>CM056998.1:156806276-157186276 GCA_029891345.1 Dryococelus australis
ACAGGAACGTCACAGGCGACAATTGGTATTCATCAACTGAATTGATGGCCACATATCTAGCAAATGAATTGACATATGTCGGTATTCTAAGAAAAACAAACCCGAGATACCTGCACAGTTCCTACCAGCAAGATAGAGAGAAGTTGGGTCATCAATATATGGATTTATAAACAAGATGACTCCGGTTTCACATGTATCAAAGAAAGGGAAAGCTGTTATACTGATATCTTCTATGTATCACAGCAAGGAAGATGACCTAAACTTACGTAAACCTGAGATATTAGTTTCTACGACGGCACAAAAGGACGGCTTGACACTGTATATCAAATGTGTGCAAATTACTCGAGCAGTCGACAAACGCTGCATTTGACTATGGCTGTTTTCTTCAGAATACTTTATATGAGTAGAGTGAATTAATTTATCCTTCAATCTTCAAAGAAAAAATATTGCTAAGAGTGAACTTCACGAAAGTATTAGCAAGACAACTTTCTGAGCCATACCTGAGGCAGAGAATGGCCAACACTCGAATGCCTCGTACGCTGAGGCAAGCAATAGGACACATTCTTGGAACTGGACTACCAACACAAAACCTGACAGAAGAGAGACTGTCAAGAGAAAGCCGCAAATGATGTATGTCATGCCCTGCTGCTTAAAGAAAGAATACTACTTACCTTTGTGCATTGTGTAGTAGTCCAGTTTTTCTTCAATGCACCTAGAAGATTTGCCCAAGCTGTGCAGATGATTCGAATGATAAGTGAAATCAACTCTCTCTATGTAGTTGTTGCATATTGGTGAATCATAACTTTTTGTGATGTTGTTTCGTAATACTATTTCTCTATTTTTAGAAATACAATGTTGCAATAACATAAATGTCTACATTACTTTGAATTGTAATTAGTATGATGCATTTTCACTGGGATCCAGAGCTATTACTGAAAATTTTAGTAATAATCATATCTTGCTCATTGTTGCCTTTATTATCCACATCATATCTAAATAATTAATTTAGCTCAAAGAGAATTTTCTAAAATTTCTAATCAAAATATTTTTCAAAATTGTTAATAGTGTAAAATGATATTAAGAAAATATGTATTTTTGTAGGAAAGAAACTGCACTGTACATATTGGTAAAATTTCAAAGAAGTATCTATAAATTGTAAAACTAGAAGTACTTTGTAACGTATGTTACATTTATTTACTGAAACTATAATAATGTGAGTGCAGTAAGATCTAGCATGTTGGTTTGTAAATCCATACCAATTTTTGCAGAGGCTTGTAAAAAAAGTTTTAAAATAGACTAACTAAACAAACTGGCAGTATTCTTTATTACATATACTCAAATATGTAAATAACATGTTGGGCCAAAAAAACTAATACAAAAATGTATAAAGATTTTTTTTTTAAATTTTTGAATATTATGCCCCCAGAGACACTACGACACAATTTGTGTTACAAAACCAGAACACCACGACGCACTTTTTAAGTCTGCACGCCAACTGCAGAGAAAAAAAACTAAATAAAACAAGCGACATGTTTTCACAAATGTTGGTGGGAGATGAACGATTTTTCTTCGAAGTGCAGCGATCTGCCGCGGAATGCCGCGGAATCCAGACTTCATATACGTAGGCGCGGGCACGTTCGTACGTATACCAGAACTACGTAGAGTTTGTGATGATGTCAACCGGGGACGATGCAGCGAGGAAGGCAACGGTGTCTGTAATATTTCCTCCTCTCGCGTGTTCGTCGAGACGCGAAACGACATCGCCGAGAGAAAAAAATGAGTAATACTACGTGGAGCAGGGGGTAGGGGTTGCTCGATTCACCCGTTGTGTCGCTCCGAGTCGACAGTTCTCCGTCATGAGGCGCCACCCCTTCCCCTTTTCCAAACCTATCTCCCCCATCCTCGTGTCACTTTGTGCTCGTACGTGCGTGCGTCCCACCCCATGGGGAATTTGGTGAGGGATGAGGGGGTAGAACACGTCGATGGAACGTTATTAAAGTCGGCAACGCATCTGCGATCCGGCTACATCTGCCACCCCCTCCCCAACCCTACCCATCACCCTTCTCACTCTTTTCTGTCTCTTTCCGTCTCCGTCTGTTATACCGATAACCTTTTGTTCCATCTCACCCTTCGGCGTCTTCAACGAAGCAACTTCTGGCCCGTTGTCGCAAGCGAATAGCTCGTCGTACGTGACACATGCGTGCCGAGTGAAACATACGGCGCGCCATTTTCGCTAACATTTGGAAATATGGCAAACGCTTACGAGTTTGTTATTTCTTTCCTCTTAAAGCCATCAGCTGAGTCAAAAATATAGTTAAGTAATTAAAGAAATATATGCAGAATAGGGCTGAATTCGAATTATGTTTTACGTTTTTGGGATCTTCACCCCAAGAGTAAATTCACAATAATAAGACTCCCCGTTACGAAAACAACAGGGGTGGCCACCCTCTTATTGCCGGAAACTTCGCTATCGTCGTGAATTATGAATGTTTGATGCTGGTTTATAGAGCAGTATGATCTACGAAATAAAAATGGTCCCCTTGTTGTAATTACCGAGGATCGTTTAAAACGCACACAAAGATTCCGCTAAATTCCGCTGCAAACGATATAGCGCCTCGTACGTCGGCAATACATCATACATGCGTGTATGGTAAGCTACTGTTACCAGAGTACAAACAATGGTGGAGGACACGTATTACGTACTGTAAACAACCATTGCCGTGCATTAAGAAGCCTACGATACGGCATCCAACAATGTATTCCAGGCAACAGTCGGTGTGAGAATCCCTACATGAAGTAGTGATATTGCCTACATGCCTGGAACCGTATTGTTGTACTGTAAAGACTATTGTTTGTGCATCTGGACATGTATCACTGCGTATGTATGTATGTATGTGACATGTATGTGCGTTTTGTACGAAATCGGTGATCCTACGCAGTTGCGACCAGAGACCCCGTGTGTTACCTAGGGCATAGTGTTAAATAAACAAGCATCAAATGTGAATGCGTCTTGAATTTACGTATAAACATCTCCCGTCATTAATAAATCAGGGACCGAGCGAAGTGGGGCAACAGTAACATGTTGGACTCGCATTCGGTAGGACGCGTGTTATAATCCTGGTCAGGTTATCCAGAATTTGGTTTACCATGGTTTCCCGAAGTCACTCCAGGCAAACGCTGGGATGGTTCCTTAATAAAGGCCATGGTCAAATTCTTCCTTAGTTCCCTTCAAGTGCCTGGTTGTATGTTCCTGTGTCAAATGACCTCGCTTGCGAGGATACATTAAACGCACAAACTTAACAAATACAGGTAGCCGTACTGTATTATTAGCGAGTAAATACGTGTTACTTTTGACAAACAACATCACAACAGTTGCAAAAAAAACTTTCCCATTATGCAACACTGTCAGGCCATTCGTTTGCGAGCAAACATCTAGATAGGTGTCAGATACAGCATGTAGTATAAAACATGTGTGTACAGGCTGTGCGAGCGGTCTACATGTCTGGCACTAATACCACGCTAGGCAGCTCTGTACAGTTTGACGTGTTCAATCCCACGCCTGGCACGGCTGTTATCACGGCACCAAAGGCTCTATAGCGAATGCGGCCCATTAAACCCCGCGACGAATTGTATAAAATATCAGAGCACTCTATAACGTATCATTTACATTCCTGTTAGTCAAGGTGCATGTTGTGTCTAAAAAATCGAACCCTTTACGTTGCAGGAACTGACATAAATGCTACTCGTATACGGTACAGCAGAGGGGAATGGACGAAAATCACAAAGAATGTACAGTGATCGATTTCCGCACAGACAACAGCCACACCAAACCACATTTGAATCTGTGGAGCGACGTTTGAGAGAAAGTGGAAGTTTGGAGGTGACACGAAAATACAGGGCGCAGACGGACAGCGAGGACGGCCAGGTTTGAAGAGGATGTGTTGAGGCATGTTGAGAATAACCCACGTGTGAGTACGCGTACTATTGCAAGAGTACCCAACAAAAGCCTCCGGAACATTGGTAGAGTACTTCATGAGCAATGACTGCATCCGTTCCATGTAAAACGTGCACATACCGTGGGTCCTGCGGATTATCCTCGACGCGTTGAGTTTGCAGCATGGTTTATGGAACAATGCAGAACACACCTTGGCTGTGACAGATACATTGTCTTCACTGACGAGGCTTCCTTCCAACGTGATGGCATACAGAACTGTCGAAATATCCACGAGTGGGAGGATGTGAATCCTCACACCACATTCGCCCACGGGTTTAACAGCGATTCAATATCAACGTCTGGGTGGGCTTAATACATGACATGTTGGTTGGCCCCTACCTGTTACCACATAGTCTCACGGGCAATGTGTACGCTGCATTTATGCGGGAAGCTCTGCCGACATTACTCGAACAGCTGCCGTCACAAACACGAGCGGCCATGTAGTTCCAGCACGACGGCGCTCCAGCACACAGTTCGCAACGTAAGCGCGATCACCTGAATCTCGTATTCTCTGGACGGTGGATAAGCCGTGGGGGTCCTGTTCCCTGGCCTCCACGATCCCCAAATACGCATCCATTGGACTATTTCTTTCGGGGTTACATGCGCAGCCTGGTGTATGAAACCGCGGTGGAATCCGAAGAGGACCTCGTCACTCGCATCGTTGCAGCTGCAAGGATTATTCGGGGCAATGAGAGTGTTTTCACACATGTCCGACAATCGTTGGTGCGGTTATGGGAATTGTACGTCAAGATGGCGGCCGTATCATCGAGCCTTTCCTTTTAAAGTGTTTGTGATACATTTTTCTACAATAAAACCTGTTACTCCCCTTTATGGCGTAGCAGGGTTAAAGGAAGGCAAGGAGAAGGACGCACACAATTAAAAAGACATCACGAAAGCATGGCCACAAAAATTCCAAAATCAACACAAATATATTGAAGCCCATCTATACATCATAACCAAGAACAACAACTTTGCAACTTGATTTGAAACATATCAATTGCACTTGTGAATTTTTGTTGCTTGCTACCAATCTGTGAACTGGGGGAAGAAGAGAACACACATGCACTGAAACAAACAGAAAAAAAAACTCCATGAATATATTCTGAGAAATCCCCCAACCTGAATAAACTCTTGTGAAATGCCATTAAAAAGGTAAAATGACTCCCTGAGTTAAATAAACACCAATACAACTTTAAAAGTAAAGTGCGCTTGATGATTCACTAAAGAATATAACATGGAATAATAATTTCGAGAATACCATTGGGAAGGGGCAAAACCCTCATTACACTTAACCACAAGCATAAAGCACGCAATAAAATATCCACTAAACTCCTTGGCATTAAAGTTCTTTTGGCAAATCGTAGTCCAGGAGACCATTCCTACAGCACCCCAAGAAAAAGGAAGAATCCACCTCTTACAAACATTCCCATAAAAATACCATATTGAAAATTCACACAAGCAAAACAGTGAAGAAACCCTTCCCTACAAAAATCCACATACACAAAAATCGTTAAAAAAAAAAAACACTACTAGAAGGGAAACTCCACCCCCAGCATTACAACTACGTTCATTGCAATACTTGACTTGCGTAGTACTCATATTACGCGAAAACGCGTCTAGCATGCTGAAGCCCTGAAGTACGAAATGGTGTAGACATGATCTATTGTTGGCCAGCCCGCGCATTTCGAAGAGGAACATTCCACACTTGCTCGGGCTGGGGTCGAACATTTATACGTGAAAACGCGTCTCGGGAAGGTTAAGGGGGCGGCAGGAATAGCGGAGAGGCGTATCGAAGGTGCCAGAGTGTGCGAGGCTGAACTCGTTGCCAGTAGTAGCCACCAGACAGCGCTCGGCCGCGCCAGGAGCGCCGCGCGCCTCTCTTCAGTATAGATCAGCCCTTGGAAAAGTTCAGACGTGCGCAACCCCGCTAGGGGGGGGGGGGGCGAAGAAAAATAAAGCAACTTTTTCTGCAGCAAAATATTGCCTCTTCAAATAGTGACCCCTCTCAAACAAAATAACAGTTTATTAATATGGGCTACCACATACAGATGTGACAAATAATCAAGCAGACTTGCTAACCAAGTTATTTTATGTAATGTAGTTCTCTAAACACAACAACCCCATAATAGCAGAATTTAATCGTACTCCAGAAAATTGTAAGCATCACACATTTTACCAGTTGGCGGGACGAAGAATAAATCATTCAGGCAGGACAGTCTTTGGCAGGACAGGAGTACTCACATAAAATTGCTTGAGTTTGCTAATTGACACACGTGTCAGACTTGAATCAGGGCTTCAATCCTCCCACACACTGGAAGAGAGCTGCAGGGGCCTCTTCTCCAAAACCGGGGGGGGGGGGGGGGGGGGGAGCTGATGGATGAAGCCCACAGTAGAAAACATCCGATGACGAAGAAAGAGTGGCTAGGTCCTCCCCCGTATCTTCTGCTCTTGAACTCCAGTTACTCTGGCAGGGTGGAAAGGAATACGGAAAACAGAAAAAGGACTAAGGAGGAGATGTTCGCCTAAACTAACCTACTGTAACTTCTAATAACACCCCCTTGTGTTTTTTCGCCGTAAAGAAATATTTGAGGTGGATATCCCCTTTGCCTACTAATCCATAAAAACAACTACTACTTGTACTTTACTCCTTTTGGAGCTAATTTAAATTAATGCAGATATTTAGCAAACATCTTGCAAACAGGAAAATAACAATATTGGCAGCACCTTACTTCCAAAATACATTACCATACGGTGTGAACACTCCCCTAGTGGCGACAGTGCTCCTCTTCAGGGCGCTGGTACTGGCCGATATTCAAATGGCTGATGAAAAATTTTAATATTAGAGACATTGCGTTTTTAAAAACTTGTTCGTTGCTGGGTCTTGCAACAACACTGACATTGGGGTAAGAAAACTAACAATGCAATACGGGCCATCGTACTTAAGACCTAATTTTGCTGAGAAGGAACCAACCTGTCTAGATAAATTATGTGTGTTTACAAGAACTAAATCACCAACCTTGTAAGAAACAGGATCATATTGCTCGTCCTGCGCCCTACGCATATTGCGATAGTGTTCCTTGAAATGCTTGGTTGCATCCTCCCAGAATTCATTTCGCTCCCCTACGTATGCATCAAAATGTAAGCCCCAGGCATTAAGAAGAGGATGCAATAATCTCCGACCAAAGAACACTTCTTGCGACGTCAACCCTGTAGCAGCATTTACACAAGAATTCAAGGCCAACATTATGACGTGGATCTATTTATTCCAATCCGTGTGAACATCATGATGAAAGGCAACAATTGCAGCCTTAATGGTACGATTATACCGCTCTGCCATATTAGTTTGAGGGTAATAAGGTGTTGTATGGACCAAACAAACTCCCCAAGAAAAAGTTAGATTTGATAACTCGGAAGTAAAGTTTCTCGCAATATCAGTAATAACTTGTGTGGGTGAACCTAAATAACAAAACACTTGTTCCTGCACGATCTTACAAACAGTAGTGGCCTTGTGGTCTCTCATGGGGAATAACAAAATAAACTTTGAAAATCCATCAACCAGAACCAATAAATAAGTAAAACCCTTCTTAGATCTATATAGAGGGCCAAACACATCCGTATAGATTCTTTTCCAGACAAAACAAGGTGGTGCGCTACTAAACTGTCCTTGGGCTCTACTATTAGGGGTCTTTACCTACTGTCACAAAGTACACTGTTTCACCCAATCTCTAATTTCAGACTGCATTTCTGGCAAAAAATAAATGATGTTCAATATGCTGCAAAGTGCGTTCTTGCCCCTGATGAGCGCCCAAATAAGAGTGATGGAAATAATCAAACACAATTGCCCTCACTGCCTGGGTACATAGGTCTTGAAAATGCCCTTAAATGAAGCTTTGCCAATAATCTCCTTCTTCACAATAGAACCAGTGAGTTCACCTAGCTGGATTTTATGCCACAACTCCGCACATTCATTATCCTTTTGCTGCCAAACCTTAATGTTCAAATAAGCCGCCGGAACTTGCTTCAGAACATTTACCTGCTCCTGAATTTCTCCATCACACACAAACTCGTCAGGGTCAAAATTATCGACAAACTGTCCACTACACAATTGTCTTTTCCCTTTACATGAACTATATCAAATGAAAAAATTACTAACGCATTCGATCCAACTCCCTAGTGTATACAAATATTTCTTCAATTACAAAGCCAAGTTAAAGCTTGGTTGTCTGTACACAGCTTAAAACGAGTACACTCCAGATAATAGGAAAATTTCTCAACCCCAAACACTCAAACAATAGCTTCCTTTTCAAAGGCAGAGTACTTTCTTTCGCCGGATTTTTAATAGCCGACTAGCATAAGCAATGGGAAAAACATCATCCTCATATTCTTGTGGCAAAACGGCGCCTAATGCCAGGGAGCTTGCATATACATGCAGTACAAGCTTATGGTCAAAATCAGCCAATCTTAACACTGGTGGAGAGGTCAAACAAGTTTTTATTTTCACCAAAGCTGCCTCTTGCTCGTCTTCCCACAAAAATTCCTGGCCCTTATATTTTAAAAGATTAAGGGGTTCGGCCAATTAGGCAAGAGATGGAATAAATCAGGCATAGTGGCCTATCATGCCCAAAAAACGCCTTACACCATGTAAGTTCTTAGGACGAGGAAAGGAAAGCACACAGCTAATACGATCAGAGTCTAACAGCAATTGTCCTTTACTCAGAATAAATCCCAACAGCCTCATATGCCAGCTACCCCAGCTGATTTTCTCTGGATTATCCCACTTCGAAAATCTTCTGTAGGACTAACATGACATGTTCCCGGTGCAACTCCTTAGTCTCACTGTAGAAGACAATATTATCAAGATCATTGAAAACAAATTCAGCTTTATATGGCAACAAGATAGTCTCTAAAACACCAGAAAGTGCCTGGGCCCCAAACGAAACACTAAAAGGGACTCTGGCCCATTCAAAAACTCCCCAAGGAGTAACAAATGAAAGAAATTTTCATGCACCTTGGTGCAACACAATTTATTGAAGGCCTAATTCAGATCTAACACTGTAAAATATCTAGCCTTCCATAATAACTGAAAAACATGGCCTACTTAAGTTAAAGGGCAAGGATCTAGATCAATTTTTTTATTGATACATCGGTAGTCTATCACTAACCGAAATTTACCAGGCTGTTTCTTGTTTACTAAAAATTCTGGGCTCGCATAACTACTAGTAGAGCGCCTAATAACATCATCATCAAGCAAGTGGTCTAACATTTTTTTTAAAAGCTTGTCTCTTGGCTAGACCTATACTATAGGTATGGCATCTAACTGGGGTGTTGTCGGTTAGTACCAAATCATGCACATATTGATTACATAGTCCCAGTGTTTCTGTTATTACAGATGGGAACTTCTCTCGCATTTCTTGTGCAAAATTATTATTAATGGCATTATCCTGCTTGCATTCCACCTGCCCCATCAACTTTACCTCTTCTTTTCAAAAAGGAAAACCCAATGTACCTTCATGCAAATTTAAATAGGCACGAGTGCTGTGGAGGAAATCGATGCCCAAAACTATATTGTGGCTTAAGTGTGGCAAAATGAAAAATTCCCTCTTCCAGGATAAATTACCTATGTGAATACTTATTGACAAACGAGCACATGATTGCATCAAACCTCCATTTTCTAGACTAAAAACTGTTTTTTTCGCTGCGTTCAACATTCATAACACCTATTGGGTGTTCCCTAAACAACTTATTAGCAAAAAGCCTGATCAATCAAGGACACTGAAAAAACCACCATCAATCAGGGTGTGGTACTCGTATTCGTATGGAAATTATCCCCTACCCTAGTCACTTTGTTACCACTCACAATTTGGACATGCGAAATCTTAGGTTGAGCTTGACTAGGACATTGGGCTTTAAAATGGCCGGGCTTACCGCAGCCAAAACACGTCACAGGAGGCCTACTCTTTTCCGCTGACTTAGTTTGAGAATTATCTGAAGGAACCATCCGCACTTTACATTGGTACACTTCGTGATTATGTTTGTTCGGGACAATGAGGGTGTTTTCACACATGTCCGAAAATCGTTGGTGCAGTGATGGGAATTGTGCGTCAAACATGGCGGCCGTACCATCGAGCCTTTCCTATAAAAGTGTTTGTGATACATGTTTCTACAATAAAACCTTTGAAATGTTGTGTATCGAACAGTATGGTACGCACTGTTTACAGTAAATGTCAACCTTGTCGGCCACCATAGGCTGTATGTTTGTGTGCGTTTTAAACGGTGGGTCCTAGGTAGTTTCAACAGGCGGACCATTTGTGTTTCGTAGGTCATAATTCTCAATAAACCAGCATCAAACGTCCATAACTCCCGACGGCAATAAGAGGGTGGCCAAACTCTCCATTTTCGGGGACTTATTTCGCTCTTAATATTTAATTTAGGTACAAAGTGTCATATATATATATCACTTGATTTTGAATAAGCATCCATCTCATGAAGTTTGTCGATCGAATTCACCCCCATCCTGTAGGTGGTAGCACACCTGCTTGCATTGGAAACAAAGCAGTTTCAATCACGTCCGGTTTACCAGGCTGATTATTCCACGTGGATTTATAATTCTAATTCCAGGAGATTATTCCTGATTAACTTCAATGCATAAAAAGAAATTGTTTTTTTATATTATATAATTTTAATATCTACCCATGTTTTACTCATATGATACCCATCGAAATGTTAAGACAGTGAAAAATACGAGATGAGTCTCCCGCAAAAGCCGGGAAATTTAAGCAAATAGCAAGATCGAGTGTCCACATAAAAAAAAGGGTAAATCTCCAACATATAAGACTTATATCTAGTAAGAGAACCGATACGTTTAGAATTCATTGTAAGTCAGTCCTCGCTTCATACCACAAATATAATGAGCATATATACAATTACGCACACATAATCTCCTATTCTAAATGTATGATTTAACTCTGAAGCAACGTAAAACACCGCAGTTGATGCACAGATTTACATAGACTATGGCCAAGATAAGTGTTAATTGCTACCTATGAGCGACAATTCCGTACAACTTAGATTTATACACTTTCGTCATTAAGTTCCAGTTCGATTGATTTGACGCAATTTTTGCTCGTCACTGGAGACAGCATAAATAATAGGTTCACAAATAAGTATTTTTTCCTACCCAGGCGATTACAGAAATAATATTAGACACAGTAGTCAAGAAATACTGGCTTAAGGAAATGAATAAAGCAGTGCTCTATGTTCTGTCGGCACGCAAGATTTTCTACAAAATCTGCAATGCTGGTTGTTGCGCCAATATGGCGAGAGTGATCCCTCTTGAAGACATAGCAGCCAGCCAATAGTCAACCAGTCCTTGCTGTGTAGGACTATGCAATGTACACTGACGGGAAAATAAAACAAATATAATAACATCTGAAAAATTGAGAAAAAAAAATACTGCGTTATCGTGCACTATTACCACAAGAACAGCCTCTGTTCAGGAATATATTTAAAATACTAAATTTAACAAGATACATTTATTGTGTTATCGGTATGTGGGTGTTTGTGGTCTAGATAGGGCATCTTAACTAGTCCATAAAATTAACAACGATGCCGTATTCAACGTTTTGTTAGAGGTTTTCATGTTTTACACTCAGAACGTTTAATTTTTGTGATAAGAGCGTCAGAAGTTAAAGTTATCACAAAAAAAAGTCCTAGTTCATCTCTTTTAAAACCAAATTAACACATATCATTTTAGAAGTTGTAAATAAAGAAAAAGTGAAAAAATACTAACATTTTAAAACATTATGGCACTTTTTGCATTACAATTTTAAGAAAATTCAATATTTGAATCTCCTGTTAATAAATATGATTGGACTATGAAGTGAAATAAATACATTTAAACGACTCAGTTCTTTTGGAAACAATGGATTTAATTTCCTAAGATTCACGGGGTTTCTAACAATGGAACCTGCGTCGCGCCCCTTTTGCATATCCCTATTGTCAGGTTTCGAATGACATTACATGGACAGCTAGCTGAAGTTTGATGATATAATTTCAAGACCAGTGGTGAAAGTGGTCGCAATAAAAGCAAAGTCACTCACCGTAATATGCTAGATTTTTCACTTTATGCAAAATGAACACCTAGAGTGACCAACTAAATATTACGAACTGTACAAATACTTCGCGGAGCAGCAAAATCTGCTCACATACTGAAGCTAATTAATTTGCTGCAGACCTACGGCTCACCACACCCAGTTAGCGTATCAAAAGGATATCTGCAATTTTTTTCTTAACTTATGAGTTGGCTAGCGTCGGCTTTAAGAGATCTCCTCGGAGTGCCCTCGTAGTCTCCAAAGAATCCCCCAGAAGTGTATAAGAACGTAGCATATTGGTTTCCGTATTCTTGAACTATAACGGCTATGACAAAAACAAACATGAATTAATACATTGGTTGTACAAATAGAAAAGCGAGCATCATGCAAATGAAGGAAGTTCTAGGGACAGAGAAATGCATAATATGCAAACGCTGCTCTTGAGTGGTGCAAAAACCTACCACCCTTAACGAAGTTTGATCGACTATTACAATCATCGTACATTACTTGGAAATAAAGTCAATTAAAATCAGTGTCGTGATTACTCCTATCGTGCGACGGTGTAGTGGTTCCATGACATCTCGCCTCTCCTATTTGGCGATCCGGAGTACGTCTAGGGAGCCAAGTATCGGCCATCGGTAACTGCGCGCCGGCGCATCGGGTTCTCATGCCAACAGAACAATATCATAACCACACTCACTTCCAACTTTTCTGAAGCCCTGTTGAAGTTCAACTTCAAGAATATTCCTCCGCCGTCATACAAACAAAGCTTAACCGAGTCTAAAAAATACACCAAAGGGACAACGTACCACATTCGTGCGCAGTCAGTTTAATAATATTCCTCATACCAACTATTTAGTACTTGGCATTACCAACATACTTATTTCCTCACTGATTTATTTGCCTTAATTATAAATTATAGATCTATATATTTTATAAAAATTAATAAAATTCTAGTTTAAGATAAAATAATGCACTTTTATGTTGACATAAGTATAAAATGCTTGCGACGCATGGCATATTTAGAAAAGAACCAAATACGTCATGCAAGGCGTGATTTTTCAGAGATTTGATTCAAAGAGTGTCAAGAAACCGCGAACAGACTACAGTACCATCCCCCATCAGTTACGTGTACCTTAAACTAGCAACCACTGATTGCAGGTGCAGAGAATAAGCGAGTAGTTGTACTTTTGCAAAAGAACTGTGTCACATTAGACTCTACTAAACTTGGGGGTTTTCGTGTTCATTTGCTCTATTTGAGTTTTATGAGCTATTGATTTAACGATATATCATGAGACGAGAAATTACACCACCTTGAAAAATGAAACAATTCTAAATGAATTTTTTTAATGAAAATTAAGAGAGTTCAAGACGAAGCAAACATGCGACAGACACAATCAAACAAATCAAAATGTATACTCATAACATAAGAAAATAATAAACAAAAACGTTCTCGTCAATGTATATCAGCGTCTAAAACGAAAATAAACATATCGTTATATAAAACAGAATAATTCAAACAAAAGAACGCTCTCCGTTGTCCTTCATTTTCTCGAACTCGTCTTTAGCAGTCTTCGCAGTTGATAAACACGACACTGACCAAACACCCTCAGCTCCGTTGGTCGACGACATCAAGTCCAGGCAATATATCAACAGAATTACAATGGCCGCGTTTTCTTAATAAATTAACAGACTAATATTCAGTTTATGTAACGACATAGCTGGCGTAGTGAACATGCGTTTAGCCCTGTGCCCTTTTGTTGAAATTTCTCTCATCAAATGATTGACAATACTCCTCAGAAAAGGGAAATGAATCGCGCTGTAATTCCCACCAATAGGATGAGCTTTCCTTAAGAGCGAGAATTCGCAGATTGTAGAGTCTCGTTAGCTATTACTTCACACATTTCAAAATATTTCTCAAGAAGCCGCAGAAACGTGATTTGATTTTCTATTTCGCGCCCCTCTGAATCTAGGCAGTTCATCACAAAGAAATAGGACCTCACTAGAAACTGTAGTATATTGTAGCAGGGGCTACGACAGCTGATGAACTTGGTGCTGGCGGCTGCACCTCGAGATCCAATTTAAGAGAATACTGAGACTGCTCTAAATCCTGCAAGTGGTACCTGATGGGCTTCAACGGCCTGGAGTTCAAGGTGGATTCGAGATGGAAGTTAAATCGTTCATAATTTCCAGATTGTCAATTTTCTCACGCAATTCGTTAATCTCCACTTCGGTGTACTCACCTCTTGTATTATACTTATATTTAGCCTACATTACTTCATAAGAGATCTGTCCGATTTGCAGGACAATACTTGTGCAATGGCCTCTTCACAAAATCAGGAGGGTTGTATCTGTAATCCTCGCCTAACCGTCTCCAACATGCACCGTAATAACGAATGGATCGCCTAAAACTCAGTGCGTAACGTTTGCAGTTCCCTTTGCAGTGATATCTGAGTAGACGTTAATTCATATTGCGTTGAAACTTGTGTGTACTTTATGACATTTCTCATTGCTTGGCATGCCTCAAATATTTGGAGGAGGTGCATTATTACACTCATTGGGTCTTTTTACAACATATTTTGTGTTACGTTCACTACTACTATTGTCGTTTAGCCTGGTTCGAAGAATGTGTATACAGCGTAATGCCAGACAGCACAGTTTCGTAAGGTACGTTTTCATTTCTATCTTCTACTTTATTATCTATGGCTCAAGCAAGCGACGTTTCTTCAGGTAGATCTTCAGAAAACGCACTCTCTTCTACATTCTTGCTCTTTGCAAAGTTTTTCTCATCCATAATTGCTCAGTGAAGCTCTAGTAAATATCTCAGGAAACGAATTATTCATAGTAGAGCCATTCCATTTGCAACGGATGTTACAATTTCACTCAAACAAAGTAGAATATTTACTGAAATTTAATACGTAATGAGTAGTAGGGCATAGAGAGATCTGGATCAGGAGACATTAGTGGGAGCTAGGGAGCCAGGGGACCCAGTTTGGAATTTCCTTGTTTTTATCACTAATCACTTGTTTCCTTCTCAAACAATTGCATGTTTTAAACCAAAATCACATCATAAACCAGTTATTTTAATTAAAAATCACTTTTTTTCATCCAAATTTCAAATTTTTTCCATTTTCAAAAAAGGAACCCCCAGAAAAAGCCATTTTCAGTAATTTCCTCTAACAGGGATCAGTGACTCAGGTGGACTTGGAGTCAGGAGAGCAGGATTCAGGAGTTTTGACCATTGACCTTTGACCCAAAAATATATAAATATATTTTTGAATTTATTAATATTTGTATAATTTAAAAATTTAAAGGCGTAAGTATTAAGTGTTATATATCACCGTACTCGTCTTTACAAGGCCCATCCGATCATGATGCCACACCAACATTCTGTCTCTTTTATTACATGCTCTGTCATTCTATGTTTTCTCTCTTCTCTCTTGTCCCTCTCATTACATTTCGTTCTCTCTCAATTTCTCTCTTTCTTGTCTCTCACATTCGTTCGACACTACCATCTACATAGTTTATTCATCGCCTGCTAAAGTGCGTGAACCTTCGGTGTGTATATTTACGTATTTCAAAATGTAATTTTTACATACAGGGGAAGGTATATATAATTATTGTAAAGTACCAGGCAGGATTTTGTAAAAATTATTCGACTTTTAACACTTAAAATATCAATTCAAACGATATATTTAAAAAAAAATCGATAATTTTTAATATTAAGTTCATTTAATTTCTTTTAATGCTGTGCGGAAATTAAGTGGCCTAGTCCTGTAACCACACGCGCAGTAAAGCACCGACAGGCCCCGCAAGTCAGGTGCGCCTGTTGTGATACGCGAAGTGTGTTGACCTCCGAGACGTGGGAAAGGAATGGAGGCCAATGACCAAGGCCGCTCGCCGAAAACCTGTGGGTTAGGAGCGAGCGCCTTGACCACTCAGCCAACAAACTCACGACAAGAAACAAACCCTTAATGTTGTATAATAGTATTACATGCGAAATTCATGAATTCCCTCATACAATTACAAAATTATTTTTCGTATACTAAATGTTTCGTTGTATTAATTTTCACTTAATGCATATATGACTTATGAAAACTATATTTTAGAGTGTTCTTTGTTTATTTAAAGGCAAGCGATGTACTGTATTTCAATTATTTTCTTATTTTCAGTCGGGATATAAAACATATGTGCCTAATCTCACATCTAAATATATTTTATGTATTATTTTCAAATAATTATGAAGCCTGTATAGCTCATAAGCAAGCGAATTCTTAGGAGACAGACAGTCTCGTGAAGTTCTGTTTTGGAAGCACTTCTTGTAGCTCCCGGAATGTATGCTTAAGCCCTTTATAACCATAATAATTCGCTTAAAATAATATTTCCGTCATAGTGCTTTTCTTTATGATATCTGTTTACAACAGACTGGTTAACATACAGGATTAAAATAAGAAATAAAATATTCAAATTTTTTTATTTGAATTTATTTAATTTTAATTATTTTTCAGTTGTACTAAAATAGTATGTAGAGTACAGCAACAAGTTATGTGCACTTCATTTCTGTTCTCGTCTCTTCAAGACTAAATACTACAAATTGTTAGTTATTCCCTGTCTCGACTATTTGGTAAGTATAACTATCCTACTCGGATTTTATTAAATGTATGTATGTTTGACTAAATCAAGCACCATCATATTCTCTACTTCAGGGGATATGCTACTATAAAGATACTAGGGCGTTGGCATAGAAAATTTAAGGAATCTATTTTATATGTTTGTTTTCTGAAGTACGTATGTGTGTGTGTATATATATATATATATATATATATATATATATATATATATATATATATATATATATATATATATGCTATAAATAAAAAATGTGTTAAATTTCTCGCTGTTGTTGAACCCTGCCTACTTCCCCTGATATAGAGAATATGATGGTGTTTGTTGATTTAGTCAAATATATACACATTTAATAAAATCCGAGTAGAGTAGAGTAGGTCTAACTCCTACCAAATAGTCGAGGCAGTGAATAACTAACATTGTGTAGTATTTAGTCTTGAAGAGATGAGACCAAAAATTAAGTTTACACGACTTCTTGCTGTACTCTAGATACTATTTCAGTACAAATGAAAAAATTAAAATTAAATAAATGAAAAACAAAAATAATTGAATATTTTATTTCATATTTTAACCCTGTATCTTAACCAGTATGTAATAAACAGATCTCATTAAGAAAAACACTATGAAGCAAATATTTTTAAGCCATTTGCTATGGTTATAAAGGTCTTAAGCATACATTCCTGGACCTTGGCTCTTAACTCTCAGTTTTTGGGTTGGAATCCTATTCCAGCGTGAATAGTTTTTATTTTTTTTTTTAATATTAGCAGCTGTCATGACAAAGTGTGAAATTTACATAATTTAAATTTTTAAACCAATTTTACATTAAGAAATTGCATATTAGATACATTTTATTGTATTTTGTAAAGATATTTCAGCATGTTTGAAACGAATTTTTTTTTTTATAATTCTACTTACTTATAAATTAATCGCTTCATAGATGACTGACTGACAAGGCGGCACAGCAGTTTGAGTGGCTGCGGTCATTGGCCTCCCTTACTTTCCTGTGCGCACTTGCCTCGGAGGTTGTCAAGACCCTTCACATGTCATCACAACAGGCGCCCCTGACTCACGGGGCTTGTCGGCGTGTGCCTACGTGCATAATTACAAGACTAGGCGACTTAATTTTTGTACAACAGTAAAAACAATTTGAATAAAGTAAATATTAAAAAATATATTAAAAATATGCGTTATTGTTCACTTAATGCGCTTCATGAACATCTTAAGTGTCCACATAAAAATTATGAACTATAAAAACACGGCGCGTAACCGCAAAATCTGCCCATGCACTGAAGCAAATTAACCTGCTGCATGGCTCATAACAACCGGTTCGCGTATCAAGGTACTATCTGCAAACTTCTTTCCTGACGTACGAGTTGGCTAGCGTCGGCTTCAAGATCTCTGCTCGGACTTAGTCCTCGAAGTCGCTAAAGAACAGTCAACGGGGCAAAATAATGGAACAATTTGGTTTCCGTATTCTTCATAGCCGCTTGGCCATGAAAAAAAAAAAAAAAAAAACTAACACACATAACAAGGAGTAGAGTTAACGATTAACACGCCGGTTCTACAAAGAGAAGTGCGAACAGAGAGCAAATAAAGGCGTATTGTATGGACAGAGCTAATACAAACTCGTTGCTCTTGAGCGCAGTAAAAACCAACCACTTTTGACTCTTACAGTCATTGTACCTAACGTGAAAATTAATTAATTAAATTTGGTGCGATGATTACTTATCTTATGCGATGGTGCGGCGGTTCCACCACGATCAAACATTGTTAAAGGTATACGTATTTGAGTTTGTTCTGTTATCAGACCCTCCTTGAACTACCGTTAGCGCCGATTGCAGGCAGCTCGTTTTATTAATTTAATTTCAGCGTTGTTTCGCGGATGAAAAAAAGTTTATAGAAAATAACCTTAGCAAATGTTTCTGTAGTCACTACAATATAAATGTTTAGTGGTGACAACAAAATAATTTTGTGTTAGCCACAAAAATGAAAGTGGCAAGGTGAACACCAACACAACATTTTGAAACTGCCACAAAATAGTTTTTTTTTTTTTTTCGGTGTTTAATTGGTGTTCTTATAATTGCAGGTGGAGCCGAACAGAACCGCAGTCGTGCAATGGAAAGGGTTAGGCTAATCATGGCCTGTGCGGTTGTTGATCAGTACGGTCTCGTCGAGTGTTGGGAATGGATGACGGCTAGCAAGACTTCTTCAGTCCTACGCCAGTCCGCTGTCAAATTAAGAGGCTCTTCCACCTCAAACTCCTCCCCGACGTCATCTGACCAGCAAGGCTGGAGGGGTAGGGGACTCTCCGCCCTAACTTAATTATGTCCGCCGCCGTCGAGGCGAGGCAGCGCCAGATTGCTCCGGGTCCGTCGCGGCGCTACACAGGAGGGTGGGTGGTGGCTGGGGGTTGCCCCGGCGTCCTGGGAAGCATCTGCACTTCCCTGTCGGACTAATTAGCATGGCTACGAGGGCTGGACGACGGCCGGAGCGGCTTGGCTTCCAAGCCAGGATCAGTCGCTTGGCCGACGAACCATTCTCACCACCTGAAGCCAGGCTCTCGTCACCCGAATAGGCTAAAAGAAACCTTAGCGAAAGTACCCTAAGTCTACATGAAGTCAATCGAGATTCTGCTGTATTTCAGTTTCGACATTTTTAAAAAATTTTACTTGAGGTGTACAGACCTACTATATTCACTTGGCATAAACAATCACGCAGTTGGGGACGCCTAGGCGAACCGGGTTCGATTCCCGGCGGGGTCGCTCCCGGATTTTCGCATGTAGGACTCGTGCCGGATAATGCCACTGGTCGGCGGGTTTTCTAGGGGATTTCACTTTCCCCCCGTCCTTTCATCCCGGCGCTGCTCCATACTCATCTTACTTCACTAACATCGGCTCTTAAGACCTCGCTGTTAGGGGCCGCCCAAATATCTTCACTGACTCAATAATGGAGTTTTTTCTCTTTATACAACGTGATTCCGAACAACACCGACAAACTCCGGCAGGTTATTCCTGACGTAAATATAAGACGAAAATGTCTGTACTACTTTTCCCCCTAAAGTGATTATTAAGGGAGCTGCGCGGCCCTAAAATCCACGGTATCGAGTTAGTTTCGTCAGAAATAACAGTAACCACCCACGAATAAGCAACAAATCCATGAAAAGTATTGTGTAGAACGGAGATCCAACACCCGTGACAATGCAGTTGGTAATATCATCCCCTGTCATCATGAAACTAGGGGTTGCCCCCCCCCCCCCTGTGATTTCGCGACGATGGTTCACCTGATGAGTATTCCAACAAGATGACTATTCGTGTTGGTTACAATGTGCGGATTCTTAAGTCATCTCAATAAATCTCTTACAGCATACTGTTCACAATTTTCGTGCAAACACGGGGGGGGGGGGGGGGTGTCCAGGAGGGCTATTTTCATGATGATGGGGTATGATATTACCAACTGCATTGTCACGGGTGTTGGATCTCCGTTCTACAACAATATTCACCTATTTGTTGCTTCCTCGTGGGTGGTTACTATTATACTATTATGTTTGACTAAATTACATTCAAAACTATGGATTTTAGGGCCGCGTAACTCCCTTAATAATCAGTTTAGGGTAAGGGTGGTAGACATATTTTTGTCTTATAGCCCTATTTACGTCAGGAATAACCGACCGGAGTTTGTCAGTGTTGTTCGGAAACACGTTGCATATTATATAAACGCATGACTGATTTCCATGTTTTAATTTTGATGGTAGTAGCACAGACTGCTTTGTGTGAGCGCCTTTCACGGTTTTTTATTCGTGTTACATGTGTTTTCATGAAAGTACGCATAAAGCTGGTTGTAATGTCGTGTTTCACCTTTCCGGTTACAGTTTTTTTCGCTCAAATGTATTTGTTATATTAAATAACTGTTGATACGATACGCATCAACAATATTGCACAGAAAACATATGCCAATCACAATACAAAAAAAAATAATCACCACTGGCGAAGTCTCTACAACACTACCAACATAAAAATTTGAGAATGTGGTTATAACCCCGTGTTCTAAAGTTGGAAGTACCGTAGAACCTGCTTCGGCCTGCTTCGGCAACCAAATGAATAGGATAAGGATCATTCATTATACTTAGAGTTACAACTCTCTATACGTATGGTCTCTGCCTGAAGCTCGCGTTACTGCGGATGAGACCGAGAAAATATGAGGGATAGTTCTGATCCCCACCCCAATTCCCCCCCCCCCCTCGCATTTAAATACTTTTTTTTTTCATTGCCACATAAAGCGGAGTTGGCTTGGACCCCAGGAGATAGCAATTCCCGTCTGGAGGTTATTGAGTACTCACGGCACACTTCTTTGTAAACTGTGAAATAAAATATACTGTGCACTTGCGCAAATCTGTTTCCATGCAGGAAGAAGAAAACATGCAACTCTTGATTATGTTCCTTGTTACAGGCCACGGCATATTAACCTCTCCGTACCTGCTTCTCTGAGCAACTTGTAGATCCGTCTCTAAGGGCATCGCTGTCGACGAGACATCAAGCCCTAGACATCTACCTCCCTACCTAAAATAGTGTCCTCCGTGGTCCTTCACGCCAAACATGCTGAGCGGCAGAACAATTTATTTTATTTTATATTCGTACCATGCAATTCAAGTTGAGCGATGGCGTTACACATAGTACAGAAGCATAAATGTCACAGTGTATGTAGAATTCCGTACCCAACTTGTAATTAATTGATTCTGGACACAATAATGAAAACGTATCAAACAACTTGAAATTTATTTTTAATGGCTGAAGACAAAATATTACTCTCTGGACAAGTTTTGAAGAAGGCTCAGTAAAAGGTATTATACACAAATTAAAAGAACAACCGAAATCAATAATATGCATAATTTTCAGTTATAAAAAATTTCAAAAATCTCAAGAACTATTTTCTGTCTGACTACATAGGTTATTTGGATTTGCTTATGGTTATAATTTTCAGCACGTATTACTTTGTATTTTTTTAGAGACAGTTTTTTTTTATTATTTCTGTGTTCCTAAATAAGTAAATTTGCGTTTCTGACTTGTGGTTATGCAAAAATCTATGGAATATATTTTATCTGTTGGAAATGTCATAACATGTAAAGTCAATAATGTGAAAAGTGTTTTGCGCCAACTAAAATAATGTTTCTTCGCTTTTTGGCATTCGAGTCTCAAGAAAATGTTTTTAAATGTTTAGAGGATATTTGATATTTCTAGAACTTGCTATCAAGAACTATTCTGTAAAAATACTACAAAAGCGAAAGAATACATTTTCCCATATTAAAAACTATCTGAGAATATTAGTAAATAATTTTGTACCAAATATATAACAAAATAAATATAAAACAAAGTTTGCTAATAGCTGAAATATTTATTCAGATATTAATAACATCACGAAACAAATTACTTGAAATGCAACTATTGGTTCGCCTGCATATTATAGCTTAACTTTTAGCTTTATTAATCTAAATTTTATTGTCAAACTTGAAATGAAATGAATTTTAAAAAAATTTTATTTTGCCATTATGGTCGTATCAAAAATTGTTCTAAGGCATTGCAAAACATATTTCATGGGTAAAATTTTGAGTCAACAATGAAAAAAATGACTGACGAATCAGTGGGAAATGTCACTGAATCAATCAGTGAAGGAAATATGTAATTTTTTCACTGGTCCAACAGTTAAATTCCCTGGAGTGACTGATTTATTAGTCAGATACGTTTGACTGATTGAAATAGTGAACTTCTCACTGATTCAGATTTAGGGTGTACGTGAGAAGATAAGTTCTCATTTAACTGGACTAATAGTAATAAAGTACACCAGATACAGAACGTCCATGATTCGCGGGCAGAGACTTGAGGTACGTGACTCTTAAAATCACCCAACCACGTAAGTGTGTATGAACAAAAGTGTTTTGAAATCAGTTTCTCCCATTAAAAAAAAAAAAAAAAAAAAAAAAAAACACACACACACACACACTTGTGAATTATTTGTTAAGACCTGTTCCATACGTTACGGCAAAACCGGACAAACAGTAATATATTGTGACATGTGCACCTCTTCACTCTGCCCGGGATGGAAACCGTACGGGAAATAACCGAAAGGGAGGTCGATAGCACCCGGACAGTCCTCGACTGTAACAGGTCGCCGGAAGGGCTGTATATGACAGTGTTCCATTGTTGAAAATGGAACCATTCAGACATGACGGCTGTGACCCGTCCGGTATAAAACGTTTTCAGTGAGTTTGCAGCATGTTTGTTGTCAGTGATCTGCGTGCTATTAACATATAAGATGAGCAACTTTGAAATATAGTACACACACCATTACTTCAAACTTTTCTCAAACCTTTCTAATGTTGTATCTCCTGGATATTTCTCCGCCTCATGCAAGCAAAGCTTAACCGAGTCTAGTAAATTACACCGAAGGGACAACGCACCGCATTCCTGCGCACTCAGTGTAATGATATTTTGCATAAGAACTATTTCTTACTGCGTATTGCCAACACTCCCGTTTTCTTCCAATTTTTATTCATATCAATTTATATGAAATATTATTATTTATAGATGAAATACAAGCAAAAGTTCGATTTAACACAAGGATAAAGACGCTTCTGATACATGTCATATTTAGGAAAAGGCCACGCACGTCATAGATCGGGTGATTTTTTTTTTTCATTTGATTAAAAAAGGGTGAAGAAATCGCGAATAGACTACAGATGACGAATTGCTAATTCCATTAGTTAGCAGCGACGCTCGTGTGGTGTGGTGTGGAGGCCGGGCAGGCTATGGTCCGTGGCCAACCTCTGGTATCGAGGTCGAGTTACTTATGGTTACAAGTCCACTGTGATTGCGGTAGCCTCGAGGTCTTCGGCGGTTCTTTGAATAACGTAGTAACGTAAAACCCAGAATTACTCATAAGGTTTACAATTGTCCCGCTTTCAAACAAAAGACAATTTGTGCCATTTGAGGAGAATAAACATGTCAAAGCTCAAGTGTGAGTAAATTGTCTTTTTGTTTTTTTCGTTGAGTATAAATATGCTGATTTACCCTCAATTTACAGGGCATTAAAATTGTACAAATATGTTTTTGTAAAAATGTGGCCCGGGCACAGACGGGCCAGTAGTTGTTAGTTTGAACGCGATGTTGTGATAGGTAGCCGAGTGTAAAATCATTGAACACGTGTAAATCGCTCCTCTTTCACTCCGCACTGGACTTGTGTGTGTCTGCACTAAACTTTCTTTCAGAAATTTGTAACTAGTGAAGAACATAACTCGTCTACTAAAAGGGTTAGGAAAATTGAATAACTGAAGGCGACAACAGCACGCGCATCCGATACTATATCGACCATATGCTCATGACACTAGCCTTGCCAGCAATCTTTTGACAGTTCTGTATGCAACCAAAAACCTACAAGCTGTGATCTTAATCTGCTCGTAGGAATTCTGAAACTACGTTCAACGGTAGTCACCAACTCTAATCTCTCATAAACCAGTATGAAAACCTAGTCTTTCGCTTCATCGAATATTTCAGGAACAACTTTTCCATTGTCCGAAATAACTTTCAAACTTCATTCTCGTGTCACACGATTAATATGTTTTTACGAGAAAACATTTTAAACACAGTTTCTATATTTTCCTAAAAGATCTTTGAAAGATTTCTTCAAAAACATACGAGTCCTCTAAATGGTATTTTATTGTGAACAGTCGGATCGCCCTGTCCAAGCACAGATATCCGGTACACCTATAAAATAAATAAATAAATAAAAAAATATAAAAAAAAAACACTGCCCTTCAAATTGTATATTTTACCGTAAGTACTGACTCATATATCTACACTGAAATTGGCCGTTACTTAATAAATTCAGTTCTTGTTTTGTGAACCCTAGATAAAATGTTCTTTGAATAATTATCATAATGGAGCGAGTAACGAGATGACAAATTATAACAGTGGATATACGCAAATGTAGAGGAGAAGCAGGTTTTCACAGAAAACCCAGACGATCACATGAAAACATGATCTGAAAACCAGCCATACAAGATTAAGTGCAGTATACGATATTACGATGGTTAATAGGAAATATCACGAGGAATCAAGCCGAAAAAAAATGAGACAAAAACAAGTGAACAATAAATAGAACGAAAGATTAAGGGGCGTTGCACACCAGGGCAATTCGATAGGCGATGCGATAAGCGACGGGTTCCTTTGCGCGACACAACCTTTATCTGCGCAACCCTCACATGCGCACCAGAGCAACACGATAGGTGATGCAACAAGCGATAAAGTAGCCACGAACTCCAGGCCTCTCAATTGTAATGATGTGTTCCTGTGACGAGGATGTTGTTGTGGCATACAAGTACCTACAACTTCGTAAACGGGAAAAGGCACGAAAGTACTGAGTGCATCCGTATAATGTAACGAATATAAAACATAGTTCGACTGTGGTTTCCCGCGAACTCACACAACACGAAGATCAATTCCATGAGCACAGAAACGTTTCACATTCTGGAGCAACTAGTGTCAGAAGAACTACGGAAGCAAGACACTAACTACAGACTTGCAGTTTCACCAGCTGAGAAATTACTTATAACAATAAAGTAGGTGAACTACGTTACTAGTAACTGAGAGGTTATAGAGGAAGTAAAGTTGTATAGAAATAAAAATTAGAGAAAAAAATAACATTCAAAACAAAGACAAAATACAAAATAGAACACTAGGTGCAGTACACACCATCTTACATTGATTATATTCGATTGCTAATGCAGCTGGGTCAATGATGTTGATGTTGTTTCGATGGTATCGGGAAAGAAAGCGAAAAGTCTTCTGCGGTGAGTGCAGTGGTCGATAGAGGAAAATGTGACAGGAGTGGGGTACTGCACGCAGACGAAGGACTTGCTGAAGATGGCATGCCTGACACTTCGCTCTCAGCTGAAGCTAACTGTTCCTTGAGCTGTACCAGATACTTCGCTTTCAGAGCCCTTTTACGCCTGTCATCAAGTTTCTTGAAATCATGTAGCAATGACTAAAAAAAAAAAAAAAAAACAGCCAGTCAGCATCATCTCGTTGGTCTACGTCTTCCTGTTTCCTCGTTCCTCGTTCTTTCTTCGAGCCGAGCCTCTCAATGAATGGTTTTTCCGCGTCAGTTGTTACCACTTTTCTCTTCTTTGACTTATCTGGTTGTTTTTACGATGTCAGATTCCGCATCACAATCACCCTCACCGGGCATATCCAACGGTTCTTCCATGGTACTGACACCTGTGGAATGTTGCGCATCGCTAGCTATCTGCGATTCATGGAGATTTTCTGAACCGCCGTCGTCGTTGTTGTCCTCTTGCAAGAGTATATTCCCAGGCGTGTTCGTTCCCTTCGTGTAGGGACAGAGGAAAGCAAGATGTGCTGCCAAGTAATGTGGTTTCTTTGTTTTCCCCGTCCCTGATGGCGGTAGTTTTAACTATCTTCAGAATGCAGCACGTATATTCTTCCACCGAACACGGCAGTTCCGCTCTGAAAAAGATAAACGTAGCTTTTACGAGTGTGACATGTTATGTACAAAGATTGGCAAAGAAAGGCATTTATAAATCATTTGATAGCACATGAATAGAGTAATTAGACTAGTTCTTTCGAGAAAAAAAAAGGGACCTGGTAACACATATATTTGCTATAAATGCAGTGTATTTCATAAGTGTTACAATGGCCATACATTTTCACTTCAAATTATTGTGTAATGAAAATAAGAATTCAAGAGTGAGTACAGTAATGCAAGCATTATAACAAATGTAGATTTACATTTATATTTTATTACGTTTTACTTATAATATTTCTGAAATATTTTCAGTGAAATATTTTTTTGGGAATATATTTGTAAACATTAAAAATAGTTTTTGCAGAAATGTTTAATTTATGGTTTTAAAATATTATTTACAAAACGTTGTTAACATTTAAAAACATTTAAACATTTAAAAAAAGTTTCTATAGTATTTATTTTGTAAAGCATTGCAATAGCAACAATGTCATGTTTATAAAACATGTTTAAAACATATCCTGGCTGCTTGGGATTCAATACGAACCATAATATATGTGTATACCACATTGTATAATCATGTGGTGTGTAAAGCAGACATATTGTATTATGGTTGTACACAGTGTTACTGTAAATTACTAGATAAAATGTTTATGTTTCTGGTAACGAATATATTGAATTTATATTGGCCACTCGCGTTTCTTTCAAGTACTTGGCTACAGGAAGCAACTTCCAGGATCTAACACTACAATTTTACGGAGGCAAATCAACTGTTGGTCAAATTGTACGATCAACTTGTGAAGCACTATGGACACATTTGCAACCCATTTACATGCCTATCCCGGTTGAAGGTATTTGGAAAGACACAGCAAACCCTTATTCAGAATAATGGAATTTGCCAAACTGGATTGGTTCAATTGACGGTAAACATATTCGCATAAAATGTTTCAGTAATACAGGATCGAGAAACATAAATTACAAAGGATTTTTTTTCGATCGTGCTTATGGCTGCAGCCGACGCAAATTGCATGTTTACCCTCATCGACGTTGGGGATCTTGGAAGGAACCGTGACGGCGCTGTATTTTCGGCATTCGTCGTTTGGAAAGCTGTTAAAGCAAGGAAAACTTAACGTTCCCAATGCCATATGTTTACCGCAAGATACAAATCACGGCCCGTTCCCATACAACTTGATTGGTGATGAGGCTTTCCCTTTATTACCATACCTCATGCGGCCGTTCCCAAAGTGAGTATTAAATTATGCGTAAATATTTAATTTCGGACTTTCCAGGGGTCACAAAAGTGTGGAATGTGCGTTCGGAATGCTCACATCCAAATTCCGCGTGTTTGATGGGCCTATCGCCTGTAATGAGGATTGCGCAGTAACAATCGTAAAAGCAGCGTGCGTGCTACATAATTTTATCCGCTTTCTTGAGGGGAAATTTCAAAAACCATCGAATTTCGCTCAGACAAATGGTTCCGTGCCAGCAATGCCTGACGGAAGTAGGCTGGAGGAGACACCTACGCAGTCACAAGCTGTTAGTATGCGGAATAGTCTGGGTAACTATTTCTTGTGGCAGGAAGGAGCCATCGCTATACAGTGGAAATATGTGAGGTTACCGTAGACAAACAACGAACAACATGCCTACTTAAAATGCAGCACCGGCAATGAATGTTGTACATCCGTGTAACTATGATTGCCCAATTCCATATGGACACAAACATGTCAAATGTTCATAGATGATGCAGCAATACACATACCAATATTTTAGCATTTACCTGCGTCTCGCATTTCCTCTGTTATTTTCTTCCATGCCAAACCAGTCACATCTGCTCTAGAGTACGTTTTCAGGGCGTAGTTCCACAAACTGGGCTTCTTTTCCACATGTTTAACATGTGCAATCATCGCAGCAACATCCTCCTGCGGACCCGCCATGTTGTCAGAAGGGAACGTCACGTGATAATGTCGCCTGGAGCGACCGGCACGCCGTGTCGGCCCGCGCGATACGACGCCGATCGATATCGCTCCCGTATCGATATCGCGCCAGTGTACACATACTCATGTTGTTTCCATATAGTTGCCACACTTTCCAGGGCACCGTGTCGTATTCACATCACGTCAAGCATATTATCGCTTATCGCATCGTCTATCGTATTTCTCCAGTGTGCACCGCGCCTAAGACAGAAAAAAAAAAAACAGATAAACGCAAAAATAAAAAAACTCAGGAAAACACAAGGACAACACATAAAGTGAGGCAAATGCGTATATTTATATGCACAAAACTGGACGACATATCGATGACAACACAGAATCGCAGTTAAAATTGTCTACATGTACGTTGCACACAGAAAACTTTTAATTAATATCATGGTAAATTCACTGAAAAAGTGATTTAACACCTGGAAGTTCGCAAACCTTATTAAACACGTATGACTGAGTGTAAACAGGCTGAAAACAGAAAAAAAAAGTTTAACTTGCATCGCATACACTTAATACCCATTTATTTTTATTTATTTATTGCTTTGTGTACTCCAAAAGCTCTAGTCTTTTTACAGGACAGTAGAGGACATAAAACCCTACTGTCCACGAACGCATACTTCAGAAATTGTTTATTCATGATTCATTTAAAACACGCGTCGTAACTTAAACAACTAAGCGAAATGTATTCAACACTCAGAAAAAAGGTTTGGGTGCAAATGAAACATTTGTATCATTTGTACGATAATGATTTCGTAGGCCAACAATGTTGAACTTCAATGGATAATGCCTGTAACGGAAGTCAATTATCTTAATAGCCCAACATACTAATTTCGTAATTCATAATGTGTTGTGGTGTGTTATTTATAATGCACTTTAGTACGACATTCTGTTACTATCGCGACACAGCCACGTGGTGCGCCCAGGCGAAAGGCGGTCCACTGCAGCCATGGATCAGCATCAGTCGCACTGCGAAAGTGGAATCGTTCGACACAAACCTACAAGTTGGATCATAGTAATTATCAGAGACCCGGAAATTTCCTGGATTAATTTTGCAACAAACTAGACTCCACAATTATTTGTACACTCGAACGTCAGTAAGTTGTTAATTGGACGATGCTCCAGTTTAACCCCAGACCGGGTAGCACGGGATTTGGTCTTCTTTTTCTTGCTGATTAGTTATTGGTTCAAATGCATCCTGGGTGTGGCTAACAAACTGCGATCCAGTTGAAAATAAAGTCAATTGCACATGTGTTTGAATTCTAGCTTGTCCTTAGATGAATTCTCGAAATTTCCGGGTATCTAGTAATTAGGTCTGGCTGACACAAGTAATGGGTCATCGGCCGGCAATTGTATCTCCGCCCACGCCAAACTATCGGCAAATAGGGAAGGAGTTGCAACACATTAACAGGAGGCGGGCGAGAAGTGTGTCCGAGGGATCCGAACCAAGAAACGAGGTTTTCCTGGTGCTATCTTCAGGGGTGAGTTAGCGAGGGAAAGAGAATCATTTCCTCACCTGTCCTTCCCCGTCCTACTCCTATTAAATTGTAATTGTTTTAAATAATGTCTAATTAAATAATGTAGTGTCTTTATTACTTCTTTCGTTTCACATTCTCGCCTGTTAGCCTTTAATTTCACATTCTCGCCTGTTAGCCTTTAAATTGTGGTGTCGCCTCAAGTGACAATCGCAACAAGTGCTCTAGGACTCTTCGTGTGACAAGTTGGGAAAATAGTAGTGCGCAGTTAGCTTCTAGTTACTAGTTACAGCATTAGTATTAGATCGCTTTGCCAAACACTGTGATTGTTTCTGCTTTACTGGCATACGCTTTTTCATGGAACAGCATAGCAACACACAGGCAATTTGAGGGACTTGGTCGGCCAGAAGTCCCAGTCACTCCACAAAGGTTGATGACTGGCGTTAGAAACTACGTAGACTACTTTCAAAAGAGTATTCTGAAATGAATAAAGTTTGCAAAACAAATATTTCGAATTTGCTGGTTTCTGCCGACAAACGGGATCGAATTACGCTCGGAGTTTAAAAGGACATTATTATTTAAGTTCACTGCAAATACAATGATAATACGACTACCTAGTTCCTTCATTTTCATTCCTCCTTTTGACATTCAGAGCGAACTCTCGTTGGCTTCAAATAACTGAGTACACTAATCACATATTGATTCTAAGATGCCTGTCTATAAACAGAGGATCGTAAACCTCAATAAATGTTCAGGTTTTGCTACAGTTGTTATTTTGGTGTCAGCTAGTTCCCCTCATTTGTTGTATGTTATCTTTGGTTACCCATTATATTCCTGGGTTGAATCGCGGGTATGGGATAAAATGACGTATATTTACTAGTTTTCTATTTGATTTAGTTCCATATCCTTCCTCCTTAATTGATAGCCTGCAAGTATTGTCGGCGACATCATTACGTAAAATGAAGATAAGTAGGGCTATATAAAATCCCTATTTGAGAAAACCTTGACAAATGAAACCCAGAGCTTGTGAGAGCTACAAATTATTTTCAGAAAATTTGCTGTATCAGAATTGTTGTAGCGTAAAGACATTTTCCTGTGCGTGTTGTTTATTTCTTCCATTCAGACACAATATGCATAACTGTGTAATCAATGCAAAGGAAGATTATTTTTAGCTGGCACTGTACACACTACGAGGCTAAATGTGGGATCTTCCCTATAGATAAGTTATCCTAAACCGAAGCTACTGTTCCATGTTATAAATGGTTGAAACCTACAGCTCATTCGTTATAACAATGAAACGAGCACTAGTACTATGTCGACTTGAATAAAGCTTTTATCAAAAAAATTACATGCTTGCAACACCTGAAGCATAAAATTAAAGGTGTCTGGAAGAGTTAAAATTTAATTCCTTATCTGAGAAACTTTCGTGTTAAGCATTGCATACTTAGCAAGGCGATGCCCCGCAATTATTTTCCAGTCTAGCTACTCCTAATATAGTCTTTTCGCAGTTTAAACAAATTAAAAAAAAATAAAACATTTGAAAAATCACCCCATGTATGAAGTGTTTGGCTGTTTCCTAAATATATCGTGTATCACAAGCGATTTATATTCGTGTTAACATAAAAGTAACTCTTCTTTATATTTTATTTTTAAATTATAATAATTAATTTATTATTAATATGAATACATCAGGGATAAAATTGGCGTGTTGGTAATACCTAGTAAGAAATAGTTCTTATGCAAAATATGATTACAATGAGTGTACAGGAATACGATGCGCTCTCTCTATAGTGTAATTTTCTAGACTCAGTTAAGGTTTCTTTGCATAAGGCGGAGAAATATTCTCGAAGTAGAACTTTAGCAGGGATTCAGGAAAGTTGGAGGTAACAACGAATGGAATATAAACTTCGGATGTAATTCAGTTACGGCGTGTACGACACGCTTCAGAAAACAAGAAAAGGAGCTGGAAATTCTCGCACTTCCCCGGTCGAGATCATCGGCCGGAAAACTGCATGTGTGGCCGCCCTTCGCTCGTATTCGTGACGGGCGAGAACGTAACGCCCAGCCCGAGGCTGTGCGCCGAACCCTCCTCGCAGTCATCCATCCAGCACTCTGGCTGGCGTCCCACGGGGATAAAACCGCAGCGAGAATGAAAAGTGGTCAGCGTTTCCCTTCCCAACACCCCTCCTCCTCTACCCACCCACAAACAACATCCACCCCCCTCCCTTTTCCTTCATCGAATGGCTGGGGCGAAAAATACAGCGGTGCGACTCGCACATGAATTATTACATGCGCGGGGAGCGCGCATGTGTGTACGAGATGACGTCACTCGGAGCGCAGGGTGGGCCGTGGAGACGGGAGAGTGGATGAGTTACGCCCGCTCTTGGTTAATAAACAATGATGACGGGAAATTGTTATGCAGGCAGCTGTACGCGTGCTGCAGTGGAAAGGCCCGTGTTTTACGGCGCGGGGGTGTGGGGGAGCACGTCAACCCCTGTTTGGTTTATTGGCACGGCCGGTCAGCCCCGAGCTGGACGGACGTCTCCGCGTATCACTCTCATAACTGTTAAGAATAATTTAATTCGTGCTCTTCGTAACAGAATTGCCGTCCTTACTTAAATAAAGATTTCCGGAATGTGTCACTTTGACGTTGTTCGAGGCCTACCGAGGGCGCGACGCTGAATTTGGGCATTGTGTCAGCTACCGCGTAGTTCCGAACTTACTATAACTACAAAGTCAATTCCTACTTTGCGTGAGAAGTAAACTGAGATTTTGGAATTAACGCTCCTTCAGTGCAATAATGTAGTGCAGGGTGATTTGTCAAAATAACGAACTACATGTGTGTCTTCGTCCTTACACCAGGACGAGAGAAGATGTATAAGTTACTGTGCTGTGAACGTTTACTGAATAATAAATGATGGCGAGATAATTATCCAGTTTATTAATGAGCGACTCTCCTCTGCATTTGCAAGGTTTCATTTCATAGTTCTTCAAGGCGAAGTACCATATGTACCATATGTTTGCACGGATAATTAATTTGCAATATAAAACCTTTCGTAAACAACTATGGTGCCAATTATTTTGCATAATTCATAAACACTAAAATTGAAGTTTCTAACATACGGATCCAATGAGAAATGTACCACGCATCTGTGTGTAAGAATAATGTTATGCAAGGCTAGTCGGATACCATATATAGTTGGTATATTAATTACAATGAAATTAACTTTTTCATTTGCCAGAGTACGGTACCTAGCATGTACGTATAAGAAAAAAAATGTAACACTCATACTTCTAAGCACGATAATGCACTGATGAGGCAAATTTGCGAACAGTGTCTTTAAAGTGACAGTCAAGATACTGGTTACCGTCCACTCTGTGAGTATTATGTCCTTCGACATCGATCGGTCGTACGATCAAGACTTATTTCGCATGAAATTCTACCAATAAAAAATGCAGAACCCACTGAACGAGCTGCTACTAAAACCTCAGCGTGACGGAACGGATGCTGGAAGCTCACAGCCGGGCGAACCACTCCAATGAAATAACACTGCTCTCGAAGATAGCTCCAATATTCCGTTATCGTCCTCCTTGGAACTCCTTCTAGAAACACTGAATATTCCTTCACTCCGTCTTCCCTTCGCAAGGCTTCGCTCCAATTTCATTGTCGCCGCCACATCCCTGCCTGGCGAATGTCTTACGGGCCTCGAGGTTCAATCAAATTTAACTTCCGCAGGAGCCATCTTCATGGCTACAAGATATAATCGTCTCCACTTAATCACTGATTTAATTAACTGAACCGCCAAGGACCGTGGGAAGCGTGGGACGGGTAAAATGGCGGAAGGAGGAAAAAATAGCCCAAGCCTGAATCCGAAATTTCGGCGATTAAAAGCAAAACGTAGAGCTGACATAAAAAATACATTCATTTAAAATTCAAATCGTAATCCTAAGCCGATCAAAACGGCAATCTGCATTCAAAGCAGGAATTGATTAAACGGGAGTATTGAAGTGGAGCTTACTTCCTCCGCTTGCCCGAAGGAAGGAAGAGCATGGCCAGTTTTTCCCGCAGGTTTTTCCCGAATATGGCATCACTCGAGAGTAACTCGTGTCCTGGCAACGAGGGAACTACCCCCGTCCCTGGTGCGGTGTGTGGCAGAGGAAGGGTGATGGGGAGGTGTCATCCCTGTGGCTGCTTTATTGGGCCATTTTCGGCACTGCGAGTCATAGACGGCTCCCAGCGAGAGAGCGAGTTGGGGTCGTTGTGTGGATCGAGGTCCTATTAGCAGGGCGCGAGGAAAATGAGCAATTACGGCGGCGCGGAAACGAATTGGTGCAGGCCGGTATCATGAATAAATTTGCGACCGCACGCTCGTTTTTGCGTGATGATATCCAGGCCTGGAGGGGTCGGTTGGAACAAACCGGCTTGTCTTTTAACAGCTAAAAGTTCACGACCATTTGCCCAGCCCTCTGTCCACACGATTACGGAAACTCGATTGTTCACAAGGCCTTGTACTACTGCCTAAACATCAAAGATGATCGACTGCGATACCGTAATAAACTAAGGGGTCAGTGTTAACAAATTATTCATAATAAATAACTGCACCTATATTTGCCTGTAATTGGGATGCAAAACCACTTGGCGAAAATAATCACCAACGCTGTCGTCTACAATCGAACCTACGACCTCCTCATTAAAAGTTGTACAAGCTACCGCACGACCAATCACTCGGTTTCGAGTACAGTGGTTAGACTGCATGCCTTAACGTCAAAATTAACGAAGGTGAATTCAAGAATTTGAACCTACAGACATTATTATGATCTTTTGGTGGTTTCATGGCGTTTCCAGCTTAATATTACGCAACTTAAATCTTAAATTTCCGGATCGATGCATGAACTATTATTATATTTTATATATGTGCCAGGACGAGAGTATGTTAAGGAGTGTCTGTCATTGAATATTGTATTGATGACTCGTGAGACACAGGTAATTTGGTGTACATGTAGCATTGCAAATAAAATTACTTATAATTTAAGGACTGTTCATTACGGAAATACCGTAATATACAAATGGCAACACAGGCTAAATTTTGACGCTCCGAGCTAATTATAACGCTTCAATAAAAAAACTGTGTAACTTTCTTGCCAACAAGATCAGCATTCGTGGTACTACGCTGATATTAATAAATGAAAGCAAATAATTAAGAAGCCACGAGTTTGTAAGAGTACTTGTTAAGGGCAGTGAAACATTTTCGTACTTAGTTTTGGACTAGAATTTTCGTAACGAAACGCTCCAATTTTATTAAATTCGTATTTTTATACATACAAATGTGTATAGGATTCACATAAAACACGCATTCGTTGCAACTGCGAAAACAAACTTTACAAATGTTAACGAATAGTTTGTAACGAGTTTGAAAGCACGAAATGGAATAACGACTCGTAGCGATCAAGAAGGTTCAAAGAGCAGGAATGCCACCGAAACATATTAACTACGACACCATGCTCTGTAAAATGATAATTACTTACCATATCATTTTGTCGATAGTGTTAACTTCTATAGGTGGAGCAAGTAATAATGCAATAATAATAGTAATAATAAATGAAAACATTTTGCAACAAACTTAATGACATTATAAATAATATCAGTGTGCTTGGTAACTCCAATGATTGTGTACACGCAATTGTTGGGTCTAATGTTAAACAAAAACTCTGCAGGCCCTATCTAGTGTCACCCCACTGATTGTTCCGTCGCACGATCGCGAATCGTCACATACCCCCCCCCCCCCCCCCCCGCCGAAGTTCTCGACTAACTCCATGGGTTGCCAACATCTTAAAACTAACTGGGGTGTGCAAAGCCTCACGCTCCCAATCGCTGGCGCCGTCCCCACCAGAAACATACTTTGGACCAATGGTTGGAATATGGTTGGAAAGATTGTCTGAACGTTGGCTTGGAACACGGATATTAGAACAACGTTGGCCCAACGTAATATGCCAATGAAAATTTCTACCATGGACTTTTTTTAAGATTACTTAGCACTTTCAAGAAAATGATGGCACTAAATCAGAAAAAGTCAGAACATACTGCAAATGTAATAGTTTAAACTTGAAAATGGTTGGTAACAAGTTGCGAAACATAATGGTGGTGATTGGTATGCTCTCTTCTGTTGGGCTAGAGTTTTGCAACCAACATATAATATCAAATTATGAAAAAATATTTCTTAATGAAAACAGTGCCCCTTTACTTTATGTTAAATAACATAAAGATTTCTCAAGATGCGAAATAATTATTATATGATATATGTTTAGTTAGTTTCTATGTTGGAAACTCAATGTTAGGTGTTTGGTATAGTATTTTATGTTGGGCCAACATTCTGTAATGAAAATTATTCCAACAAGTTTCCACCATGCATATTTTGTGATGTAACTTAGCATTCTCAAGAAAATGATGTAACTAAACTAGAAATAGCTAGAACATACCGCAAGACCACAGTAGCAACATATGTAAGGCCAACGTTGTAAACTGGTTGGCAAGGTTGGCAAATGTGTAGGAATCCAATATACAATTGACTTTGGACTAGCGTTGTTTGCCAACCAAAATCCAACCTAATATATTTAATGAAAATTGCGTTATAACACACAATATAATAGATATATAAAAAATTTGAAAATTGTTGAAATAGCGAATGTGGTGCTTTTAATTTGTTGGTGAAACGTTGGATAAACGTGTGAAAGACAACGGTTGGTGTTTTTTAAATGTGTCTGCATTGGACCAACATTGTTTTCCAAACAAAACCGAACCTAATCTGCCCAGTAGAAACCTACGTTGGCACTTGATTGAAAAGATAAGCTATATGTTAGATTGGAGCACACACATTAATACAGCGTAGACTCAACGGAAAATGTCAACAAAACGTTCCTACCATGAAAATGAATGATGTAACTAATTCAGAAGATGTGATAACCTATTACAATTGCAATTTTAAATTTTTGGTTTTTGGTTGGCAACAAGTTGATAAACATATTGTTAGCAATATGTGTGTATTTTTCAGTTGGGCCAATGCTGGGCAAATAACTGTTTATGTAAAACTACAGAACTGCCTCTTTGAATAAAAACAGTGCAACTTCCTTGTATTTTATATACTATGGATGTACTTCATTACCTGAGACATTTTTCTTTAAAATAGTTGGTTAAATGTAATGTCAATGTTTCGAACACAACAGTTGGCAATTAGTTCTAATTTTTAAGTTGAGCTAACATTGTGTATCAAACATCATGCCAACAATGTTAATTACCATATTGATGAAATAAAAACACAATTTCATATTTTTATTTAAAATCTATGTTTTTAACACACAACCAAAGTTTTATTTTTCAATTTCTATCTTTGGTGATGTGTTGGTTACTTAGAAAACATATTTTTGGCATTTGGTATTTAAATATATGCTGAGCCAACATTGTGTAGTCAGCATTATGCCAACAAAAGTAATTGCCATATTTCGAAGGAAATAGTACTATAATTTTTTTATGATTGTTTAAAACGAACTTCTTTAACACAAAAACAATGTCTTATTTAAAATTTACTTAGTTGGTGACGTGTTGGTTATTTGTCGCAAAACATACTGTTGTCATTCGGTAAGTAAATTTCTGTTGGGCCAACATTGTGTAACCGTCATTATGCCAACAAAGAAAATTTCCACATATCTGAAAAAAATATCACTTTATTTTGGTATAACTGTTTAAAAGCAATGTTTGTAACGCACAAACCACGTCTTATTTAATACTGGCCGCATTGTATATGTCTTCTTTATTTGTCAGAAAACATACCATCTGCATTTGGTATGTACTGTATACCTTCGTTGGGCCAACATTATACAACCAACATTAATTCACTAATAGAAAATAATAGTTTTAAATGGAGAAACATATCAATTTTCACAAAATACAAAGAATTAAAAAATGTCTAATTTTCATTGTACTGAGTTTTGTTCCTTATGTGTTTAGACAATGTTGAGGCATAGTTGGTGACTGGTATTTTCTTACGTCGGGACAAAATTTCGCATTGCAGACATTAAGCCATCATACGATATAATGAACTCTTACTATATCAACATATAATTCATTTTATTTACTTAATGGTTCAAGTTTTTTAGCACAGAGATTCTTTAAAAATGAACTGGATGTCTTTGGTTATGTATTAGTCATTATTTAGAATGTATATTCTTGTAACTGATAGGTTTTAAATTAATTTTCAGAGTAGTAAAATCTGACTTAAATACATAAAAAATACAACACAGTATATCGAACTGGAATATTATTATTTTTACCTATTTCTTCATAAATTACAAGAAGTTGCAGTAGTCTAGTAGTCCTGCCTCCATAGCTCAGAGGTAGGTTGGCCAACCTGTAGTTGAGGGGTCGTGGGTTCGCGCCCCCCCCCCCCCCCCGAGAAGACCTCAGCTCGCTTGTCACACTGGGAATTTGTCAGAAGGCCGGTCTCACTTGGGCTTCGTCAATGTCAAATGTCACAACAATGCCAAATGAATGAAAACATAAATTAATAATAAAATAAAATAAACGCGGATAACGCAACGAGCTACTAATCCAAAGGGCACGATTCCCAACAGTGAAATTTTTAGGTCGTAATGTGGATTTGGACAAGGTGAAAAAGAATAGCATCAGGCCTAAAGCATTTCTTAATTTTTTTGTTAATGGGTAAAATCTATTTAAAACAATAATAACCAACGTTGACAGAACGTTGTTTATTGGTTGTCAGTATGTATGGATTTTCTACTGGGTTATTGGCCAACACAATAACAACTTATGAAAATGGTTGGTTGTGTATAACATTGTAACATACCATAAATGATAGTTTAGCCAACCTAGAATATTAGTTAGCTAATGATCAAAATATTACGAATAACGAACGTAATAACAACGTTTACTAGTGATTCGGTTTATGTCATATTAGATTTTCATATGTTGAAAATTGGTAGCAAATAACTGGTTGGCATGCTGTAAATAATACTACTGATTATAGTTGGTAACCAACTAATTACACGGTGTTGGGCCAACATAGTTCAAAGTGTCATTTTGATGTCTAACCAACTTTATTTCTCCAACGTTGACCCAACCTTCAAGAATAAGTTGTATTAACGATGGCACAATCAAAAAAATGCTACATGGGGTTTGACGCCGTCAAAAATCGGTCAGTGCACGTGGAGCTGACTCCATCCCCTGTCTAAGAAATGTAGTCAACCAAAAGAAATTCTAAAGAATTGCAATAGGCAGACCGCTGCCGCCCTTCCTTCACAAGTCAGATGATGACCACCGGTTCACAACTACGTCATTCCGGTTGCCACATCAAACTGCCTTCTCGTATTGGCGTAGATATGTCTGAAATAACGAATACCTACTCATTAGTTCCATTCGATGGTGCTCTACAATGAAAAAAAAAATTGGCTATGATAGCAACGTAACAATACACCACTATTTCGTCTTCATTTCACTGTGGATTGTATTTCATGCGATTTCAATTAATTAGTGTTACAATTTAAACAGTTGTGTTCTTGTAAATTAACTTTAAAGAAGCCTCACTGCAAAAGTAATTTTTCTACTTTACCGTATTTTTTCAAGACTTATAATGTTCTTGTGATAATAAATATGTCACGAGTTAGACACTATTAGTTTGTTAAATTAGAGGTATGTGGATAATGTTACGTATTAATAGATGCCGCAAATTAATTGAATTGCTCATCATCCTATTAAGATCAAATTTTATACAACTACTGGATACATTTTCCAAAAAAAATACACTAACAATAGAAGGTTTATAAGTTATTAAGGTGAATAATCCAAAAACCATGCCTGTTGCTCCGGCCAACCCAAAGAATAAAGTGAAATGAGATGAGAGTGCAGACGCAGTGGAATGAAAAAGGGGGACGGGGACGGAAGAGCCCCGAGAAAACCCCCAGACGATGGCAGTGTCACTACACTCTCCACAAGAGAACCTCCAGTCCAAAAGATTCCTGCCCACCGGGGACCTCGAACGTTGGAGGCCAACTGAGGGTCCATTCCTATAACTAAATGCGTAAGAAATACATCTCATTGCATAGCTCGATTTGTACATGTGTGGGGAAGTGAATGAAAGAATGGAAAAAGAAACTGCGTGTATGTGTGTGTTTGTACATACTGTAGTTACAATGAAGGATAGAAGACAATATATATTGGAAAAAGACGACCACCTGGGCCGAGGTCGCGGAGGTGCCACCGGCTCACGAGGTTCTATGTTCGAATAACGCATAACCCATTGACGTATACCGTTCTAGACTAATGTCTATATTCCATACATTTGTAAGAACTGTCCTTACTCATTGTTCAGAGTTTAAAAGGAGGCTTTAATAACGCTTAGAAGATAAAAAATGTATTTTTGGCTAGTGAATATTTCAAAGATTTCTACATTTATGGCAATCACATAGACGCAACAGATCAGCAAATCTAAGATGCATGTCTATGACTGCTGGAAGTGCCACAGTTTGTCATTTATTAGAAGGTTGACACATTGTGTTCTGAAATCCAACCACTGCGATGTGACCTGTTTTCCTGTAAGCATTGGGCTATATATTGCAACGCAGTCATTCCCTGAAACTCCCGACAAGACGAGGACACGGACCAGCGGCGAAGAAAATCCTCCGGTGCCGTGCAACGGGAGGGGTTGGACTTGCGTCGTTCCAGGAACATACCCTGCTGCTATCCCGCCGCAGGAAGCATCGACCACGAAGGCACCAGGATCGCTGACGCACCCCACCGCGACGAAGGGTCCCGGATCCAGGGATCCAGAGGCTTCGACCCTCAGAGATGGTTCCGGTCCATCGGACTGCACTTCGGGCGAGACGTCTTGCAAGGGGGTGGGAGTTTTCGAAAGGGCGCTGAAGAATTTCGCGGAAAGGGGTGCAGAGAAATGGGGTCCAAGTGTGGCCGCGAGGGGTGTAGAAAAGAAACTGTAGTTGGAAAATATATACGTAGCCCGAACCCGCCATGCCTTAACGCGCTTCCGACAAGTTCCGCAACTCGAGGAAGCGAGGGTCCGTGGTGAATGGGTTGGGTTGGATGGAGAGGGGATCCGAAACAAGTAAGACGGTGAATTGGGGTGTGTGTGAACTGGCGAAGTGGTGCGTGGGTTTCCGCGGAAGGTTGTGAAGAGCATTGGGCAGAACGGGGGGGGGGGGGGGAGGAGGAGTTCGAGAAAGGACCTCCCTGCTTGACGGAAGAAGAACTTGGAGGAGGGTAGAGGGAGCAGTCTTGTGAACAGGGGAGCAAGCGGGGAGTGTGGAATGTTCGAGGCGATGCAGGAAGTGTTAATGTCGAGTTGAGAGGAATTTGTAATGCCCTGGATCTAGCTCCCTCTTCACCCCGCAAACTCTCTCCCGAGCAGTGTCTACTTCACCGCGAAGAGAACAGAGAACGGTTTGTGATACGAACTTCTACACCCTTCTTGGTTTTCTCGCAAAATGCGATAAATTGCTGGAGGGCTGTGTTTCGTTACCTCGTTATTCTTCCCTACTTACACTTCGCAATTGCAATAATCATGCACCGTCTCTCCCATGGTCGTTGACTCGCTTAAGTTGAAGAGGTCATCCGTCTAGTCAATTTATAAATAGCGACTGAACCGTGCACTCCTTAAAAAAATTACCGGCAACTAAGAAGCCAATTCATGATTTGATATCTTCATTCTAATGACCAGAAATACATTATATATATTTTAAGTCTGAAATTTTACTAGCTTGCAAAGAACCTGACATACCACAACACTTTCACTGCATCAGAATTTCAAGTGGTCTCAGCATTAACCTAGTAAGCAGATACGCTAGCAGGGGATAGTTACTCATCTCGATGGTTTAGCTGCAACATTAAAATCCACTGGCAGATATTAATACTGCAAATATTTTATGCACACTGAGAGATATATTTAGTTGTACAAACAAATTTAATTCGAGTATTTACTTACATTGAGCAATATTTCGTTCATACAACAAATATTCTCTTGCTCTAAACATCTACATTCGCTCCTATAAACCAAATAGATCATCAAAAAATAGTGTGTTACATCAAATCCTTATTTGATTGTTTCGACATATTCTACATTTAATTACTAGACATAAGTATTTTGGAAGTAATTTCTACTTTGGTGTTAACATTATAGACTACATGATACATTCCAAAAATTAATTGGTTAGCGGCGTATAAGCCCGCGGTTGGTTGGAAGTCTTGATATGCTGTTTCCCAATTGTTAGTGACAACATAATTAGATTCACAAGTACTGACTGTACGCCCTGCAGCACTTGCAGGGCGACACAGAGTATTAATTCTCAAAACACAAGAACGGCATCGTAACAGCAGAACAGCTGAAAGATTTCAAAATTTTGTTTCAAGTTTGATTTCAGGTATTACACAAAAACAATGAGTAGTTGAGCAGAACTCCATATTTAGCAAGGCATTCAAATAGATACATTACAAATACACATTGTAAAATATATTACCAAGCCCGTCCATATTATGGGCTATTTTATAATTTCAATTAACAATATTAAATAACACGTAAAATACAAATGTGTTATGAAAGAAGTATTAAGAGAATTGTATAAAATGTAGAACGTCCTCTTAAAATCCTAACCGAGGATTTTTTTTAGAAAATAAATTTTCTGGATGTTTGCATGAAATGTTCTTTCGTACACCTAAAGAACGTTTCAGGCAAAGATCTTTCTAAAAGTGACCCTTCCCTAGTAGCATTTAATATGTACAGAGTGAGTATAAAAGAATACCCCAACTTTAAAGGTCTATAACATCAAAACCAAACAACCTACAACCTTTATTGACTAATCAAATGAACCGTGAAAACGTGAAGTTTGTTTACCATATCTTCATAAATGTTCAATGTGACAACCATGAGTGACCCGGACGACATCTACGCAATACTCAAACTCATTCCACACTCTTGTCAGCATGTCCGGTGTTACGGTTTGGATGGCGTCCGTATTTCTCGTTTCGAGGTCGTCAATGTTAGCCGGCAATGGTGGACGAAAAACTTGATCCTTTATGTACCCCCATAGAAAAAGGACGCACGAAGGTAAGATCCAGCTTCTTGGGGGTCAGTGATGAAGAGCCTGGTCACCAGCTGCTCCACAACCAATCCAGCGTTGCGGCAACGTCTCGTTCAGGTATCAGCGAACAGCTAAGTGCCAATGGGGTGGCGCACCATCCTGCTGGTAAATGAAGTCCTCTGCCGCTTCTTCTAGCTGAGGAAACAACCACTCTGCAAGCATGTCTAAATAAGGAATTCCAGTATCAGTGGGCTCGTGAAAAAAGAAAGTGCGAATATGGGGTCAAGAGCATCGACATGAAACCACCGAACACGAACACGCTTCCCTAAAAGTGAATGTGTTTGCGCTGTACCCGAACACACGGGTTTCGGCACTTTCTTTTTTCACGAGGCTACTGTTACTGGCATCCCTTATTTGGACATACAGAGTGGCTGTTTCCTCAGTTAGAACAGCGGGTTCGGACTTCATTTTTCCAGCGCTCGTTGGCATATTAATTTATGAAGTGTGTTATCAAAAGGCCGAGGGACTTTCATTTCCAAAGGTTGTGGTGGTTTTGATTATTAATAGAACCTTCAACGTTGGGACAATTTTTTTAATTATAACCAATTACATCTTATACTCACTTGTATAATTCTCATTATCTTTAGCTTTTACACAAAGTTTTAAAAATTTCTACAAACATTTTAACGTGAATTCTGACGTTTTCTTAAGGCTGGCAAAATTCCACAAGGTCAAACAGCCTTTACTTTACAATAGTCTCTCAGGGAAAAAAACATATCATAGTATAACTCCTCTTTAACACTGGCGCTGCCTTTTCTTGAACTTGGCACTCGTGCTGCGCTGCATGGCGATGGTGGCGCCTACCGGCGGAGACACCAGGAAACTCCTGCCACTGGCTAGTTTGCTGAGTGTCAAGGTTACGGCAGGCCACATTTTGGGCACTCGCGTCGTCGTACCTCAAGGCACACTAATTTTGCATGTCCCGTCACGTCGCATATCGATCGACGCATCGCGCACTGACATGCAGTTTTCAAGGTAAGAAAACTAATTCTTCAGCAATGTTTTAGAATTCTTGCAGAAATGGACAACAATATTACTGTGGTGAAAACTACATAGGTTTATTGGTGCGGGCGGGCAGGAACATGGAGCTGCATAGACGTCCTTGGCAGGTTCGCTTGAGCAGGCGGAGAAATTTCTGTAGAAATTAGACGACCCGTATCATGGCATTTGTTTATAATTCTTGTGACATTTAGGATAACAGCAGTGTTTTTGAATGAATATTTTGTTATGCTTAATAATTTTTCAAACAATTCCAACTAAACAATTTCAACCCAAAAAATATTAAATATTTTAACCTGGAAAAAATATAATGCATAATTTGCTGTATTTAACTCAAATAACATCGAAAAATATAATTTATCCTTCAGTTATAACTTAGACCAAGATAGCTAATAATTATTCTGCAACATAGGCGTGCGCAAGGGCGGTTGAGAGGGTGCAGCTGCATCCACCATTGTAACATGTCATTTGGAAACTATGAAAGAATCTTGATAATTTATTGTTTTTACTAGACAGTATGTGTGTTTAAATGACCACTGAATTGAAAGTACGTTTATTATAGCATAGGCTATTTGTGATGAATTCATTCAAATATATTCTTACTTTGTATTTTTAATCCTGTAACTGTGGATCTTCATTTTGCAGTTTGCACCCTCTCCCCACCCCCTACTCTACCAATTTCCCTCTCTCTGCGCACGCCTATGTCTGGAAACAAACATTTCTGGTTCGAAACTTAATAATTAAATAAATAATTTTAATGACAACACTGAAATTGTAATATAAGCGCGCAGGAACAAAAAAACATTTGTTCTATTAAACAAATCATAAACGTTGGGTGCAATCCAATTAGGACAGCATAAAAATTTGGCTAAGTAACAAATTTTTAACTGCCCATACGTAGGGAATTAATTTGGTATCGTCTAAAAATATAATGTAATATACAGTACCTTTTTTTCAGTGCACTTTAATACAGAAAGTACGAAAAAAAATTCAGTTTTTAGGTTTCAATCGGTTTTCAACAGCAAGGTATTTGAGCGCCTGTGAGAGTGAAATGAAGTGAAGATGGAACAGCGATGTAATGTAAGGGCGCGGGAAAGGGAGTACTCCGAGAAAACCCAAAAACCAATTCCAACATCTGTCGCGTTTCCCACATGCAAAAATTTGGATAACTTCCCCGGTAGGTAAACTTCCCCGGTTCGCCTTGGTGGGAGGAATTGTTGAGTAATAATACCGCTTTTCGCGTTGGCTGGATCTCTGAAACAAGTATAACTACCAGTAACATATAATATTCCGAACCTGGCTCAGAATTTTGCATCTGTCATCCACAATGAAAATTCTTAATCTATAGAACTAAATAAAATAGAAGTGTATGTATGTGATTTTCGAATTTTCCACTTTTAATTCTTTTTTCATATTGTATAATTGATTACTAAGCCATATCTAAAGTTAATTTCTTTCGTGTCTGTCTGTCCAACCGGATTTAACTCAAAACCACTGATCGTATTGGCATCAAATTGACACAGTCTATAGATAATAACCCCAGGACCAACTTAGTCTTTGTTTCATCGAGACATCTCAAACTGTTCCGAAAATATGATGATCAGTGATGTACATAGGTACTGGATAAAACTTTTCTTAGGATTATTACTTCATAAAAAAGCGTCGTTAAAAAAAAGTTCCATCATTTCTCCTTTCTGTTTTTGTCTATGGGCTGTCCTCCTTTCTTTCCCAAGAGCCGTAGTGGCCCAATGGCTAGAGCTATTCCAAGTGGAGCCGCAGTGGCTTAGTGGATATAACTATATGAAAAGGGGCCGCAGTGACCCAGTAGCTAGAGCGATTCCAAGTGGGGCCTTATTGGTTCAGTGGCTAGAGCGATTCCAAGTGGGACAGAATAGGTTCAGTGGATAGAGCGATTCAAATACCTTAATTTTATGCGAACGAATTAGCACCAGTCAACTCGTTTTAAATAAAAAAGAAGAAGAAACGAAATCATAAATAATCGTCTTTTCATTATTTCTTACCAAAAATTGCTACTTTTCAACGAGAATAATTGATGCAGAAAATGCATTCCCAGGTCTGGCATATTATACAGGTTGGACCAAATAACGTGGACATCCGTTAAATGTACGAAACAATAGCTGATCACAAAATGTGATTTTCGCGAAATGATAGTAAGTACTGAGGCGATAGCTTGCAGTATAGTGACTATTGGTAACACATGTATTAACAGAGAAATTGAACCACATACGGTTTGTTAACTGGAAACACATTTATTTCAACGGCATCTGAAAGTACGTGCAAAAAGGAATTCGGTGATATAGTATTGTATTTGCAATGGAAACTATTGCAACAACGCCAAGAAATAATCTAAAAATATGATTAAGATAGGTGGGCCAGTAGCGTGGGGCAGTGAACCTGTACTAGCAGCTCTATGTACACAACACGTGCGATGACTCATACTGGTGGGACAACTTCCTAAAGCAGTGCAGCACCAGTCCCCGTTATATGTGTGGCAAGTGGTATTGCAGTGTGTGGCTTTGCATACGCAGTGAAGTCACGAACTAGGAAAAACTAGACGCTCTACTTATTTACGGCGAGCGTAGCATAATAGAGAGACCTGATAGACACGCTTTGTAAACATTCCTTTGAGAAAAGCCGCCACGTCTCTGGTTGCAACTGATAGTGCGCGCGTCCATAAATCATCTTACAACTCTGCCCTTCACTTCCACTCGCTCTCGCGGGACAAAGCAGCGAGCCTACAACACGGCCCCCTCCTCAAGTCTGTTCGCCCCGAACCGACTCTACAATATCAAGACCTTCGTAGAATATAGTAATAGTAAAAATATTTAAATTAATTTATATAATGTATGTGCTAGTAAAGAGGCAAACCTAATTTATTTGGGCTATTTTCTCCACATAAAAAAAGGAAAAACACAAGTATATGTAAGAAATTCAGAAATGTATATATCAAGAAACATTAATCATTATCACTTTTATAGAGCTTAAAAATGGTGTTATGCTTAGTAATGATCAAATAAACAGACTTATAATATTTTTTCTTATAAATGGCAGATCCAAATCTGGATGAATGTGATGAATTTTCAGGATTTAGCAAATCTCTAAAATATATAAGAGTATATTACAATCTAAGAAAATGTGAATTGAATAAGAAATGTGTATATACTATTATAATACAAAATTCAAGAGAAAAATATCCAAGAAAGAGAAGATTATTTAAAAAATAACTGTTTAATACACTATATAGTTATGATTACAGTATTACCTAAAGATGATGATGATGATAAAAATCTTAAGGTCTAGAGAAGCATTTCTAGATATGATAACCGTTTATTCTGCTTATTATATATCTGCAGGAAATGGTTCAGTTAAATATCTTTATTCAATTTCAGGTAAATCTGTTGATGCAATTAAGTAATTATTAGAAATAAGCTGGTTAGAATAAATTTTTTAACTGTATTCCAATATAATGAACTACATTTAGGAACGAATCAATTTAGTATATACAAGAATCATCTAAATACAATTTAAAATAAAATATCAACAAATAATCACGATGTAGTAAATGCTATGCCCTAATTAAAATGGAAAATGGTATAATTAGAAAGTATCGAAATTTCAAAGCATAAGGTAATAAATTTATATTTAATAGAGTAATTAGAGTATATATCAAGTCTAATAAATATGACTCACTTCGAGGAGAGACATGTCGAGTTACCAACATTTATTAAAATTAAGACATTTTGTATTAATGTAAAAAATTAGCAAATAATAAATTGAAATGCGGAAAAGAAAAAAATTGAGATATTTTCAGTATGTTTTAGAAAGTATTTAAAATCCACACGATAAAATTTTGGGCACACCATAACAATATGACACTGCAGAATTACAAAATATGAATAATTAAGTGTGACTTACTTAAAATAAATAAAATTATATATATCTATAAATTAAAAAAAAATATATCCATTTTAATTGATTCGAACATAAAACAGTTGATTTACATTCAAGTGAAATATATAAGCTAATGAAGGATCATGTTAACTGAATAATGATCATAAAGTTGGTATAAAAATATAGGAATTTAATTGAGGTGACAAATACATAATATAGATAAGCATCTTTATTATATATATATATATATATATATATATATATATATATATATATATATATATATATATATGAAATTTCAATCTCAAGTTCGAAACACAAGCTAAGTTAAATGAACACACTGAATACTGCTTCCAAGAAAAAAATTAATCTAAATGCCTTCTTAATAAAGCATTAGACAGTATATATCAAACTGAGCAGAACAACTTTACCCATTTGAAATTTTACTTGATTTTGAACGTGAACCAAATAAAATAAATGAACAAATAACTAATGCAACAAAGCAAGCATATCCATGGACATTTACGTAATTAATTAATTAACTTTAATTCTAACAAGGAAATTCAATAACAAGATATGGAAATGAAGATAATGAAACACTAATTGAGTATGGTAAAAAATGAAATGAAATTATAAGAAGAAATGTCATAATTAAATTGAGTATTAGTGAATTATTAAGAAGGCATATAAATGCTAAACATTATCAGATTTGTGGAACGGAATTCAACAATAAAATAAAAAATAAAAGTTCGAAATGACGATGCTACAGGAAAATATATAAACGTTTTAATTTGAATTTAAAGCTTCCAAACTATATTACAGTAGATATAATTCAAAAGTAGTCGTACAATGAGAATTTTAACTTTGTGGAAACTATTCAAATATGAATATTTAAAGTCATCATTTTAAGGTAAGAAAAATGAAAAGATAATTATTTTAGCTAAGAGACATATTTTTTTCGTAACATTTATTTTAAAATAATTTTTCAATTAAGATGATTGATTGCTGCAAAAAATGTGAGGCAGATCCGGAAATTTGTATAGTACTAATATCCCCGCTGCAGATAATTGTTATGAAAAATACCATTTGAAGACTGTTGACTCTTCCTGTATCAAAGAGCGACTTACGCATGGAACACTTAAGCAATAGCCATAGACAAAGAAATTGTGCGAATTCAGAAGGTGCTAGGATAGACTTCAAACACGTCCTTTCTTGTTACTTTTGTGATCGAGACAATCGTTTCCTAGCACGCACTGCAGGACCATGAGCCAGTGATGCACATGTAGAACGAGATAGACGGAGCACATTACGTACTGCATAGTACAAGAAGTTGAAGTGTTCATCATGACAGCACCAGCCAATGAACAAATTATAGTCCCTGGGGTGTAGACAGATTTTACAAGTATGGCCTTACCGTCACAAAAACATGTATTCGAATATTTTTGAACTCGATTTCTTAACTTTAGTTTTGTATTGAAGTATTTTACACAAAATTTCAAGCTTCGCAAGGTACAGACATCTATAAAACAGAAGCTGAGGCCGTAACCCCACAAGATGTCACGCTGCTGTAACATAACGAGACAGTTATTGCAGGTCGTAACAAGCGGATGTATTTGATAAGATTGTTTCCCCATATCAAGTAACTTCCACGCACGTCTTGCTCGTCGTTCCCACGAAAATAATTTTGTACTTTTTCATTTTTCACGACACGTGAATCTTTCCCTCTAATACACTTAAACCCGAGAAAATAATTTTTTTTCAGGGACATCTGGATGGTCGTGGAAAGGAGAACACTCGTAAATTTCGGATCGCAAGTTCTCCAGGAGGTGTTATCAAGCAGCCCGTAATTTCAGGGGCCCCAGCTGCCGCAAAACACTTTTTATGCCCTTTGAATTTCGTTCGTGAAGTGAGTATCTCTTCTCAACCTTCCTTGCGTACACCAGGGGCGACAATTTAATCCACCTCTCCTGTCTTCACCCCTCCAATACCGATCAAATATTTACGATATTACAGTCGCTTACGTCACGCCTGGCGCAGGCTGAGCTACAACGAAGGACCAGAAAGCTGTGGGCGGGCACCATTTTCCTCCTTTATCCCAAGCTTTCCAATCTGAGAAAAGGGATTCATTATACAATAAAACAAAGATAAAGTCTTCCGCGAAGAATACTTATTGAAAGTACATCTCCATGGTAAGTAAACCATCGTAATAATTGAGCACAAATTCACAGACAAGAAATTTAAATTATTAATTGTGCAACAAATTGGTTTATACGTATTCCATAATATTATAGTGCAAAAATATATTGTTCCATAACTTCGTTTCAAAGTAGACAGGGGAGGGTAACTCACAACAGAGGTATAATAATTACCATCCCCTATGTGACCTGTCCAGTTAGCTGTGCTGGGTGTTCAAGCCATGAAAATTTTATTTTATTTTAACAAAAAATACTTGGCTATTTAATGTCGAGAAAATTACACATGGCAATACAAAACACTTTATATTAATTTTAATTTACATTAAGTTAAATATTTTTCAAATGCTGATAAGAACCTATGTAATGAAACAACTGTTAACGAAATATTAGATTTTTTTTCGTGATCAAGCTTGGCTTCATGTTCTAGGAGAATTATTATTTTTTATCAAGAGTTGGCGACATTTCTTGAAAACGCATGTTGTAAATACGCTTCTTTTGAGCCAAAGCCTGGTCGGTAAAACACTAGTGACCCTCGGGCAGCTCTTTAGTGAGCACCAGTATTCTGTAACCGTCGCCCCAAACGCTATCCATATAAGCGAACAAACAGTCGCTACTCTACATATACCGTTTGCAATCTTTTGAATCTAGCAAAGTCTGCAATTGTACTAGAATATGTTAATTACATACATTACATTTCTATGGTGTACTTGACTGAATATAGGAAAAAAGGGTTCAACTACCAACAACCGTTTCTATACTGTCCTCTATCCTTCTAGAAGACAAGGATTCGATCCTGGTAGGTGGCGCTTGGTCACTCCTTTCCTCGTCTGTGTACGCATGCGAAGTACCGCCTCAGTATCATGCATTTTCTTAGGGGAACCTGCTGAATTATACGAAAACTGGAGCGTATCAAATGCTTCGTCGCAAAGGCACTAAATTGGCATGCACTGTTGCAACTTGCAACGACGGAAGTGAAGGAAATACCCGTATAACTTATTTAATAGCTTGATAGATACAAGAATGATTCACATCAAGTTCATGCGCTGGAACTTTCAACAAAATAATTATCGACCACTTTCTCTACGAAAACAGTGCAAACTCGAGAAACAGGAAATTAAGCTATATCCAACCCATTAAAAGGCAGAACTGACGGCATTATATTTATTACTTTATTAATTAAAATTGATTTATAATGTATTTTTACCATAAAGAGGTACGAATTAAATGTGCTCTGAGGGAAGGCCAACAAGATATTTGTTTACATAGAGCCAAAAATGTATGTAGTAGTCCCAACAAATATTTTGTTGAGTAAAAAAAAAAAAAAAAAAAAAAAAAAAAAAAAAAAAAAAAATATATATATATATATATATATATATATATATATATATATATATATATATATATAGTTCTTCTAATAAAATACACCATGTAATTAGGAGAGTATCTGTCCTGGACGAAAATAAATTAGAATGCCAACAAAATATTTCGTCGAATCAACTGTATATATTTCTTTGGTGCATTTGACTGCCTTCGTTCAAAAATAAAGTTCGAGAGTATGTTAGCCTTATTTGTGACGATTAGGATAGTAACAGAGTTTTTTTTTAGTGAATTTATTGATGCCTGATAACGGTATGAACACCCTAATAAAACAAGTTCAACAGGAAACTAAAAAGTAAAGTGTAAAACTTGAAAAATATATTTGCGCACGTTTTCCCATATTTCGAAATTCATTCTAATTTGATCAGTGGTCAGTTTAGCCGAAGTTGCTAATGCGTACTGCTCGGGCGTGAGTTCGAATCCCGATCACGTTCCCAATTTTTTTATTAACATAAACTATTTAATGCACGTAGAACTAATCAAAACTTTAGTTGCGCCATTCAAATATTACAGTTTGGGGCAACCAAATAAGAACAACAAAATAATTTAGTTTCGACAAAACAATATTTCATTGCCCCTATACAAACAATTAATTTGAGTGCGCCAGACTACTTTGTTTGATTTAAGTGAAATTTGAGTGCGCCAGACTACTTTGTTTGATATAAGTGAAATTTGAGTGCGCCAGACTACTTTGTTTGATTTAAGTGAAATTTTTTTTTCATTTTGTATATAGCAGTACGTCTAAGAAAATGGAAATAATTATTTTATTTGTAATTGGAAATAGTGCCTCTCTATCAACGCGTCATTTCGCCTATTGTTCAGTGTAAGACCACAACTGAAAGGCTGGTACTGATATTTTTCATTTTGTGTAATTATATTAGTTGAGAATAAACTTTCTAAAATGAATGAAATCACCTATGCTACAAGCGAAAATACGAAGCCAAAGATAATGAAATTACATGAAAAGTATTTCAATTACATTAAACACATTTAGTACCTGTGCACAAAAGAATCAAACAAACACTACTGTTGACGCTATCTGCAAATAATTCTTCAAAAACTATTTAAAACTAGAGTTTTCTTTTTATATTTCACCTTTAGCTTTACGTAAGATTTGCTGTGCCTAAAAATTGATGGGGGAAAAAATTACTTAATTTGTTTTCCTTTTAAAATAAATATAGCCACTGCATCAAGATTAGCAATATATTAGTTACCAGGTTAAAATAAGCTTAAAAAAACCTATTTCCAAAATAAAGCAGAGAGAAAAGATTTAAGCTACATAGAATAAGTTACTCTAAATTATAAATAGGGAAATTAGTTTTCCATCTATAAATTAAGACTAGCTGATGCACCACATCCGTATATGTGACGTCAGTATGGTTTACGGGGGAATGAGGGGGGGGGGGATCAAACATACATACGTACATTTGATACCTACGCGGTAGCTGTACCTAGTGCGCGTGGATTTCTGTAAGCTAGAAGGTAAAAATTTGCCAATCCGTGTTCATGTAAATAATATGCACTTGCTGGCATGGTATCTTTAAAGTTCGGAAACAAACATTGTTGCAAAAGGGTACAAAAGAGAAATTACAGCTGATTTCGAGGAAGGGGGAAGCGGATTTCAGGGAAACAGAGGAATTGAAAAAGCATGGTGGACGTGCCAGTTAGTCAATTTACGATTAAGTTACGATTTAATAGTTGAAGATATCAAAAGGCCTTGTAAACTTGAGGCGGGAAAATATAAGTGGTTTAAACAAGCCGTAGCTTAAATAGTAACTTAACTGGTTTCGGAATATCACAAAAATTTACTGACTGGAGTTCAGTTAAGAAGCTGTTGACGTCTACTAAATAAGCCGAATATAATAAGAATCGGTGTAATGAAATTAAAGTCAGTGTTTCGGTGTGGTATTTATACAGGTTGAGGCATTTGAAACAGGTCACCTTAATAAATCGCCCCCTTGTAAAGATAGAAGAAAATGGTTCAGACAAACGTTGTTTGGTGTGAAAGGGGCCATAACGTGACGTTAAGAGTTTGGTGTTACGTCTAGGGGTGACGGAGTTATGGGGGTCAACGTCGGTATTATAAATAGGATGACATACTTTATTACACGCCTCTGAACATCTCTTCGCAAGATAAATGCAAAAATGTGTCACACGTACTAGAAATGTGAACATTAAACTTCATCGTCCAATTTAACATACCGCAGTTGACCCGCATATTTACGTCATCCCTCGGCGTACAACACACCTATTTACTAACGTAACATTATGGCCCCTTTCCTCCAAACAACGTTTGTCTGAAACATTTTCTTCTATCGTTACAAGTGACCTATTTACTAAGGTTGCCTGTTTTAAATGCCTCACCCGGTATAGTCACATTTAGGCACACAACGTGACGGCTTCTTAGTACGCCCATGTTTGAAGTGGGGGTCTTCCATATTTCGTACACAATATATTACAAGAAAATTACTTGTTATGAATGTCAAGGAAATGTAATTTATCATTTGCAATAGAAAGTGGAGAAGTAGTAGGAAGTGTACCTCCGCTAATTATATAGGCCAATACAGTACACTAAGTGATTACAGACTGAACACCCCGCATCATAAGACACTTTTGCCAATTTTCTAATTTCCTTGGCTTACGTGACATTTATGTACTGTAGTGAGAGACAGCAATCGTTTTCCACATGAAAATATTTCATGATTCAAAAATTAATGCTTAATTTTAAAATGCTTGGCAAAGTTTTAAAACTAATCAAAGCTAAATATAGACCTATGCTGTATAATTAAATAAAATTGGTTTTAATTTGCGATGATAGCGTTTACAAGTATCCGCAATTTTACTACGCTACAAATCTGAGCTCAAGTAACAGCTAAAGCGAACTTTTGAATAAGCGAAATTTTGCCACCAACACATTCGGAAGCTGTCACTAATATACACTGAGGCTACATTGACTGATATTACCTTTTTTGGGATCATTTCCACCGTTAAAATAAACCTGACTACTGTAAACGTAGTCTCTGAAGACTGGTGGCGGATGTTAGGAGTCGTAAGGTCGCATAAGGTCCTAGCACTCAATAAATACAGGCATTAAGATAATTAAAGTCCTTACGATAAACCGGAGTTTAGAAGTTTCCAAAAAAAAAAAAAACTGGCATAGGTCGTATCATATGTATAGACTGTTCACAGTAAACTGAGCAACTTCTGAAAGCCCTGCTTAAGATCTACTTATCTGATTAATTTGTATCCTTCCACCGTATGCACATTTATTACTGCCACGGGCTGATCACATTATTCGTGCGCCATACAAATGAAGTCGATGGAATTGTTAGACATATAAATGCGCAAATTCTTACTCATATGAACATAAATACGTATATTATATGTGTGTACGTGTGATAAAATTTAAACAATACAATCCGCCGAATCACAGGAATGTATTTATTTCATCGAATGCCAGCTTATGGGGGCCCGTATGCTAACGTGCATGTGTAGTTACGGACAGTAATCTTTCTAATGTTAATTTCAAAAGTGCTCACGTTTCCTTCAACAGCCTCTACCAGACTTGGATGACGTCATGGGCAGCAAACTGACGTCCCGGCACGTGAGATAAACGTTTTATATTTGCTGGCAAGACGGTTAACTGGCGGAGAGAGCGTGTCGCCCTACATGGTTCTTGTACAAGTTTGTACAAGGTTTGGTGCACGAGCCGGTATATGAGCCGCCATATTACATGGCAGCAGTTCGCGTAATAGCATTTGGCACCACCGGTGGATTCGCAGATTATATGAACCCCACTTGTGGAACTGAAACTAGTCAGTAACTTGCGTACGTATATAAAAACATAGCTAGCACATCTTTAAATTACTATGTTGCTGCTGGCCTTTACATCACTTCATTGCTTATTGCTGTAGTTTCAGTCGTTTTATTGGCAGTGATGCGAAGTCACAAGAGCAGGAAAGGATTATTTGTAATTTTGACGGAAATTACTAACCGTTTGCAAAATGCGCTTTTTTCTTTATGAACCAAGTTGTTATCCACGTGTAATATTATATGGAAAGAAAAAGAAAATAAATATAGTGTCCGACGGAGTTTCGAACTTGCGCCCAAAAGCCAGACTTTAGTACGAGTGGCGTAACTCTATCACTATACTACCAGTTTACACACAGACGCTTGTTATTAAATTTGCGATATATATTTATATATAACAGCTCGAATTAATTTTTCCATAATGTACGTAGCTTTTTAAGTAATTAGGACGGTTTTAAACAGCTATTCAAAGTTTACATTGCCAATATTATTCGTCTTTGTTAAATTCAAAATCTATTTCTAAGAGTTTCAACCTCATGGATGTATAATCAAGATGGAGGCGCCCTTCTTGGTTTTTTCATCAAATCGTTTCAAGTAGTAGCCACGGGAAGCGCCCTAAACACTCAAACTACTATGTGATTGGCCAGGTACGTTAGCTGGTATTGAACCTGACACGAAAAATAGAACATGTCCTATTACCACACCTGGTAACAGACGTAAAATGCCATGACGGGTGCCATACTAGCCAGTATAACGGCCGCTATGAAGGACCTAGCAAGAGCTTTTACAGAATCCGGTATCTTGTAATATGACCTTTCGGGACTAAGTACCACATTATGGCGCCACCCCAAGTTGGAAACATGTTCACATGAAAGTTTGGAAAGGATGTACGGGTTATGTCGATGCATGGGGGGAGGAAACTCCACTGAATTCCTCTTGCAAAGACAAAGGCGAACATGGGAGCACGCGGGTCCCTGGCGGTGGGCAGAACTTAGATAAGGGGGTTGGTAGACAGAAGGAGTGGAGGAGGGAGTTTGAACACAAACAAAAGACTCGCGACCAAAAACTTGGGTGAACCTCCCCGCACGCCGAAAGGGGGCGGTCCCGCGCTGTGCACGGGATGGTGATAGTGCGGCTGTGGGACTGGGTGTGGTGAGGACGGAGCGAAGGGAGGTTCGGGATCCGACCAACTTCCCCAAAGTACACCCCACACAGGTTTTATTGGAGTTTGCGTCATTCGCGGTTTTCTCCGTGATTGGTTAGAGTCAACATCTCCGCGAGGCCGTCTTTTCCACACCTTCGCTTCTGCTTACGTCGTCTTTCACACACTATAAAGTTTTAATCAGATGAAAGCCTAACTGCTTGAACCAACGAACGTCGTGCCGGCTTGCCTGTACTTGGCAGTTCCCTTTAGAACACCGACTGACGTATGAAAAGGCATTAGTTTCAAACTGAAAACACAGTTTGCCATTTCAGCTTAGCACGGGACTAGGAGATTTCAGGTTTGACTCCTGGATTAAGGTATCGATATATTATCATTTTATAAGTTTAGGTAAATTAATGTACTATGTTGGTTCCTAACCCAACACATCACATCCGTTTAAATAATTAGCAGTTCCAACTTGAAAATACCCACGAACTTAATTTGAGACTGCATTGCTTAACTTCAATCCTTATGACATAGTCATATACCTGTAATATATTTTCCATGCAATCTTAGGGTGTTACTAGTATTTACAAACAAAGAACTTGCGATTGGCTTTATCTACCTCTTCTGATATTCCTCTTTAAGAACGAGATCCCAGCAGACCGAAACATTTTTGGTCGGGTGTTTCCCACATGGCATATAATCCAACATATAATCCTACCTCGTACATTCTTCATACTAGCCAAAAACAACGTGTCACGTGCCTGACTTTCAGACATCCTCATAAAATGTATGTTGGGCCTGCTTCAGGCAGAAGATTATAACTTACTTCTTTTAAAGACAAACTTTATAATAAAATTTTTGTAGTTCATAATTATTAACTTGCATTTGAACTAAAAGAAATAACGTTATAGTCTTGTTATAAGCTGTGTAAAATTATTTAATATTTTACTTTAGTTTATCTTTTTAGCCTGTTGTTGTGGATCCCTCCGCCCAATGGAAACATTAGGAATTAACATGGATCTGTAATCCGTTCATTTATTCATGTGTGGCCAGCCACGAATACATGTAGGGTATCATAAGCAGTAAGCTGTCGAAATCACCTTTCGTTTTCAAGTTGTACAAGTAATATGTATTTAAGGATTAGTAATGAAAAATTATTAACTTTAGAGTTAAATATATCAAACATCACACTTTTCTGTCACATTCAAAAGGCTTAATTAGGGGAGGGTAGGCTTCCGAGACCATTTAGACCTCTATCGATTCCTTGCATAACGGTCAAATGCACTTTTCCCCTCACGAACACCCCCCCCCCCCTCATCAATGGAGTCTGTGTCTGGCGACGGGCACCCCCATGGCGGTGTTGTGTGACTGGCTCCCCAGCCCTACCGCACCCCCTCTCCATGTAGTAGGGGGTGCGTGCGGATACTACGATATTATTTATTCGAAATAGCGGCGATGCAGTGGCATTTCCCCCTCCCGCTGGTGCACTTGAACACGCAATTGCAATTGCAGATGCGTTTGCATGTGTAATTGCAATTATAATTGCAAGTGCACTTGTGCTCCCCCACCCCCTTCCCCTCATCACTGTGTGAAAGTCGGAGATGTGGGGTGGAGTCGGTGCTCACCAGACTGTACTTGTAGCGACCGGTGATTGGTTAGGGAGGATACTTTCACTTGATTTACGCCCTTGCGCACTTAGCAATTATGTAATGAGATACACAAATTGACTGGTTGAGAGCTGAAGGCAGACTGAGGAATGAGTGAGTGTAGAGATTTGGGCGCCTCTTAACAGCGAGATCTTGAGAGCCGATGGGGGTAATTGAAGTGAATATGGAGCAGCACCGAAATTAAGGGGCGGGGAAAACGGGGGATTCCCGAGAAAACCCGCCGACCAACGGCATCGTCCAGTACGATTCCCACTTGCGAAAATCTGGTGACCCAGACTGAGGAATATGGAAGGGGAAATGCATTTAGATGTGTAGGAGCCTGACGAGTGAAGTAGGAGGAGAGGGGAGCACAGTGCTAGGGCGTGTAAATATATAATTGAATCGCACAATGAATAAATAATTATATTAATTAAATATATAAATTATTCAAGCACTAGCACTTTTGTGTATGCAGTAATTAATAATGCATTGATTATTTAATTGAAGTCTTGCATGTACCAAGAGAGTACATACTACAAGTATGCGTACCGAGGCCCTATTTGCAGGTCCGCTCGCTACCACTGGTCGCTCGCGAATGGCCTCTCATCGCCAGTATCAATAGTCTATATCCCCCAGCCAGGATGGAATGCAGACAGGTGAGTCTCCGAACAGCCATACTACAACCGCTCGCGTCTCCTGCCGCCCGCCCGCCAACGATCCCAGCGCGAAATCTGCTATCCGCATGTCATTGTTGCGTGCATATTATACAATCCTATACTTTCTTCTCGCCATTTCAGTAAACTATCATTTAAAAGAAAGATCCCTTTGTATGTTTTAGTGAATGGTATTCATGTCGTAGCGAAGTATAGCATGCATGCATGCATGCATAATCCCAACTCCAGAAGCCGTTTTGGCACGGCACTTGGCTAACCTGTTGCCCTGACCGTCATTGCCACGTCACAGCGCCCAGCTCTACACAAGTCGGGCGTACCACGCCAGCCCATTGGCGCCCGCGGACTGCTCGCCAGCGACGCGCTGTGCAAGTCTGAACGTTTTCACCATAAGGCAGCACATCGCAAGGCTGTAGCCTGTTTCGCCCTCAGAGTGGGGATGTAGGCTTCCACGCTCACCGCTTGAAGGCAGCACAACCCAGGTGACTGAATGTAGGGTTACACGGGTACTGACAGAATGTGTGAAGGGTTTTGCCTCATCTGTTGATGTTCCACATGCGAAAGAAAACCACTCGATTAAACTAATAAAATACATGAACAGTTTTTAGTTGTTACTTTCGTTTATAATACAGTCAATATACTTTACTGTTTCTCCCACCATGTATCAGTTGAATAGGCATTTTACATATAACTCCTGATAATTATTTTCATATTACTATTAAAATATATTCAACACTTTGCCTCGAGTATGCGTTTAGTGTGATTAATAAACACACAAATTCATTTTGTTTTCCCTCGATTCTTTTTCCTGTAATTTGTTACATTCTCTGAAACTTTTGTGTCAGGATTAGTAAAATTTAATTGTGTTACTGTAAGTGCTTTGTGCAGGCGATCGATTGAAGTTTACTTTTGTGCAAATCCCCTGTTGTGTCAAGAGAGAATATATATATATATATATATATATATATATATATATATATATATATATATATATATATATATATATATATAGTGTTGAAGTAAAAGTGTAAAATACAATAATTTAAATCCCTGTTAAATATTGCTTCATTCCATCACATTTTTTTTAAATATTTGACTCACTCACTCCATCTTTCCTCTCGAGTGTCTGAAGTAAAAGTTACAACTCTTGTTTGATACGTTTTCCCATCAAATCATATTATTATTAGTAGAAGTGGTAGTACTTATCTATTATAACTTTATTGGAATATATTAAAAACCCATCACTGTATGTAAATGACAGACACTCTTTTCTTACTTTATCTGTAGGAAAAGGGAAGCAGAAAAAATAACCCTTTGGCCATACTTTCTACAAATAAAAGGGGCGACCGTATTTTTTACACCTCGACAAGCACGAGCAGGCTTTTGTGCACGGGCAGTCAAGTTAATGTTGTTACTAACGAAGGTGAACAGTTGCCCACATTATTATTTTACTTCTATAGACATAACAGTGACGACCTGCAGAAACGTACCATTCAAAATACACAATGACCGACCGAACAACACTTGTTGAGGAAACCTGCATCCAAAAGAAGATGTCTATTGCAGAAATTAGCGCAACTCAATAATTATACTAAAATTCAAGCAATTTCAAGCCAAATTCAAGCTAATTTCTGATTTCCTGTAAAATCTTTCAAAGCGCAAATCAAAATCAATAAAATTTAAGGCCAAAATCAAAATCAATTTTCAACTTGCTTTCACTCTTTGTGCGGTGTTCTTTAAATCCTTATTTGCAAGCTAAATCATCATATTTTTGATGAAATTCCAAGAATTTTCATCAAATTTTTGTGATTTTTTTTACTACTTGATTTGGCTTGCAAATTTAGAGTAAATTTGGACTTTTTTGATCTAAATTTGGCCCCATTCATCCCGAGAAGGATATTGCTCAAAGAGTGAACGAAGCATGTTTTTTTTGTGCGCTTTATTCAGATTGCAGATTTGGATCAAATTAGCTCCATTTTAGAGAAAAATTAGGTAACATTTTTTGTAAATTTAAAGAGATAAATTATGTCTCCAGAAGATCTTGAAAAAGTTACTTGAAAGTGAGAAATTTGCTTGAATTTAAGTCAAATTATTGAGTTGCGCTAGGATCTGCAATAGACATCACTGAGTTTATCAAAAATGTTTACACATAAACACAACTGACCCTTTTCAAATATCGCTCAAATAAAATTGGCACGAATAAAGTTGACACAAATAAAAATGTTCTGCTCGATGCTCTACTAACTTTTTCAAAAGATTCCTTCTATCTTCTCAAAATCGTCCCCTATTACACGAAGTATAAATTCATCGTTAATGTTTTCGTAGTGTGTTAGTTGCAAACTTTGTAGATTTCGATTAAATTAGTAAACTAAGTCTTTGATTTCGTTTCAGGCATTATCTATTTTATAGGAAGGCGTAGTTTTACAACCATCTTTAAAATGTTTTGTCATACTGCAAGGCAACACAGGCATCTTTATTTATAAAAGAAAAAGTTTATTATGAGAAAGAAAAAAGCTCATTCAGGTTTAACAAAAAAAATTCTTATTCGTTCAAACAACTTAAAAATACATCTAAAAATTGTATTAAAATATCAATACAGTTTCTTGTTTCTGTAAAATCGTTTACATCCTGAATTTAATAAAATTAAATAAATAAATATATATATTCAGTAATCCGTTCTTTCATATAATCATAAGTTAAATTCCGTTAGCTAGTTAAAATAACATTAAAAATTGTATGTGTTTCAACAGATTTATTAAAATCAACACTAATTTTTATGTTTGTTTTATCTTAAACCATAATTGTTTTTCTATATGAACAATCAATAACATATAATAGCATTCGCCCCCAAATGAATAAAAATAGGATTTACCATCATATTTCACAGTAGGTTTATAATAAAGTTGATTATTTCTACATATAGTATCTAGTTTTGATTTTGAATTTCTAAAGCCACTATAAGCAAGAAACTGTTTACTGCAAAGACAATGTTCAATATCTAGATTCAAATTTTCCTTTGGAAAAATCTCATTTCGTCCATTTTTAACATAAATATTTCTCACATTACAATGATAAAACATAGAAGCATGTACATACTGTTCAGCACAACTTTTTCTGTTAAATTGAAAACCTACAATTACAAATTCAGGAATATCAAACTGTAAATTACTAAACTGATCTTTTATATCAAAGTTAAAAGTTGTTCCTTCAGGCACTTCTTTTTCTACTAATTCCAATAATTAAAACTAATAGGAATTTTAGGCTCTTTGTATAGTTTCTCTTTAATTGCAATGGCTGTGTTACATTCGTATTCAACACTAGGTCACATAATTTCTAATTTTTGAATATCAATTCTAGCTGGATCGGCATAACTTGTCGGAGGTGTTACAACGGTGTCCTCTTATACATATAAGCAATTATTATCAGATGAATTTCGAAAAAAAAGTGATGTTATAACCACCTTTCCAATAAATTTCGGCATTATCTCTGATAAAACCAAACAGATATCTCAATGGGTAAATTATTTCATTTAGTCTATCTCTATGAACAGATTTTACTCCGCATTTATTATCAAAAGTAGCCTCCAAATAATTTTGCTCGCCTGGGGATCTTAACAAAACATTCATCATTGTTGAAGTTGATCCAGGATTATCAACAGCTTCAATAATATTACCATGTTTTGAGAGTTCTACTCTAGAAAACTGAAATCGAAAAAAGTTAGAATAAACATCAATATTGTCTTCTTTTTTATATTCTGCATCAGCCCCCACTTTATCTCTCTTTAGAAACTTAAATTGCTCATAAACATAAGGATCATTTGGAAAAGAAAAGCCATCTCCTATTGGAATATCAAACTCGATTCTATTATTGTAAACATTATAAATTCCCTTTAGTTTGATCAGTTGGGGGAAAATGTTTGCCTCGCAAAGCTCTCAATACTTTAATAACTCATTTAGACGAAAAATTTATATATAAATGAAAGAATCAAAGGAGGTTTCTCGAGTTAAATTACTCATCGAGAGGTAGAGAAATTAAAAAAAAAAAAAACACCATTAAGTGGAATATGAAAGAAATAAGAAAAATATCTGTCATTAATTGACGAATTACGAAATATTGGTAAAAAAAGTAGAAAAAGTAAATAACGAAAATAAAAATATAATAACAACACTAGTTCCTGTTGTAGCAAAAAATTTAGATTATCCATCTAATTCTGAAGAACATCATATGAAAGAGAATTATTCCCAAAATCTCCTAATTTGGAAGAGCAAATGGGAATTGTACCATTGAAAAATTTACCACCTATAGCACGTGTTTATACTATAAATATCGGAATAGAAATTGCAAAAGAATTAATGTTATTAATAAAAAATATAGCTTACGTGGAGTTGGAGAAAATTTTTACATTGGTGATACAAAAGTAACGATAAATATTAATACATTATTTGTCAAGGATATAGAATATTTTTTTAAACACCAGGACTTTCTAATTGTTAACAGAAAAATTACAAGAAGCCATTACCTTCAGGTAATTACACTGTTAATGGCCTTAAAAATTACACAGAAACTGTATTACTAAGCAATACTTTATTTCAAAAATATATTCTTAATATGAAAAGAAATACTCCAAGTTCAAGTAGTGGTTGGAAATATGAAAAAATAATTGGACCAATTTATCGTAACTATATAAAAAAAACCAGATCCAAACACAACCGAAAGTGAGATTTTTACATTTGATGAATTTAAATTTGGAGGTGGCATGAAAAATACAATAGTTAGGCAAAAGAATATGTTTGGATGGATGATGTTAGAAATTTAATTAACAGATTGTTAGTTATTCACGGTGAAGAAAATGCTGGAAATAAAAAATATTACAATGAAAAAGTAAGCATGATGAATATGCTGAATAATATATTTTCTGATTTTGTTGTTAATAATCCAAAAGGAATTCCTTATCTAATAAGAGTTTTAAATGTAATTCCACACACATTTTGGAGTTGCGAACACCATGGCAAAGGTATTACAAATTGGGCATTAAATAATTTAAATTTGCCTGAAATGCATTTGCCTGGCTATAATTATTGTGGTCCATTTACAAAATTAAACGAAAGATTAGAAAGAGGAGACTCAGGAATAAATAAATTAGATGAAGCTTGTAAATATCACGATATTGCATATAGAGATCACAAAGATTTAGAATCTAGACATAGTGGTGATAAAATTTTACAAAAAGAAGCAAAAGAAATTATGTTAGATAAAAATACTCCGATTTGAGAAAAAACTGCTTCTCCTGCTGTTGTCTCAACAATGTTTACACAAAGAAAATTAGGTTGAGGAAACAAAATGTTTTATTGCATATATATATATATATATATAATCAACACTTATAAATTAAGATAAAAGGCTTAACTTTCAATATACCCATTGATCAATTAAGATATTTCGGCATAGCTAAATTTTTAACAAAAGATCAACTTCGGCAAAAAAATTAAAAATTAAAAGATGGCAAAGCATGCTTACTAGCTTTATAAATACCAATAATAAAAAAATATTCAAATAAATAACTGGAAGTGGTTTACACCATAGAGAATTTTTACCAATTATATTTTCAGCTTTAGGTGCACTCGGTGCTTTAGCTGGTGGAGCTATTGCAGTATATAATTCTGTTGAACAAACTAAAAAATAAAATAAAAAAGAATTAGAAGAGCAACAGCGACACAATTTGGCTATGCAAAATAAAGCAGGAAGCGGTGTAGATGCTAAACAAATAGCAAGGCCAAAAAAATCTTAATATATACCCACTGATCAATATCGATATCGAAAAATACGTAAAACTATTTAGTATTAAAAATTTCAGAAATGTTTATATGATTGACGAACTACCAAAAAGTATGCTCAAAAATGAATGTGCTGTGGTTAATTTTGACATTTCAACAAATCCAGGCACTCCTGGGTTTGCTATTTTAAATAAAATAACGATGTTTACTATATCGATTCATTTCGAGGCAATATTTCTAGTAATTTAATTAATTTAAAAAAAAACAGAAATGTTTATTACAATGATGACAGAATTCATAATTTTTATTAATTTATTTGGGGACATCTATGTTTAATAGTGTTACACCTTTTTCCCAAAGAATTAATGTTTAATGATCTAATTTTTTTGTTATTAAATGACAGATTAATTTGGGAAACCATTAATCAAATCTTTAAATAAAATCTTTGACACTAGCGCTTATGCTTTTAAAATCATATGTAGATTCACAATGCAATTCCAGTGTTTCTTCTTTACAAAGCGAACTATCCGACTGTTTTGATTATATATAATCTTCTGTTTCTCTTCTATGACGTAGAATTGTTAGTATAGGTGAATCTGTATATAATAAAGAAGCGGTCAATAAAAATATATATATCAGATTATGCATTAAAAAAGGACTTGATTCGAAATATTAAACTATTGTTTCTGATTATGCATTAAAAACTGATATCGAATCAAAATACAACACTAGTGTTTCTGATTTAAAAACATATCTAGATTCAAAATACAATCATATTTATTCTGCTTTACAAGATCAAATAAGTAAATCTTTTATTTATTCAACAGACTATGTGTCTATTCAAAATCGTAGAATTAATAATATGGCTGATCCTGTAGATTGCAAAGATGCAGTAAATAAAAGATATTTCGATAAAGAAATAGCTTATAAATTGCAAAATCTAAACAAATAACTTTTCAGTTATAGTGATACACTTGTTAACTTGAAAGTTGAAGAAAAATCTCACATATTTTATTTACCTGCAAAGTGGAATAAAAAATACTGATAATTTTCATTTAGATAATCTATTTTTCTTTTCTTTTTTTTATGGATTCTACTGTTTATAAAATAATTTCTGATAGTAAGGATTCCAAAAATATTGATTACAGTAATCAATTTGATGTTAAAAGAGGTAATAAATTGGCATTTAAAATAAATAAAAAAACTAAAATATCTAAATATGCTGATGGGTTAATGACTATAATAGGAATATTCGTGAAATATAAAGATTAACTACATATTTTTTTACTATAAAATGGATTACACCAAAAAACAATAATAAAAAAACTGAAAATACAAAAAATGGACGATTAGTTCAGAAAGGTAAATGTTCTATACGCAATTCTAATAAAATCAACATTATTAAAAAAAAATTACTTAATGTAAGAGAAGGTATAATCAACTAACTATATAAACCTGCACGGAAAATTTTCCAAGAAGAAAAATGATATCGTATAGAATAAATAATTTATGGCAAATCGAACTTGTAGAAATAAACACTGGAAATTTAAAAGGGATATCGCATGTCAGCAATGGTTACAAAAATATTCTGACAATTACTGACGTTTTCTCAAAATACGCATTTGCCATACCAATTAAAGATAAAAACAGCCAAGAATGTAACAATTGCTTTAGAATCTATATTAGTTACAAGAAAACCAAATAATTTACAAAGCAACAACGGCTTAGAATTTTATAGCACAATATTTAGTGACCTTAAACAAAAATATAATATCAATCATTATTCTACATTCAGTGAACTTAAAGTCAGTTGTGTAGAAATATATAATCGTACAATGAACAATAATATGTGGACGAAATTTGCTTTAAATGGCAGTTACAAGTGGGTAAATATATTTGACGATTTAGTTAAAGAATACAACAGCACAAAGCACAGTACCATTAGCACTGTTATTCCACTACTCTAAAAAGAATAGTCTACTGTAGATTTTCCAGTAGAAACACTAACATATGGGTTGGCAGGGTGAAAGAATGTCATGTTTACTCTATGACAGCTAGCTTAATACCGAGACACAAGTACTACTTTTTCCCCATAGAACAACGAAACAGTTTTTAATGCAAAAAGCATATCAAGAAATTACTTATGTTAATTTTACAATTTGACTTTTCTATACAAATACATGAAAAAACTATTTGATCATTATTTTCCCCTGCCATTTCAAGCTGTATAAATATGAAGATTGAACATTTTTTAAATTGTTTATATATTTGTTGCAATTTCCCACTAACAACCCTGTTCATAATGGGGAAATGGTACCTTGCTGTTCCTAATTTTAATTTCCTATGCACAAAACAATTAATTCATCCACTAAGCAATACATACTCATTCACTGCTTCAAATATAACTCCACTACAGTATTCAAGGTAATGGAATGCTACTTCATGACCTGGAAAATATGTTTAAAACTGTTATAACAATAACTTGGGTTACACCCTTATGTTTAACATTACATTTTTTCCCAAACATATATGGAAATTTAACAAAATATTTTGAACTGTCACATTCACTTCCACTACTATCAAGGTTTATTAATAGTTAACATGACCCCAGGACCATATACATATATATGTATTTAAAATGAAAATCTCTTCACACGTATCCTTAGGAAATTATATAAATCTTCTGTCTGTGTGTGTAACTGTGTTTCCCCCCTACAAACTTCTGAATGCGGGACAGAATTGCACCAACCTTAGTTAATATATAGTACTAAATAAGGAAATCTGACTTCTATAATTTTATACCACACCTGGAGCTTACTTTCAAAATTGCGACCATTAAATTAATTATGGACTATACTATAATTCGGGAACCAGTCAGTCGATTGAAACCTAATTTTTGTGTTACCAGTACATTATGTAAGCATTAAATTTTGAGATGAATATTGTTGGTCCGCCATTTTGAAAGTTAAAAAAATAAATAAATAAATAAACGTTTGAAATATCTTGAAAACTACTCAATGGATTCTGACCAAGTTTGAAATGTAAGTAACACTATGGTATGCCACGAATCATATACGATTTGAATTGATTAGGTAGTAAGTTTCAAATATAGCAGGTATAAAAATATTTTAGGTTAGTTTGGTATACCTGCCATACTTATCGGCCAAATTTTATATGCTTAATGTGTCTAGGGCAAGCATCGTATATACCAACACATAGCCACTTTTGTACGCAATTTTGTAAGATAGTGCCACACGAATAAGTTTCCATGTCGCTTCTCGGAAACGAATCAATCGATTTCTACCAAATTTTGTATGCTGAAAATACAAGTTGTAAGCATTAAGTTCAGAGTTTAATATTGTTGATGGTCCACCATTTTGGAAAACAGCGCCACATGAATAAATAAAGCTTTTATGTTATATCTCGAAAACTAATCAACAAATTTTCTTCAAATTTGGTAATTAATTAATACTATATATGCAAAGTAAATATAAGTAAATGATAATTATTAGGCTCTTAATTTCAAAATAGTGGCCATACAAATATTTTAGGCTTGTTTGGTATGACAGCCATACCATTTGGCCTATTTCAATCAAATTTTGTAAGCTGATTGTATGTATTATAAGAATCATATACGTTAAACAACAATCACTGTTGTTGACCATTTTAAAAGATAGCGCCGCGTGTAAAAATAAATCTTTTAGATTATATCTCGAAAACTACTAAACCAATTTTCTCAAAATTTGGCACATAACAAATACTATGATAGGCCAGGTTATTAATCTTTATAAGGCACTTATTTTCAAAATGTGGGCCATATCAATATTTTAGGTTTATTTAGTATAATTACCATACCATTTTACTATTTAAACAAAATTCTGTACACTAGCAGTATCTATTACAAGCATCAAATAAACAAAAAAAAAAAAACATTGTCCTAAATTTCGTAAGATAGTGCCACACGAATAAATAAAGTTCTTGTTATATCTCATGAAACAATTTTCCTATTCCTATCAAAAAAGACAAGCAAGTAATACTGCGGTAGGTAATGTTAAATAATAGGTTTTTGGTATGCCAGACACTTGTTTTCAAATAGCGGCCATGTAGCTATTTTAGTTATATCGTCGAAACCGTGTAATTAATTCCAAAGAATCTTTGTATGATTTTTTTTTTGTATTTCACAACAATCAAATGTGTACATATGAATTTTTTTGCCGGCTATTTTGTAATATAATATAACTTGACAAATTCAAATTTTGTAATCTCCGAAAAAACAACAGATTTCTTCAAAATTTGGCAAAGAATTTGCTCTATGGCAGGCTATGTAAACTGATCAATTTTACTTGGATCAGCTATACAAAAGATGCTCTATGTACATAGAGTTTACAGTTGTGATATCTACTGCTAACATACAAAGTCTAGTGGAAATATATTACATAATTTCGACGATATAGCATTCTAAGCTAAAAATGGTTATATGGCCGCCATTTTTAAAATGATTGTCTAACATGCTTAAAACACACCGCTTGATATAATCTGCCTCAGTATTACTTGTTGGCAAATTTGATAGTAATTGGTCAGTTCTTTCCTGAAATATAACATAAAAAATTTATTTTATTCGCATGGCACTACTTTGCGGACAAAAGTTGATGCATGTATATACAGTTGATAAAATGTCTACTGCTAGCACTCAAAGTTATATTGAAATTGATTATATTACATAGTTTCGACGCTATACCTATAGAATTATAGAATTATAAGCTGAAAATGGCTGAATGGCCGGCATTTTGAAAATAAATTTTTGAAAGGTTTAAAACAAATTACTTAACAGCATTTGTATCAGTAGAACTTGTTTGCCAAATTTGGTAGGAATCGGTTAAATATTTTTTTCGTGTTATGACATAATCTATATTAATTCGTATGGGATTATCTTCCAAAATGGCCCACAATAGTGGTTGTTTGTTTGTGTATATGATGCTTGTAATGCCTACTTTCAGAGTACAAAATTTGATCGAAATTGGTCAAATTGTTTGGCATATATAACAAATAAATTAAAAATATTTGTATAACCACCATTTTTAAAATAACAAAGTAATCAATTTCAATTACTTGCGTTTAGATGACTTACCATAGCATTACTTACATGCCAAATTGGGTGAGAATTGGTTGAATAGTTTTCGAGATATAACATAAAATCATAATTTTTTCGAATTGTACTGTCTTACAAAATGGTGGACTAATAACAATGTCCATCTAAAAATTTAATGCATACTTAATATTCTGTTAGCATGCAAAATTTAGTTTAAATAGGTTGAATGGTTCCCGAGGTATGACATATCATCCAAAATTTAAAAATGGCCGCCATTTAGAAAGTAAGTACCCAACGTGGTTAAAAATTATAAAAATCAGGTGTCCTTACTATGTATTATATGTGCACCAAGTTTGGTGAGATTCGGTTGAAGCGTTAAAAAAATGTTAAAGTGGGGCAGAGACAACACAGACACACATGTTCGTACACACACATATGCAGACACACAGAAAGGAAAGTGGTCTCATAAGGCTTTCTTTCCTCCAGAAAGTAGGCTAATAAATATACTAATTACACCGTGGTCGTCTAGATATACACCCGCAATCATTTATGTCCTTTAAAATATTTTACTCCTGTAACAAAAAAAAAATGTCAAATTTCCACCAAGAGTTTGCAGAGTATGACATCAAACCTCGGAGCACTTGCCTTCCAGACCAAGTTTAACATACGCGCAAGACTGCAAGGGAGTAGAATGACCCCGAGATGTATACTGTGCGACAGTCAGAGGCAACGGAATAACTTTCACACCGCATAGATATCGGAATACTGCCAAGTTTAGGATGCGCCTGTATTCGTTTTATTACGACGCATATCGGCTGTTCACGGTAACGTGAGTACTTTTGAAAGCCCTCGTGTTAGGAATAGTAATCAATAAATAATTTTCATTTTAGCCTCGAGCGTTAATTTCCGAGTGCGGCGGAATATACACGCAGTGTTAATTACTTAAATGACAATATTCATTAAAAATGATGGTTAAAAGTTAAAAAAAAAAATAGCTGAAAAGGAAGAGTAACTAGGGCCTCATAAACAAAATTTTAGGTGTATATTAGCCGTATAAATACTTGATAAGCTGTGATTATATAATAATATTATATGTGAAACTACATATATGATTACGTGTTGCAGATATTTTCAACTCATTGTTACGATGGCTTGTTAGTCTTGAAAATTTTACATTATCTAAATAACAATTAATAAGAATTTTCATTTATCTCGCAGAAATTTGTCTTTATTTTATTACGATTCAGTGATATTTTTACGCCATACTAGTAATGTTTTGTTACAAATAACATTATAAGTCACGAGAAAGAATTAAAGATTAATCTGATAAATACTTACACATTGGTTGTGTATAATAATAAATTATTCCTAACGCTACTTAATAATAATGAGGAGGATAGAAGTTCGCATGGCCACAGGGCACATTTTTGTTCCCGACGAAAGAAAATTTATAATCATAAAACAACTCAGGACTTTAATGGCTAAACAATATCTGTACGATCTGTGTTTAACGAATGTTCCAGAACTTTCCTGGAGCAAGAATGGAAACTAACTGGGAAATCCACCCCATTGCATCTAGGCATGCTCGAACTCATAACCTCGAGACACACGCTGCAATGTGGCCAAACAGTGCTATTTGGACAGTAGTAAGTAGATGCTCTTGGTTTACAAGGCGTAACTTCAGAATAGACAAGCGCATATCGTCCCTAGCTCACGGTATTCCACAAGTACGTAGCCCCCGGTGTAATGTTCAAAATTCGCTTTCTGAAAAGGTAAACGATTGATCGAAAATGTTATGAATAATTTCAATTATATCACGCTTCACTTGTATAACACCAATTTCCCCAAGTGTATGTTGAGAGGACTATAAATATCTACTTCCGTAAGCAGGTTAACATGTTAGAGCTTTGTCCCCATTAGACTCTGTTAATATGCAAAAGTGATGCAAATCAATGAAATAACTTCATACGGTAACCACAAAGTATAGTATAAGTCATAGTCAACAGAAAATGCTTGGTCGTTGACCCAGTTTTATAATTAGTATTTTGTTAAAACCGATACTCTATCGCATTTCCCCCCCCCCCCCCAAGCTTATAGTTAACTAAAGAGAGATATTGGAATATTAAAAGTAACATTCGTGCGTAAAATTAATTTCTATTCTTTCAAACACAGGTAAATGCAGAGTTTTATGAATAAAAACATTTTTCATATACTTGACCGCTCTAACGCTCGCTGGCTCCTCGGAGTCAATGTGGGGCCACGATGGTTGAGCGGTTAGAATGCTCACCTCCCACCAAGGCGAACCGGGTTCAATCCCAGGCCGGGTCACCGGATTTTCGCAAGTGGGGTTCATGCCGGACGATGCCGTTGGTCAGCGGGTTTTCTCGGTGATCTCCCGTTTGCCCTGCCCCTTCATTCCGGCGCAGATCCATATTCACTTCAATCACCCTCATCGGCTCTCAAGACCTTGCTGTTAAGAGTCGCCCAAATCTCTTCATTTCACTTCACTTCACTTCGGAGTCTATGAAGAAAGTGCGTTTTGCTCGATGTTACTGGTAGTTATTATGTATGAAAGGAAGTGAAGTACTGTAAGATGCTTCCATTACAAAACGCTTGTTCCCATTAACAGTCTTCTTGTGAAACGTTCTTATACAGAGTTATTAATGTAAGGGGGAGAGGTTAAGGAGGCTCTTAACAGCGAGGTCTTGAGAGCCGATGTGAATGAAAGAAAAGGTGAGTATGGAGTAGCGCCGAGGAAACGGGAGAAAACCCTTCGACCAACGGCATCGTCCGGCACGAGTCCCACGTACGAATATCCAGGAGCGACACCGGCGGGTACCGTACTCGTTTAGCCTAGGTGGAAGGCGAGTGGTCTGACCATCACACCACCGCGGCCCCACTAATGCAAGAACTCCAAGAATATTCCTTACAATGACAGTCAAGTCCGATTTTAGCTATAATTGAAGTACATATTTCGTGTTCACTGCAAGCAGGAACTAGTAAAGTGTAAATTGTTATGCGTTTAAGTATTTTCTTGCACTCGGACAGCCCAAATTATCTACAATTCAATTTCAGTATCTTCTGATTATTCGGATCTTCGAGTTCAGTGCAAAGTCTCATTCGGAGGTACATTTTGACTACATGTATCTGGTTTGTTTTTAGTGTTTTTTAAATGCAAAAGAATATAACATTTGATCAAGCTGCAGTAAGTTATATAGAGACGAAAATTACTTTTATGTATATAAAAAATGTATAATATGTATTCGAAAGAACTGAAATGAGAACAAATAATTAACACCACAGGTACCTAAAATGCCTCGGTATGATTATTTTTCCCCGCAATAAAACTTTATTCCCGGAAAGTAGACATGCAAGAAACGATAGTTGCTTAAACGTAATGTCACACCGTTGCTAGTGGCAACGGGTGGACGGCGTGCAAATAATTAGGTTTTAGGAAATGGGAACGGGCCGGAACGACCATTCGAAAGAGAGGGGGGAGGGGCGTATAGGAGAGAGTAGATATAACATGAGAATCCTGGCATACTTTTTAAATTTAACATTTGATCGTAAGAAATAACGGGCTTCTCCCATCAATAGGCTGTTTGATCCATTTTAAATTTCAAGGTAAATTCATTACTTATTAGAACTAAATTTTAAAAAGTGTCCCTGAACAGAGTGAGAAACAACTAGGTAAAAACGTGTACACTGATTTTTTATTTTTATGACTTTTGGTGATTATTTACAAGTTACAATGATTTTTGTTATTTCGAATGATTTTGACTTATTTTCCTTAATTTCTTGTCATTTAACAACAATTAGCGATTTTTGAAAATTGTTGTGATTTTCAAAGATTCTGTGAGATTTTTAAAGATTTGCTTTGTGATTTTAAAAAATATTCTAGTGATTTTCTAAGATAATATTGATGACTCTACGCATTTCTGTAGTCGTCGAACATATATTAAGTTTCTTGTCTTTAAATTATTTCTGAAATTTTAAGGAATTTTTAATACACAAGGCGTTTCTGAGATTTTAAGTTATTTCTAAAATTATTTCCGTTGAATTTTTAATTTCTTCTGTAATTTTTTGTTTTTATTTATTATATTACGGTTTTCGTGATTTCCCATAATTATAAATTGAAAAGTTTTCTTTTTTTGATTTTTAGGGATTTTTGTGGTATTTGTGGGTTTTTTGAAACACTATTCCACACACACACACACACACACACACACACACACACACACACACACACACACACACACATATATATATATATATATATATACACACACGCATGTATTTTTTTACATGTGGATGTGCCGGATTCCACGAACGAGTACCGACTCTCACAAGTATTTGTTCACATACTATTCACAAATAAGTTTATTTTTGTTAAATATATAGGGCAGGTTCCTTCCGGGAAACTGTAGTTGTATTGCGAAAGAAATGTCTCCCTTCCCTGGCCCAGCTTGACATTGCTTCAGGGATGAACCGGAAACAGCCTTTCTGTCAGGATGAGGCGTGGTTAATTTGTCGCTCTCACACAGCGTCTTCAGAACACTGGTTATATGCAGATAAGCAGCATCGTCCTATACAGGATGCCAAGTCAGAGGCCGACAACCCCTATAGCCGCGTGTTCGTATTACCTTATGTAAGAGGTGTTTCCGATATTTCATTTTAGTTTCTACTTCACAATAAACTTGTAATTTAACTTCATTAGTTTAATTTCAGTTATGTTAATACTAATTGCCTACCTCAAAAAATTTTGACGCGTGTACACCCAACTAAAATTTTTGTTTTTCCCAAAATGACGAAATGTGCTAACCACAGAATATAGTATTCCCACATAATTACTTCAAGTCTGTTCAGTTTAACATTACGGGCATTCTAACCACTTTGGAATGGAAGATTATACCTACACAACTTTAGATGTTAAAATACGTAAAATGTTATGTATACATTCGCATCCTCTTTGCTGAGGAAAACAAATAATGCATATGCTGCAGTGTTGAATGTTGGCCGTTCCAAACGACACGTAGCCTACTATTGTCAGCAAGTTATTCCTGTGGCGATGAAATATTTACTATAACGTTAGATTATTAGACACGTCACTGTATGCGTTTGGGTTACCAACAAATAAGCTATTAAAGATGCACATTTGTACGGTTTGCAAAGAATAGACCATATCACAATATACGTACTTACCATTTACATAGTATTATACTTCTATAAAACAAACATACTGTTGAAGTGTTGATGTTAACAAAGCCTCTAATTAATGTCGCAACCAAAATTTGTATTCTGCTAAAATTCACAGGAAGAACAAAATATTTTGTTATTGCTACATTAAAGAAATGTCCAACCAAAACAAAGTTACAATGACTTGGCGTTGTAAAAATAACGGATAGTAGTGAACAGAGATAAACTCGTAAAATAAACAACTGTATTTAATTTTAAAGCAAAGTACGAGAACTAAATATAGTTAAGGATCAGCTTTCAAGCCTTGCAAAGCGGTTTACGTCTACTAAATATGCATATATTTCTAGAACATGAAGTATTTCCACAACATTAAGTCTGTCGTTCTATTGATATTGCTGCAACGAAATGTTGTATTACGTCAAATATAGCAGGAAGAACCAAATATTTCGCGTTAATGCAACATTAAAGAAATGTCCAACACTGACTTGTCATGGTTAAATGGCGAATCGAAGTGAACACCGATAACCTCGTAAAATGAAACCACTGTATTTAAATTTGAAAGTAGAGTATGGAAACTAAATGTAACTTAGACCAGCTCTCAAGCCTTGGAAAACGTGTGCCAATTATGCATATATTTATAGAACATAAAGACTTTACACATAACGAAAGAGAACTGCAGTTTGTAGTTTGGTTTACTCTTCAATATTTACAATACAAACGTTGCATAAATAAATCAAAATAGTGCAGTTGGTAGGACGTCCAGTTCCGGAAGTTGAGAATGACAAGCTCTCACGGTGCGGTTTCGATCCCTCTCACTTCTGTATTATTTTTTAATGGTAACATTTCTGATTAAGTAATAGTACATAGTTTATTTTACATCGGAAGAATTTTTGAAGCAAAAAATTACAAGAAACGTTTGTTTTGCTGCAACAAGCACCACCTTAAAGTTGACAGTACAGAAATTATATAATGTAGTTACGTTATCATTGTAATGTTACATTAACATGATAACTTAACAGTATATTAGATTAACACCAACATTAGTTACTGATGGTTCACAGTTAACAAAATTTTATGTTGTAGTAACATTAATACTGTTGCCACATTTTTTTTTTACCGTGTGTGGGGAATGCTCAGAAGGGTTGAATTTTATTCTTGCTGAAACAAATTTTTTGCATAGTAATTGTTCCTCTCTCCAAAACCAATGGCATACTCCTAAAATATTGCTCAAAATAGCTATTATTTAAATAAGTTAAAATAAGCAACTATTCCTTTGTTCTTTGTGTAGTTACAAGTGGCTAATAGGCAAATGTAGCGAGGTTATACGGCCCTATGCCCAATTTCAAACCAAATACAATAAAATAGGATATTCGACAGCCTTTCACTTTCTCAAAACAGTTTATCGTTGCTGCTCTCATGCGTCGCAGTGTTATGAAAGTATTATGCGTAATCAAGAGAATATGTAAAGCGTACCGATTCTAACTGAACATTTTCATAAAGTTACCATGAATATTATTTTTTTCGAGCATATTATGGCAAGTGCAAAATAGCATGTACATTCTTGCTTCAGCGGCACATTAAAAATCATATGGAATAATTTAATTAGTTTTTCAGGAAACAGTAGGCCTAATATTGAGATACCACGTTACGATATTGACATTTAAACTTACTTTAAAAGTCTAAGGGTTGGATATAAATTGAAAAATTTTAATATTTACTATTTTTCAAGAGGGCACATGCATGTCAGAGCAAGGGATTGAACATGTAATCAGTAAACGTATTACATGAAATAAGAATGTCACTTAATGGTCATGTTTGAAAAATGTTTTGTCAGCCAATGCGAAGAACAATTTTTACACATGCCAACAAATGAATTCACGTTAATCCAACCCAAAGAATATATTGAGATAAGACAAGTTACCAGACATTACTAAGTAGAGCGGAGGGGGTTTGGGCGGCTGTTAACACCGGGGACTTGATCGCCGATGAGTGTGAAGCGATGCGAGTATGGAGCAGCGCCGGAATAAAAGGGACATCTCGAGAAAAACCCGCCGACCACTGGCACCGTCCGGCACAATTCCCAAGTATGCAAATCCGGGAGTGACTTCGTCGGGAATCTAAACCGGTTTGTATAGGTGGGAGAGATCGCTCTAGCTGCTACATCACCACGGCCCCAACATAAAAAAAGATTAATAGTGCAAGACACAGTTTGTTAATGATTTTAACGCGCTCAGTAGTGACTTCAGCAGTCTACTTTTAGTTTACATTCGCCTAATGTTAACAGAAATATGCCTTTGTTCACTTGTGACTGCCGAAAATTATTCATTCTTGCCAAATGCGTTGGGACTCCACAACAGCAAACTTATATTATGCTATTTATGTTTGATGTTCAACATTTTATTTTCCAGAATGGCTGACAAAAATATGTTTTCAATATGTGTACATTTTTTATGCAATCAATAAGTTGCTCCAGCATTTCAATTTGGGTTGGAATTTGTTAGTAGTTCCTGAGATGTACTGTAAAAGGAATTTTTTATTTTTCATTTGAACAATATTTAAAAGAATGGCCTGATAAATAGATTGATATTTTCGGAGTAGCCACTGGCAGGGTACCAAATTTTGTTTAAACCGTATATAATAGGTCGACAGTTACGGAAAACTAACATAAAATATTCATAAAACAGCCATTTGGAAATGTGTATGCATAATTAATGTTAGCTTTAGGTATTATCAGCGTACAATTTTTGGTTTAAAAAGTTGGTTTTGCAAATGTGGCCCACTTGTCATAAATATTCATAACGAAGCCATTTAGAAGGCGCCTGACACACACTAAGCCACGTAATTTCAAATCGGCTGAGCAGTTAGTGAGAAATATCATAGAACGAATAACTAATAAGGGCCATTTTGAAAAACATATTATCCGATACGGAATCAACTACGAGAGTAAGCTATCCTACTGCGTTTTATAAGTCGATCGAGTCAGGTATATTTCAGTGAATAGTTTCAAAAGTTTCAGGTAACTACGGACGCGCGCACTCACACACACACGCACATGCATACACCGCGCACACAGAGGTTGGGAGGTTATCACATATGCACATCTTTCGCTGACCTCTGTTGTGTACTTGGTTACACACACGCTTAGGGCACGAGGAATATTTAGTGAATGTTGGGGTAAGACATCGGTGTCTTCGTGTTTGCCTTCAATTGTAAATGTATTACTACGAATATTCGACACTTCCTGGATTAGATGTTACATTGTCTGGCAATGAAATCACATTCTAGCTGACGTTTCGCAACACCGTTTGTACCGGAGTAATAGTAATGATAAAAGCCTATCGGTCCTTGGGAAAGTAGCCAAAAATGGAGGGGAACAAATGTAGCTTCTGCAACTGCTATACTTTTGCAACAAAATCTCGGGAACAGGAAATTTTGTGTATCATACACAAATCGTGATTTGTCCGTGGACTATATTCGAAGGTAGCATTAATGAATTTTTTTTTGTAATACTTGTTAGGCGATTAATTTTATATTTCTGTTTTACACAACGATATATAATTTATAATTTTTTGAAATTTTATATACATTGGTTTGTTAGATTCATATAAAGTTAATAGGCATTGCAATATTTCAAGTTTCTTTCGAATCTTTTCTATGTTAGTAATTCAAAAAGATCGTTTTTAGGAATCATAGCTATATTTAGGGTTTTCTGAGTTACCAGTTATTTTGTAGAATTTTTGAGATTTCTAACGATTTTGCAATGCTTACAGAGACATTCCGTTTTTTTTTTTTTGTGATTTAAAGGGAATTGATAGAGATTTTCTGAAGTTTTCAGTGATTTCCTGAGATTTTCAGTGATTTTCTGAGATTTACAGGGATTTACTTGTTATTTACAAAGATTTTTTTTGTGATTTACAAGGATTTTCTCTGATTTTCAGGGATTTTTAGGGATTTCCCAAGATTTTCTGCGATTTTTATGGATTCGAACTGATTTTGAGTGAATTTTTTCCCATCACGTTGCACCGATTTCATATGTTGTTGCCCCCTCGCCCTGAACTGTCATGTTACATCTACTGAGGGTAGGGTTGGGGGTTGTCGTGAAAACACAGGCATGATACTGAGGCGGGTACGACTCTCGCGAGCTTTGTGGGCCGTCGCCGGAGGGTAGCGGATATCCATCACCTTCTGAACGGCTCTCCGGGCAGGAAGCGAACGCCACATGAGGCCACTCCCTCCCCAACAGTCAGCCCAACCCTTTCCCCGTGATTGAGCAGCGCGCATTGCGAGCGGCGATATGGGTTTATTGAAACACTGGACGACGCGCGCTTGCGAGAGAGACATACAGATCGATGGCGAGGGGTTGGTTTGCCAGCCCAGACCCGGAGCGCGCGTTTCGGAAAACGCACCCCCTACTGCCCTACGCGGAAGCCACGGGGAAATATTGTTTGCTGGGGTGCAGTCAGGGGTGGCGGGCTGTATGTGTAGGGGTGTGAAGGAGGGTGGCAGGTGGCTGGGTAGAGAATTTATCGGCGTTGCGACCTTAGCGCAACTCGCACACACGGGCAATATTCACGGAGGAGAGATTTCTGAACCAATATGGGCCGACAGGCGAGGCAAGATGTCACGCGGAAACCATTATTTCTATTCTCTCGCTCGGTCTGCCCCTCCCCCTCCTAACATTATTTTCACCACCAGAACAGGTTCATTTGACAGTGAGATAGGCCTCGCAGACCTCGTTTGTTCGCCCGCTGATTTGCCCTCCACAGAAGCCTTTCATCTTCACCGCGTCGCGCGCTGATACGGTTGGCTGTTGTGAGAACTTTATTACTGGCTCTGTAGGCTTCTGGGGCGTGTCCAGTAAACTGTGAGCGAATAAAAAAAGTTACACGAAGCTAAAATTGTCTGAAGGTTAGCTCATGGTTCGAACGAGCTCACTGATTTTGCGTGAGTTTTCTAATGGTCAGGGATGGGCTCGAATACAAGCTCTAAAAATTCAGCACTAGCAGACCGAATTATTTTCGCTCCTCCAAATTAGTAACGTAAGTCTATACACAGAAATAAGGCATTCAAAAAATCTTATCTCTCCTTGACTAAAAAGAGGACAACGGAAATAACTTCTTGCCCGTGAATTTTTGCGAAAGATTTTAAGTGCAGGATAGGTTTCGAAGTCCTGTGCCCGCCTTTTTACTCCTTGTCTTAAAATAAGCCATATTTATATAAACAGGCGTCCACGATTCGTACACAGACATCTAAATGTGTAATGTTTAAATTGAAAAAAAAAATATTTTTGTAGAAGCAAAATCCTTGGAAACCCCATTACCAAAAGAATCTTTGTAAAACAAGCAAGCGTCTTGTACAAAATACAGTAGCTTACTCAAAGTACTTACAAGATATAACCTAATTTGTAAATTTACAAATTATAAGTTCGTAATTCAACTTACACTGTTAACAAACATTAATAAAATAATTGTTATGTAGCTATATAAAATAACTGCAATGGTTAAATAAGACCGTTGTGAAGGAAAAGATATCTCGCAAAATATATTCACGAAGCGCATATTTATATATATATAATTTTCGGGAACACAAAAACTTTATACAGCGACGTTCATGTCAAAGTCACGAGAATTTCAACACAAGCTACTTTGTCTCACAATATTCGGTCTTATTTAATGGCACAATATAGACAACTCCTAACTTGGGGGATGATAATAATATCACAACTTTGGAAGAATTAATTTGAGTGAATTGGAGAAATACTTCACTGCATATGACATCGAAGGATCGAAGGTGTGCAAGAGGATTGCTCGTTTGCATATTTGCAGCTTTGTAATTTCAAACACACAGCAGCAATATCGCATTAGTCTGTCTTTTCTAGGGATGTAAGTTACACGGAAAATGTTATAGGCCTAAGGATATTATATTTCCTAATTTCAGTGATTATTTATTCAATAGCAATTCGACTTCACGTCACCCAAAAGTTTATGACATGTGGTTTTGCCTATATATTTGCAACTGTTCACGGTAAAATGAGCGCTTTTGAATGACCTGCTTAAGATCTATTTGTGTCTACGTTGTGTATTCTTCCGCCTTATGCAAAATTAACATTGACATGTGCCTCATCACGTTATTCATGCGTCTACCAAGTGAAACTGTGAAATTATTAGAAAAGTAAATATTATACACATCTGCTCCTTTTTTACACTTCGATGCATAAAGAAACGAAAAGCGAAAGAAATTATATAAGTTATAAGAAATGATTACGATATGGAACTACTTTCCATTCATCGTTGCCAACTTCATTGAGTGCATGTTACTCAGCGCACCCGTTATAATATATGCAGGCAGGGGCAGTGACTTTTTTCTAAGGTTGATTTCAAAAGTGCTCACTTTATAGTGAAAAGCCTTTATAAACAAAATAGCCGTTTGAAATACAGTGTATAGTGAAATTTAAAAGGAAAAGTTGATATAAACAACAACTTTTAGTATGTTTAATACTTTAAAATACATAGCAAAATTTTAAATATTTTACAAAAATATTCTTACCACTGTATAGAAAGATCAACATTTGTCATTTCGCAATTTCTTAAGTTATTTTCATTAAAAAATATAATGCACATATACTGTACGTTTACAACCAAAATTATAACTTATGTGGAGTATGATCTACTTCCGCGTATTGTGAACTTGGACACATTTCGTTCTTTCTTCTCAATTAAGGTACCTTCAGGCTTGTAATTTAAATACGTCATAGTCAAATTAAAGCGCGTTCATTTCAGAGAACGGAATAAAGAATGACTTGCCGTTAAATGTGTCTGAAGAAATTTGCACACGCGAAATCAAAACTGCTGCCACGTGTAAGGTATTTTAGACAAACTTTAATTTGAGCTACTAACAGAACTCAAGGAAAAAAACATACATGCTCACTTTGCCTTTTATTTTTTTATCAAGGTTATGGACAGACAAGATTATAAAAAAATATTTAAAAAACAACACATGGCGGTTAAAATAATAGTGGTGTGTACCGTTAGTATTTTATAGACTCTATAAAGTACGAACCCCACTGTATCGGAGCGGTGCGGCCCCGCTCTGCTCAGCTCGGCTCAGCACCAGCCAGGTTTTCCACTAGAGAATATTTTCTGTACAGTTGGCCAGCCCGATTGCTCGTGCAGGGAAGTAGTGTACTGCCGCAACACATTTCGAGAGCTTGTCAAGGATGGAAATGACAGAAGAAGTTTTAACTGAAGCCATGACAGTGTGCCCATTTCTATACGACATATCTAATAAATTTTTAGCACGATTCATCAAGGCTGGAGAACGCATGGAAAGAAATAAGTGAGAAATTCGAAAATTGTGCTCTTGAGTACACAGCTCGTTTCGTTCCTTCATTTCTCGTTGTTATTAATTATGTTGTTGTATATTATTTATTACATATGGTATAACGTTCAGTAGGGAGCTTGTGCATGTGTATGAATATATGTGTATACATACACACATGCATTTAAACATATGCGTTATAGTAGAAAAAAATTCGTTATTTTCCAGAAGAATAAATATATTTTAACGCAACATAAACTGAACGATATTGTTAAAGTATTTTTCATGTAGGCCTATGTCATCATTGAACTTGTGTTGGTTGCGTTTGCGCACGGCAACGAGGCTACAGACGTATTCAGCCGAACAGTAAGACATTTGAATAAACTCATAGACAGTAAAAAGTCTCGCTTAATTATTCACAATACTTCAAAATCTGATTATTCTTGTGCTTATTACATAGTACTAAAAGGTATCATTACACTGTCGACAAGACCAACAAAGAAATTACATATAATATAATCCCATTCGCAAACATTATTAATTACAAAATGAGACATTACTTAGTTCAAATTAGTGTACTAATAATAGTAATTGTGTTACTAAAGCAATAAAAAACATATATTGTATGAAAACAGTTAATTGCAAAAATATATACATACAATTTCTGTAACAGGCACAGTATGTTATAATACGGGTAGTACAAAAATAATACATTATGACTACAATCTATTATTTTCAAGCTAATTTTATAATTTTCAATTGAGAAAGTATGAGTACACAATATCTGTAAACAAATTGTTCGTACAAATACTAAGAGGTCGAAAACCACAATAGACTTTTATTGCAAGTGTAATGTACTAATATTAATTTTAATATTTATTATATCGTATTACTGGGACAAAGTTTTATTAAATAAATACGCAGAAAATCCAAGAAATGCGCTTGCATTATTCTCCAGGGCTTAGTTAAAATGTTTACGATCTGACACGCCTGCCAATGTAAACACGATCTATTTTACAAGCCACACTCCCATGAGGACAAACGAAATAGTTCTCTCTTACATTACTTCCATGTGATGTGTTGTTCTCGCCATGTTGAGGCAATTATTGGAGGGCGCAAAACACTGCGCCTGCTTCCAGCTCGCCTGCTTGCCATGCACACTTATCATCCCTCAACAAATGATGAAGAGCTACTGCACCTAAAACCATTTTATCCACATTCTTTGAAAGAAAAGTTGTATTTTATTGAAAATACACCAAATCTTTTCGCCGAAATACCAAAACAGTTTCCACTAACACGCCTAGCTCAGGGGTGTCGGCGGTTAAACACTTTTACTGCTACATTTTTTGTTGACTGGATTCCAGGATATGGCCTCATGACATGTCTTTGCAAAGGGAAAGCTTCGTCTCCTACTATTACATGAGGGAGCGTGAAATCGGCCATTGCGCAGCGCTTTATCAGAAGGGATATTTAACTGCCCTGAAGCTCTTCCTAAGTGAAGAGGAACGGAATATGCCACCATCATTGTTTCTCCCGTAGACTCCTACATCGACTGTAATGAACCGGTTATTAGCATCAACTAGTGCCAACAAAACTATACTGAACTGATGTTTGTAGTTATAATACATTGAACCAGCATTTGGAGGCTTTTCAAAAACAACATGTTAACCGTCTACAGCCCCGATGCAATTAGTTAAGTTCCCCACATTATAAAAATTATTTTTGATTACTTTCCAGTTCGAACAGTTTTATAACGTAATCTGTAGCTGAACGAGAGGCTTTTGAATGAATTAGTATGTCCAAGGAATATGTAACATATAAATTAACATTATGAATTATAAAACTGAAATATTTTTGCACACTGAATTATACCATTATCTTACTAAATTAGCTACTTGTGAGTTACAATATTACTTTATGTGAGTGCGAATCAAATGTTGTTTAAAGCTTTTACGTTACCCAAGCTCGACTGGCTAATGGCTTGTTTTTAATTTTTTTTGTTGCAGTGGCCGAATGTAAAAAAATATACTGCACTTCGAGACAGCTTTCGTAAAGCCCTACGAAAGCGCCAAACAAAAAGCGGGCAGAGTGCTGTACACGTGAAATCATGGAGATATGAAGACCACATGAGATTTTTGATTCCTTACATTGGTGAAAGAACTTAGACATCTAACGTGCCTAAAGTCGAGGACGTTAACGTAGACGTGGCAATAAATGAGGTCATAGAATCTCAGTCTGAGTCTCAAATGCGTACATCCCATGAATCTTCAGCAGAACGTATGCCATCTTTACATGGCCTCGAGGCTACCTCCATTTAATAAGTGTCTGTCACTACTGCAGATGAACCAGCTCGTCGTAAAACTCAGCTAAAACGACGTTCGCAAGTTAAAAAAAAGTGTCCCTCCGATTTCTTTAGTGTTGAAAGATTATTTTGAATCAAAATAAACGTAAACACGACGATTCTCGCGATGCTCTAACTACCTTTTACCGTGCAACAGAAGAGACAGTCAGAACTTCCTGCAAGCCATTGCAAATAGAGATCAAGGGCAAAATAGCAGCATTAGTAAACGAACACGAGTTTAAAATTAAGAAACTACAACACAGCCTCCCGCTTTCCCTTCAACCACAATTGTTTCCTCGGCAACTCTGTACTCAAGTTCAACCTTTTCTTCTTTACCTTCGCCCGTACCTTGCCCTCCTACCACAGAAACACGCCCAGCGACCTCTACGCCTTCTGGTTTTATACTTTCGCCGCTGCATCGCATCCCAGACTATGATTCATTCATTAATACCACTTAAACATTACGTAGGATTTCGTTTCTTTCACTGCAAACATATGTTATCTTTTAGTTCCTTTTTAGATGACATGTATTAGATGAGTGGATACATAATCGTGTTAATGTTAGTATAATCACAAAACATATCCAGATAATATCATATTCATTAGACAATTATTTAATTTACACTGAATAATTTTGATTTGCTGCATGCCTATTTATATAACATAAATTACATTAAAAAGTTTTATATGTTAAATTTCCACGTTCTTACTTCAACGCCAGTGCTTATCTCTCCTCTTGACCAACAGACTTACGAAAGTTTGTTTGTTGCTCCTGTAGAGGTAGCATGTGCAGTAACTCGTAATTGTTTTTTCGATAGATACTATAAAGTATTCCATAAACTTCTGCTCGTCATGCAGTAACAAAGGAAACAAATGGTGGGATTCGCCTAAGGTTTCTCTTTTTTTGATAAATGTTGTGTACCCAAAAACTACTTCGTGAAAGGTAACTGCGACAACAAAGTCTTCATCTGAAGAGCTGACCATTGCTACTGACGGTCGGTCCGGCCGGAACGTGACTATCTAGTGGGTTTCGTGAATGCGGTGCCGTGCCTTGCTGGGGCCGGGCCGAGCCGTGCCGTGACGCACCGAGCATATCGAGTGGGTTTCCTCCTTAAAGGAGGTGCGTAAAAGTGATGGTGGCAATAAGGGAGTGGCTAAGAGGTTTTAGCTGTCGTATCTTTCCTCATTCGCCACTCCCAAGGACGGTTCATCTATCAGCCCAAGTTGACAAGACATTAGCGGCCGGAGCAGTAAAGGCTGTAGGGGCCGATGTGTTGGCACAGCTAGGAACAGTAGTGTGATGGTGGTGGTGTTGGTAAGGTTGAGGAGTGAAAAGAGACAGACTAAGATGAGCAAAGACGCTGGCAGTCTCACAGCGCTCTGAGCATCTTCACCAACAGCTCAGCGAAGTAATAAGCCCCTGTAATGGAGTTGTAATGCTCCGGCTTTAAGCTCCGCACCTTGTGCCGAGGCAGGCTACCGTAATCCTTTGTCGCGTAACATAAGCAACGTGCCGCATATATAAATATCTTATGAGACACCCGTGACCTCGGAAAACCCTGTCATACCAAGCATTTTATTTAACTTGCCCTATCCAACAGCTGGCCAAATAGTTAGCGGCTACGAAGTCTAAATCTACGAAAATTTCGCAACATCTTTAGGTGATAGATTAGATTTCAAGAACCTATTCTCGAACGTTCAATTCACGATTGGACTACAGTTATTTGAACTCACCGTTGGCAACTCTTAACCAGCAATAAATAGAAATAAATCTCGTGACTGTATCATGTACAACAAGAAACAAGAAACAAGAAGTCACTGATATAACTAATAAGCCTACTTTCCTTAACACGGGTGCAAATAGTTTTCAAATAAGTTCTTAAATGCTTAGATAGTGGCGGGCCTTGACGTCTCGTTGACAGCTATCATTATAAATGAAACCAGAAGCAAATGCAACAGTATTGAGACAATTACAAACACACACGTGCCTTTCCCGGAACTCGAACCCAGAAAATCTCGTGCCATAAGCTAGCGTACAATCAACTGCATTATGGAGATCGGATCCAGAGAATCAACATAGAATACAATCAGTCAAATGTTTTTAATTATAGGATTTACTAATCTCAATTAATTACAAAGACGCCATTTTGAAAATAACTGTCTGAGCAACTTAAAACACGTAAGTATACATGTCATAACTTAGCGCTACGTGTGTAATGCATTTGCTGCAAATAGGTTGAGTAATCCCCTAGCTACGGCACAAAATCTTTATTTTCTCTGTTTATGCTATCTTATAAAATCGCCTAAAAAGGTTGTAAATACGATCTTCTAATAGATACTGCAAGCATACAAAGTTTGGTGAAATTTGGTTAAATCGTTTAATAGATGTGACAGACTTATAAAAATATTTATGGGGCAGTCCTTTTGAAAAATATCTTACCTAACCTAAATAATTTATGTTTAAATGTCCTTCACTAGTGGCGTGCAAAATTAGGTGGGAGTTAGTTTAATTGTTCCGGAATTATTGCAAAACGATCAATTTCCTCACCTGGCTCTATTTTGCAAAAAGGCTGGAAAAGAGGATCTCTGTATGCATAAGTGATGCTTGTAGTGATTACTGTTAGTGAACAAAACTTGGCTAAATTTAGATACATTGTTTAATATACAGGTATATAACATACTTACCTAAATTATTTATATTAACAACTTACAAAGAAAGACCTGCCGCACCTAAAACATATTAGTTCACATTATCTACTGTAACACAACTTGCGTGTAATGTTTGGTGGGAATCAGCTAAATGGTCCTCCAGATATGTTATAAAACATTTATCTTTTTCATATCCCAATCTTCATAAATGGAGGAAAAATAGTTTATATATTTTCACATTTGATGAATTTCATAGATACAGTTTACAAAATAATTCGAAATCTATTATGCAGCTTCAGAGGTATAGCACACTTTGCTAAAGTGCTATTATAGCTGCCGTTCTGAAAATAAATGTCTGGCGCACTTAAAACAGACAAATTAATATGCTACCACAGTACAACTTCTTAGCCAAATTTCGTGTGAATCCGTTTATTAATTTCCGACATATGATATAAAAATCTAATTTTTTCAGTTGGAGAACTGAGTATCTGTATGGACAAATTTTATCATTATGATAGGTACTTTCAGCACCCAAAGTTAAGCTGAAATTTGTTTCGTAATTTCGTAGATATAACACACTGAGGTAAAATGTTTGAATGGCCGCCATTTTAAAAATAAGTGCCTGGCCCTTCAAAAACACATTGATTTACATGGTCTGCCGTAGTGCTGCTTCTTTCCCAAATTTGGTGGCAACAGGTTTTTTTTTCCGGGGAAGTAAAATTAACATATTTATTTTTCATGTAATGCTATCATACAAACTGGCAGATGAAAGAGACTTTGTGGACACATTTGATGGTTGTAATATATTCTGTCAACCTACAAAGGTAAGTTGAAATTAATTGCATTGCTTTGACGATATAGCGTACTCATAAAATTACTACATGGCAGCCAATTTGAAAATAATTGTCTGACCTTCTTTAGACATATCCGTTTATATCATCACTTGTTTTCAAAATTTGGTACGAATCGGTAAATTGTTTCCCGAGATGTGACATAAAAGCCTTATTTATTTTATGCCACTATCTTACATAATGGCGGACAAAATGGCCAATGTGTTGGCATAAATTATGCTTGTAATAGACACTTTCAGCAAATAAATATTGGTCAAATTGGCGGAAAGGTATGGTAGATATACCAAATAAACCTAAAATATTAGTGAAACGGCTATTTTGAAGAAGTTCCTAATCGATATAAATCGCATACGTTTACATGGCCCATATCTTACTTGTAAAATTTGACGAGAACTGGTTAAGCAGTTTTGAGATATCACTTAAAGGGTTTATTCATTCATGTGATGATATTTTACAAAACGGCGGAAGAACGATATTCTTCTGTAAATAAAATGCGGTATTTTTATTACTTCTTTCATTTGACTTCACCTGTTAACATTTAAGCTGTGGTGTCACCTTAAGTGACAACCGCAACAACGCTTACGGATATACACACGCCTAAATACACACAAACACACAAGTGATCTCATAAAGTCTTCTCTCCTACGGAAAGTAGGCTAATGAGCCCCTTATAGGCTATTTACGGTAAAGTGAGCCCTTTTTAAGGGCCTCCCGCAGGCATTAATGACTAACAAATATAATTATTGCAGGTTTGGCCGTTAACTTTTGAGAGCGGTGGAATGTATACACTGTGTTTATTAGTCACATAGCCACGTATACATTAAAAAATGACAAAAAGATAAAAATTGACTCATAGAAAAAATTTAGCAGGGCCCTAAAAAGGGCTCACTTTATAGTGAATAGCCTATACCACGGCATCAGCCAATGTATATACTATTGCGGCTCGAGCATGTAAAGAAAGGAGAAATCTAGGCTACTGCAAAATTATTCGTCAAGTCCACCTACCTCGACAATGTCACAACCGTAAGATGCTTGAAAAGGTCGTACATCATACCAACTGCGTTTCCCGTGCTAAGACGTTATTTACACTAACTTAAAAATTAAGCGGAAGGGACGTGCGGCTTTGTTAGTAAAACTTAAGACAGCCTGAATGTTACATAGTTTGTTTTACAGAATTTACAGTTAATTCACTGTGCAGCTCCGTACGACAGAAGCCACTCTAAGAACGAAGAATACCGGCTCGTGTCAGTTACAAAGGTTCCTGCGAGCATGAATATCGCCGCCTTTATGTACGTAAAGTCGGTTAATTGTTGAAAGCCCCGCTCACTTTCTTGTCGACACATTCGTCCTGTACTCTCCCACCACACGAAACATTCTGCGTTGCCAAGGACGAAATGTCGACGATCTACGCACTTACTTCAAATTATACTCTACCATTTTTTAAACATATGTCTTTCTCTTACTCTAATTTTCATATTTTATGTCTAATGCGCATACAAAATAAACTATATTTTACAGCAGTTATGATAAAACTTACAAATAAAGAGTTTCAGAACAAAAGAAAAGTATGAATACGCCTTCTATCAATTTGTATTCTCTACCTGTCCAACAAATCGATAAAAAAGAAAAATAATAACACAAGGTTAAGTCAGTTGGATTAAACTTTTTTCTGATTTATTAAAACAGCATATTACAAGAGCCGTGTTAACATACTATTTATCGTGTATTAACATTTTGTCCGCGGATTCGCCTGCGTGAACTAAACAATACAGCTACTAATACCGGAGGTCCTCTTTGTTTGTACACAAAATTACTGGTTATGCCCTCAGGTACTACATTGATCAGTTATTAAAGGCTGATAACGATACAGTGAGCACTTTTGAAATCAACCTTAGAAAAAAGGTCACTGAGCCTGCCTGCATATGCTTCAACGTGCTCAATGGGTGGCATGCGCCCAGTCAAGTTGGCAACGATGGATGGAAAGTTGTTCCATACTTAACGTGGAATAAAAACTGTTATATTATCATTTGTGATAAACTTAATTTACTTTTCGCTTTCTGTTTTTTTTTAATGCATCGGAAGTGTAAAAATAACCAGATTCGTAAAATACTTACTTATTTCACAGTTTCACTTGATAGACGCATTAATAAAGCGATGAGGTCCAGGGTAATGTTAATTTTACATAAGGCGGAGGAATACACAATGTATATACAAGCGCATATCAAGCAGGGCTTTCGAAAGTGCTCATTTTACCGTGAACAGCATTTAGAAGAGCTTACTCTGGAGTAGGTCACTAAGCCCTTTCTATGTGAGAAGCAGTGCTCCCTCAGAACCCGTCCTGCCACGTTTAGCAGCTGTCCCTAGACCTCACTTATAGTCATAGCTAAACAGATATTTAAGGTGAATTGAAGTTTAGATTTGAAAGGGTACTCAGATGGAATGATTGGTATACACATAATGAAAATTTATCCCCCCCCCCCCCTTTTTCCCAGAGGCCAATCCAGGGGAACCCGTAGCCTCGATTAAATATTTTAGCCAAGCCCGGTGATATTACAGCGTTTTGGTGGCAACAGTCCTGGTGCTCCAATTTTGAGGAGAAGTTGGCCTGGTGATAGGCCATAAGAGTAAATGCTGCTGATGAACACATCAGCATAATGGACTGTGCCATCCATTTAAAACAACTATGTTCGCAGCTATGTACTCCATTTGTACACACTCGAAAAACTTAAGCAAACTATGCTTATGATTTATCATTGCGTTAACATTGCTTATTGCTTGTATCATATTTTGTGATAATATATTTTAACTATTTGTTGAGTTACTTTAAAACTATAGACTAAAGAGTGGATAAAGTGATTTTTGTCTTGTGAACGTTTGTAGCATTAATATTAATGGAACATATTCAAGTTATGTGTTGGATTTTATTTTCGAGAACACAAGCTCTGATTAGTTGAAAAACCAATTGCAAAAAAACGTACTCGCCGTTTCTATAACGCGTGATTTTTAAAGACAATTTTCGTAAAATTTTGCAAATTACCATACAACACAAAAATTGTTCACTACGCAGCTGACATATATATGTGTATATATGTATATGTATATATATGTGTGTATATATACATACATATAGATATATACATCTCCGAAAGGGGCAAATTAAGTCACTAAATGCAGAATAAAATGTGATTTATACACGTATACAGACTTCTGTGACACTAGGTGAAGGAAAGAATTCTCTCAAAGATTTCATCAATTTCGCTTGACACCTCTACTAATATTACACCAGTACGATCCTAACTCACCTATTTCTGATGATCCGCTATAGTAAATCTGTAGAGTGTAATGGATCATCTTGAAATCGCTTGCTACCATACAATCCTAGTACATATTCACAGGGGCGTTTTTGAAAAGCGTAGGAGAAATAAAATTGACGTTAGTATGCAGATATTTTACCATATATTGGCAGCCCCTTTCGTTAAAATCAGGAAATTAAACATAGTTTATGTTGTAGAGTAATGTGTTAATTCGACTGGTGAATAGTTATAATAGTTCTTCCAACTATATCATTTTACAGTAGAAAAATGACACGTTTGAACTGAACAAATAAAAACGGGTGGTTTTAAAAATGTTCATGAGTTGTAGAGTAACAAAATTAAAAAGATTTACACAGAGGTTGTATCAAGTTATTTATTAAAATTTAACACAAAAATGTTTTAAAACACTCTATATTGTACCTCAAGCAGCACCAAGCGGGGTGAGCAATTTCAAGGTTATGAAGTTTGGTCTCTGAACTACTGTCATATGTATTTCGGGCTCTGTATTCCGCACTGAAAAGCAATATAACTTCGGATACATATTGTGGTTGGGTTATCTGCATAGAACGAGGTATTATATTAGTTTTTAGGTTTGTGGTATCAAATTTCCGCTTTTCATTCAACTAACCCATAAAACATTTTAGGGAATAAATATATTTTTGTGGATTTTTGTCAGAAGTATGTATAAAACACGTTCATCTACAGAAAGCCTATTCCAAATTTAACTTTTCTAGACTAAAGGAAAGAGTTCAATTTCACAATCACTAAGAATTTTCTCTCTTACGCGTGGAATATTATTCGACTAGTTTATAGTAAAGTTGATACTCAACGCTAGTCTTATAGATACCTAAACTTAAAAGTTTGCCTTCTACAGCTACATATTTCACCAAACAGCTATACATCAAAAAGACTGATTCAGAACTTTATTTATTCCATATATGTTTCTTTAATTACTGAAAAAACATGGTACACAACGAAGCCCCTATGCTAAGCGATGAAGAAAAAATTAATCTCTCGTCGAAAACAATTTTTTTGTGACCGTATTACACAGATCATCTCATATATGCGAAAATAACAACCGAATAGGTAGAAACCAGTTTCAGCGTCATTAACAGATACACCTATGGTCACACAGCCGGAAATTTCGACATCTGCAACGTCCGCGTGGGGGGGGGGGGGATAGCTCGGTAATATTTGGCTCACATGATGCCGCTCAAAGCCCCTGTCATGCATCATCGATGTAATCACACACACGCTGCCTGGCTCCATCAAATCAAGTCCCTCCCCGTTTCAAAAAAAAATAATAATATCCTGCGTAAGCCTTTCGTGTTTGGACGAGCCCCGGCGGCGGCAATGACCCTCCGGGCAGCCGATGAGCAAGCAGTGCCGGCCACACGCCCTGTCGCACACGATCAAAGTTCTCAGGGAGGCAACAACGCGCGCGTCAACACACGCGAGCCACCTACACCACACCTGAGGACATCCCCATTGATGTCGCTGTTGCACAAAGGGCAGTTTTTCCCGACTGTAGCAGCCCCCATCCGGTGATAAACCACCGTATACGCAGTATCAACGCCCGGCGCCCTCTCTCTCTCTCTCTCTCTCTCTCTCTCTCTCTCTCTCTCTCTCTCTCTGAAAGCCGCAGGAAACAATTCTAATGGGGGAGGGGAACAAAATTACCCTTCACGTGCAGATCTATCTAGCGTGTCCTGTGCATTCGACTGTTCCCTAGATCTCGACGTACCGCTACCTCGTGGCCACTGGTATTTATGTGTGGGCCTTGACGAGCGAATGACGTCTACTGCTTTTACATCAGATCATGAGGCCGCATGGGGAGAGTAGGCAGGTCGTATTCACTGCTGTTTTTTCTAGCGTCACCAGAGCTTATTTGTGATTATATTTAAATTATCCCTGCTACAGGGTAATGTGGACACAAGGTAACCATCCATTGCAGTGCTGGAAATGATGGCACATCCGGATCCGCATTAACATGCGCAGTTCAAATACCAAGCCTCGGTTTACAAGTCACTGCGCTAATTGCGTCACGTTTCATTTCCTTATGACGCAACAAAGCATTCGAAATTTAATTTGTTTCTAAGAAATACTGTACTCACTATACCGTACGTGCTAAATTTGTTAACATGAATGAAAACACTTAATGTTTTGTTATTAGATGAAATGGAACAAGATGATGCTCTAAAAAATTAATGCAGTTAAGAAGCGAAAATATTAACATAACTGTAATGATGATACAAATAGCAGTAGAAGGAGCTGATGGGTGTTCCGTAAAAACGTGCATGGAATCACCAACAAAAGGGTCGATTGTAGTATTGATGAGTAACGAGAGTAGATTTAAACATTCTACCCTTTTTTTTCGAGAGTATTTGACGAAATAACATATAATTGACACAGAAAGCAAATAAAAGGCAATATAGGCTTATGCATCATTGTATTTATTGCTTTTAAATGAGCAATTATTTCGTTATTGCAGTGTTAGATACATAACATTTCATTCTTTTGGCGATGGAAACTTTTCCCAAATAGTGAAGGAAGCAGTAAAGCCCAACGAAATCTCAGGTAAATAAGATGACTACTACTCGTATTTTCCTAGTATACTGTAGGTTACGGCTGTCTAACCTACTGGGCGAGTGTGTATTTGTGGCACACGAGCAGCTGTGGTCACATGTTTTCTACTGAGAGCAGACGTCGCGGTAAGCAGACCTTGGAAACATCTTCTATATTTTATACACTTTTTTTTTTTTTTTTTTTTTTAGCCAAACCCTTGAAAAATCTCCTCATAAATGCGTGTTTGGTTGTTTCCTAAATAAGTCAAGTATCACAAGTCGTTTATGCTTCAGTTAACATAGAAGTGTATTATTTTTTATTAATATTAAACTTTTATTTATATTTTGTTTACAGATTATTACATTTCCTTTTTAATTAATATGAATCAAACAGAGAGAAATTATGTGTGTTAGTAATGCATTGTAAGAAATAGTTCTTATGCAGTGCGCAATTTGTCTGGACTTGGTTAAGCTTTGTTTGCGTTAGGCGGATAAATATTTTGAAAGCAGAATTTTAAAAGAGCATTAGAAAAATCGTAAGTAACCGCACGAATGGAGTTCCAAAAATCCAGCCCCACAATTCCTCCGCGTGAGTGCATTTAGATCCCGGTGAGGTGGCCACACAGTCTTAATAAACTGAGACATCACTGTGTGTAGAGTGTTTCGAGAGTGTCAAGTAAAGGAGGAGAGGGGTAAACATATTTATTTCTGTTTTATGTCTGTAGTTAATATATTGTAACAATCTTTCAAAGTCGCTTGGTGTAGCCAGGTCCTTGAACAGATGGAGGTCTTTATTAAATAAAAGAGCTAATAACGATTTTCTAATTTATTTATAAACTCCGAAAAGGAAATACTTTAGAATTTATATTTCGACAGAAATAACTATCACTTGCTATTTATAACTAATATTCACATATTATTCAGAAACCTCACAGAAATCAACACAAACGCATAAAACCAGTCTTTATACACTGTTTTCTAACACGAACCAAATTACTATTAAAACTATATATTTAGTAGCCTATTCGAGCACTGTAATGTTTACAATGAAATCTGTATCACTGTTCCGTTCAGTAGTGCCTTGTTTCAGTTCAGATGTCGCCAGAACAGCTTGTCCGGAATGTTCTGGAGCGTACCGAGCGCTCACGTACACAGCCACACACTACTCGATCGGTACCTCGCCCTCCGCAGCGCACAAACTCGTTCGTCACAGTTTCTCAAACACGTCGCGTCGCTTACCGTCGGTTCACTCATCGTCGCACTTCACCAAATGACTGTCCCAGACTGCGGATCCTCCAGCTGCGGTAATGTTCATATAGGATATTCACGGTAAAAATGAGCACTTTTGAAAGCCCTGATTAATATCTATTTGTATGCAAGTGGTGTATAATTTCGCCTTATGTAAGATTAACATTGTCATGGGATTCATCATTTTATTCAAGCGTCGGTCAAGTGAAACTGTGAGATTATTAGAAAAGTAAACGTTTTACAAATCTGCTCATTTCCACACTTCGATGAATAAAAAAATAACAGAAAACAAGATAAATAATTTAAATTATCAGAAATGGTTACCTTCACTTTTTATTCGACGTTAAGATACGGAACTACTTCCCACCTATCGTTACCAACTTTACTAGACGCATGTCACTCAGGGCGCCCGTTAACATACGCTATCTACCAAAAAGTAATTGGGCAACTTGGATATAGGTAATTCAGTACGTCAGTTGACTTGTGTTTCACGGCCTTCGGTGTAGGACCGCTGGTGTTTGTCCATAGTAGCATGAACACAGAGGCCTATTGTAACATTCTGGATAATGAAATGCTCGCAACATTGTGGCGTTTTTACGGAATGGACCCGTGTTACTTCCAGGATGACAATGCCAGGTGCCATGTTTCAAGGGCTACTATGCAGTGGTACGCCGACAACAATGTTCGCCGATTGGACTGGCCCGCTAAGAGCCCCGACCTCAACCATATAGAACATCTTTGGGACGAATTGGATCGTCGGGTGAGGGCTCGCCAGGCGCGGCCAAAATCCATTGCTCAACTCATGGAATGGTTACAAGAGGAATGGCGATGAATCCCCGCGGATATCCTGCAAATACTTGTAGAGAGCATGCCAGACAGGATGTTTGCTGTTATAGCCGCAAGAGGTGGCCCTACGAGATTCTAACGGGGGGACAATCACTGAGGAAACACATTGTGGACAGATGCCCAATTACTTTTTGGTAGATAGTGTATATGCAGGCAGGGGAAGTGCGAATTTTTTCTAAAGTTGATTTCAAAAGTGCTCACTTTATCGTGAACAGCCTCTAGTGGCAGTCATCCTGGTGCAGAATCTTCTTCACACGTAGGGCTGCGCCGACTGAGGAGCTTACCAGAAAGTTCATGCAATAGCTCGCTGCCGCCGACTCCACCAGAAGGTATCGGAGGGGGAGGGGACTGTGACATTAGTTCAGGCCAGCTGTCAATCACTCCCCCGCCTACCTGGCGACATAGCGGCGGCTGGGTTCGGGTGAGTCATCCCCTACTGCGTCCAGACAGGTCACACATGCTCGGTGCTGGCACAGGGTTCGACGCGCGACAATACGTTAGTAAAGGAGCTTTGTCCTCAAAGAAAATTCGTAAGTTCAATGTTCCAAGTACCGATAATTAAAAATTGTACGCCCTAAATAATTTGTAAGTGATCCTTAGTAATATTAATAATATTTTTATTCACAATTTTATGATATGCTAAAAAAAATGCAAGGGATATCCCTTTAAATAAGTGTTAACAACTGCACCACTGTGCATTTCCCAATAAATTCCTATACTACATGTTTTAGGATATGCCAATATGCCAGACTTTATGAATTGTGGGATAGTATGTGTTCTAGTTAATGTTTAGTTAATTACTTATTCTTAAAGATGCGTAAAAAATAAGAATTATTACCTAAATTTCTTCGGCAGTAGCCTGAAATGGAGATGAAAGACCACGCCGCTTCTGTTTGTGGCTGATTCTATTTAAACTGGAATATAACCTTCATTTCTTATTTTATAATAAATACTGTTTCAGTTTTCAAAAATTCAAATGACAATACATTTCAAACCACGGAAAAATTATGACAACCACATGTTGGTCGTCGTAGACAGGAGAAACTTAGATAACACAGGTTACATTATTCGGAAGGTTTTTTTCATGTTACCATCGTTGAATCCATGCAGGTATTTCATGAACATCCCGTACAAAGACCTTATTTGTTCATGTGGTAACGTAAACGACTTGTATTCAGGAGGTCGCCGGTTTGATTCTAGCAGTGTGCACGGGGGATGGTTTTATAAAGTTATTTCACATTTTCATTTCACGTAAATGCTGAACTGTTCACTAACATAACCCTCCTTAATTCCTCAATTGATAGTTAAGCGTCCTGATTAACCGTAACATATAAAATATTGTTAAGATTGCAGTTGCAGTCTCGAATGGGAGACACGCACTCTACAACATAGCCGAAATAATACGTTTATCGGTTTGAAAGTTATAGGATTCTTCACATATATTAAAAGCTGAAAACCTTACTTCGTATATTATCATTATAACAAATCCTAAAACTCTACGAAAAAATTTTCGTACTTCCCTAATTCAGCGTTTTACACCATTTGTAATCTGATTATTAGTCGTTTCCGAAGTTAAAACTTATTATCTTGGTTTACATTGTCAAAAATAATTCTGCCACTCAAGTATTAAATGTTAATGAATGTCTCAGTATTATCTACTGAATTTCAGATATACCATCAGATACACCAGATCAACGTTACTTCAGTGAAACTTTGAAATTGTTGAAACCTATAAATGCGCAAAGACTGTTGACAATAAAGCGAACAATTTTGAAATTAACCTTCGAAAAAATTCACTGCTCCTAACTGCATATATATTAACGGGCGCACTGAATGACATGCGCCCAGTAAAGTTGGTAACGATGGAGGGAACGTAGTTACATATATTAACATCGAATAAAGAGTGTTTCGTAACCATTTGTGGTAACTTAAATTATTTATTTCGCTTCCTGTTTTTTAGTGCGTCGAAATGTAAAAATTAGCAGATATGTCAAATATTTACTTTTATAATAATTTCACAGTTTCACTTTACCTATGCATGAATGAAGTGATGAGGCCCGTGGCAATGTTAATTTTACACAAGGCGGAAGAATAATCAACGTGCATACAATTATATCTTAAGCAGGTATTTTTAAAATGCTCCGTTTACCATGAACAGCTTATACCTATGCTTTCTCTGTATTACAACTGGGTATAGGGCTAGTTTTATAACAACTTCATCACAACTTGGTGCGGGAACGACGAAGAAATATACTGGAAAATTTACTAAACGTATTCGCGGTGCAACTTTTAAGATTATGGTGTCGTTCAAAAACCTTGAGACTATTATATGAAACAACAAACTATCATAAGCAATACTTTGTACGAATTGATCAGTTTCGTAACTGTAAGGATATTCCGACATCATCAGGGACAGTTAAGTAAATACATTTTTAAGTTTTCATGGCACACCAGGCACGAGCCAGCTTCCATAGCTGTGATAAATTTTCAGTAGTGTTATTTTGGCAGTCATGGTTACTCCTTGAATGAGCCATGAAGATTTTCCTTCGATATCGTCGGATCACCGAATAGTTACGAACAGGAAAAATGAGATTTTATGAAGATCATAATATATTTTTATGAAAAATATTTCCTTTTAAAGGTAATGAAATTATTAGCCTTGATTTTCTTGCATGTTACTGCACAAATTTTTGAACGGACATCGAACGGACACGCGAGTTCGATTGGTGGTGTTGATCCGGATTTCTAATGACCTAGCGGTCTAGGATTTGTGGTTAGTGATCTTACCACTGAAAGCTGAGCTTAAGATTTAAATGAACAAATATTTAAGTAAATGTTTCTTAATTTTCATATAGTAAAGCTTGCCGTCCTTCGTACACAACGCACGACTAAGAATGCATTTCCTCTTTGTACAATCAGGCGACCTAACATTTAATGCAAATAAACTATTTATAAACAGTGGAAAAAACCTACCATAGTTACTTGAATTCTGCAGACTAAGTTAAATCAGTTAACGCCATCTTTGTGTAAATATATTTGTTGAATTTTACCGTAATCCCACTCTCCCCCCCCCCCACCCCCGCCCGCCACAACTCACAAAAAAAAACCATAACTCTTTATTTTACGATTGCAAGCTGCGGGATGGAAAACGCTACGAGCATTTTTTAGTTCCTTGCGCTTAAAAAGGTCGTGGGATATGTGATGCGCGTTCCAGTGTAGCCCTACAATTGCTTACCTTCTTCAAAAGCACCGAAAGTTTCCGCGTAATTGACTGCCTTACAATCTGTAAACATTAATTTTCTTTGTTCAGTACATTACCTCGTGCCAATGTCGAATATATCCTTCCTGCATTATTGTGAACCCTATCAAAGTTGGTGCCTCTCCAGTGCAGAGAAGATAGCTAGACGAAGCATGGAGACGAAGGGTCAATGGACCTGAATGTATTGTTGTTGCGTCGGTGTTATAGCATCCACGTCGCCACCAAGACAACATTGAAGGCAATTTCCAGCGCGGAGTTCATAACGGCACTGTTATAACCATCGTGTAGTGGCTATACGGCTACAACGCGCCACATTACGCCCTCCCCTACATATTCACTCCTCCGGACACTTCGCTACGACGTCGTAATCCCCGGCCGAACAGCTTCTCTTTGGAATGTTGAAAGTTTAAGCTGCGGTCGTCCGAGAAGGCATTTAGGCTAGGCAGCGACAGGCGGATGTGTTTTCGCGGTACTGGAAGCAGAACGCTGGGGGACGTTGTCCCTTCAGACTGAAAGCTGAAACTCCAAGAACGTCTGGTCTGCAGTAACGTGCATCACTCCCTGACTCGCTCCCGTAACGTCGTGGGTTCATTTACGGTCAGCTACATTTGGTGTGATTTTATATTGCGGTTCCCGCATTGTTTCCAATGGAATGCTTAAGCAATTCCTCAGAATGAAACTTCGTAATCTTTCATTCATCTCCTTAGCATAAATACAGAAAATTAATTATATATATACACTATCTACCAAAAAGTAATTGGGAACCCGTGAATATAGGTAATGCAATACGTCGGTTGACTTGTGTTTCACGGCCTTCGGTGTAGGACCTCTGGTGTTTGTCCGTGGTAGTATGAACACAGAGGCCTATTGTAACATTCTAGATAATGAAATACTCCCAACATTGTGGCGTTTTTACGGAATGGACCCGTGTTACTTCCAGGATGACAATGCCAGATGCCATGTTTCAAGAGCTACTATGCAGTGGTACGCCGACAACAATGTTCGCCGGTTGGACTGGCCCGCTCAGAGCCCCGACCTCAACCCTATAGAACATCTTTGGGACGAATTGGATCGCCGGGTGAGGGCTCGTCAGGCGCGGCCAAAATCCATTGCTCAACTCATAGAATGGTTGCAAGAGGAATGGCGACGAATCCCCGTGGATGTCCTGCAAACACTCGTAGAGAGCATGCCAGACATGCCAGGTGTCCCTACAATATTCTAACGGAGTGACAGTCACCGAGCAAACATTGTGGACAGGTGCCCAATTATTTTTTGGTAGATAGTGTGTGTCTCTCTCTCTTTATATATATATATATATATATATATATATATATATATATATATATATATATATATATATATACACATATCTTAAGGTTGAAGCAGTGGTTTCGTTCAGTGAATTCCTCCACCATAACATTGACTTAATATGCGGCTACCAGTCGGGAAATGAGAAGACCTCTTTCAGGCTGTGTAGCTTAATATTTAATAAGATTGATGTGGCTGAAATGACCTGTGATTCAGTGAGCCGAGCACATGGTAGTAACTAGTTATGTGGTGTGAGTGGCTGGCTGGGTAAGTAGTACACTGGCCCTCCATCACCACACGGCAAACCACTTCGGATCCTCGAAGGACTCGATACCGGATTTTCGCAAAAAAAAAAAAAGGGGGGGGGGGACTTTGTCTATGCTTCTCTTTATTTTTCTTCAGTATTTCTATTTTCTGCGCCGCAAATCTGCTATAAAAACATTATAAGTTATTCTCATTTTATTCGTGCTTTCATGGGACCCACTCAATAATTATTTCACTTCGGTGATTATTTTCATCAAAGAGCTATATTCTCATACGGATTATTACTAATAATCTACACCAAATATTTTAAATCGTCTGACAAAATACCTCTCTCACATTCGAGAAGTCATGGATTGTATCCGGGGTTGTTCTACTGCCTCCTTGGTTTGTCCGACGTGAGTTTACTTCTGCAGTCAAGTGAATGCTAATTATGTTAGTTAAAATAAACTTTGCCTGTTGGAACTCGTTAAATTTCTTCACTTATTGAATTAAGTTTGTAATTAAGGTCTTAGAGATTTATCTGGACCCGTTTGCACTGACCGATATTCAATGTAAACCAATACTTTTTTTTGTGAAATGGTTGCCCAGGTTATCATTAAATTCTTTAGGAGGGGGGGGGGGCGCAAATATTTTATCTTCCTTCTACATCCCTTTTCAATTACAAAGTATTAAATAACTGAAACTATCCCACCCATCCTCCAAGATAAGCTAAGTTCCTGCATCGTGAAAGAAATTCACACGAAAATAATATTCCCATTATTTTAAGGAAATAATTTTCATAAGCTATGATATAGTAAATTAATAAAACAAAACTTATCACTTTACTTCTACATTCAACTTTACCGAAACTTTTATATACCTATTTCCATCAGCGTCTGTAATTATATTGAAGGTATTTCCCTCTTAAGAGCATGCAAACCGTCAAAGTCTTCAAATAATTTCAGAACAGGCATGTCTACATGGAATGATATAAGTCGTAAGTAGTAGGAGCGTGGAATTTTATTTCACTTTTGATTAATCGGATTAACCCTTTGATACCAAACTGATTGAAGGGGTTAATTAAATAGATTGAAATGGTTCATACTTAATCGGATTTTAATCCGGTGAAAAATGTTTTAATCCTATGGCATTAATTCTTAATCCGATCGATTTTTTTTATTTTGTGTGAATTGATAAGTGTATAAATTGGTGGAAGAGTGTACTATGGGTCTAATTTATAATTTTTTTATTTCTTTCTATTTGTGGGTTGGGGATCAGCTCTGGTACGTCCTCACCCTTGGAGCTCTGGCACTCCATGAAATGTGGCATGTTGGGAACAGGGTATGTGTGTGTGTGTGTGTGTATATATATATATATATATGGTGAGTTTTGTGCAAGAGTGGCATAAGTGTAACTTTAGTTAGTGATATTGCTCGCAGACCATGGTGGGAGAAGGATGATTTTTTGTCAATAGTATTTAAACAGAAACAGAAAACATTACATATAGTTAACACACAAGAGAAATTTCGGAGTGTTTAAATGAAATATATTTCAAACGAGTTCTACGTATGAATAAATAAGATGAGAGAATTTTAACTACGTGAATAACCTGATGTTGACAACTGCTAAACAATGACAACTACGCGAGTCTCCGGTATGAAACGAATTAATTAACGAAGCAAAAATGTCCCTTTTAATTAAATGGATAAGGAACACAATAACAAGGTATTTGAAAAATTACCCTACTTGACGCCTCTCGCACATACCTGGCATAATTTTAAAACATGCCCATCCGCCTCCGAGGCAGATGAGGAAGTTCTGAAACAGAACCCGCACGTTAAAATTAATTAATTTACTAACAAGCATAAAAAGAAAATGTTAAACAGTCAGTGATTTTAATATGCGTCCATTCGCTCGGGCGGTCACTGCAGCACTGACTTGGATATACCACTTACGTTGACTTATAAACTGTGTTGAGAGCAAACATAGCCTGCGTCGGCCTACGTTTGTATATAGACTGAGGTGAAAAACTCGGAAATGAACGAAAATACAAAACGAATGTACCCAAATAAATTAAACGGCTAACGAACACATGTACATGACAATCACTAAATGAATTACGGAACCCAGCTATCCTATTAATTTTAATAAAAGAAATTGCACAATGAGCTCTCCTAAAACATGTCCGTTCGTTGCGGTGTGTGATGTATGAATAAGTTGAGCTTCGTCGAGAGCCTGACTGTATACGTGGAGCGCGGTCGGCGTCTAGCAGGCAACTGAGTTGAAATTATGGCAAAAACTCGTAAATGAAGGAAACATTTTAAATGTTTATGAAATTCAGCAATTCACTACCCTGGGAAAATTAAATTTCGCTATTGTAAGAAGAAGAATTCACTCTTAACACAAATTTTCGATCGAAGAATAAGGAGACTCGGATGGCTTAATCCTGCAACGCTTTATATAAACATACAATATATTATTGTAAATTCACAAAAGTTGGTCGAAGAAAAATTATTTAAAATAACAGTCGTACTACAAATTTTTTCCGTTTAGTCTGTGAAATTCACGGCACTAGTTACCGAAACACTAGTTGAAAATGCTTCGATGTTTCGTCGACCGAACTCAGAAACAGGGTTTACACGATAAATGCTCTAGATCAGCTTATCACACGAAAATAATTTTCCCGATAAATAAAAAAAAAAAAGAATTTCTTAAAAATTAAAACGCGTATATAATATCGCTTAACGAGAATCGCAGTTAGCAATCAGGCATATTATATGCCTAAACTCTACGATGCCCGCTGGCCGAAACCGCAAATCAGGGACCTCGCTACCCCTTGGTCATGCCGCAAAGCCTCGCCAATCGTCGTCCTGCCTGGTGAAGTCGAGAGAGCTGGTGTCAAGTGTTGGGTGTATGCAGGGAGAGGGTTTCCGTGAAACTAAAATGGCGCCAGACAGCTAGAAGTACACAGATCAGTCCTGCCCGCAACCACCCTCCCCACAACCCTCCAGGCCAGAGCGTGTTGTCCTCCGAAAAGAGACTTCCTGTCCAAGGTCATACAACACCCCAGAGCACGTTTTCGGACATCCATCCCTCTCTCCTCAAGGTCAGAACGCATTTTGGAGGACTGCCCTGTCCACAGAGGGCGCTGCACAACCCCGATATCGATCCAAGCACACCAACAAGCACCCTTCTCCTTTCACCGCCAACCCAGAGACCCGGAGACTCTCCGCCTGCCAGACACCCCTCAAGACACCAAGTTGGACTCTTCAAAATTGTTTATTTGTTTGCAAAACTACACTATACCCATGAATTTTGGCTTCCCCCGAAAATCTGCCCTGTCTGGTACTGTGAGAGGAGTATTTATTCACCCCACCCACCCAATCCCCTGACTCGCCATACCTGGAGCTGGCCAGTAGCCTGCAAACCCTTGTGCGAGGGGATATTTGAAAAATTCATGCATTTCGAGTCTCAAGTGTTTAGACATTTATTTCCATCGAAAAAATATTTACTAAATTTTGCTGAAAATTTATTCCCTTAACATTAATAACTAGATTGAAAATAATAGCAATAGATATATAACTGTATTTACAGAAATGCAATTTATTGTTCCCGAATAATTTTCGCTATAATGATAAATGATTTTCTAACACCGGAACCCAAGCTTGCATATATGATTGTCTAAACCCATTCCAAATGTTTAATGGAAACTAAATGAAAGCGATGGTAGGGACCCACAATGATCATCGACCTATATATGGTCATATCTTACTCGTTCTTCTATCCTGTCTCTAAAGCATTGAATCCTATTATTAATGAAGGATCAATATTCCCTTTCCTTTGTAATAGGCACTGGTGATGGAAAACTTTACACTCTCCCTGCATATAATTCTTTTTAGAAAAAAATCTAAGTTAAGAAATAAATACATTGGGAATATTTTTAATGATTTTAAAGAAATTCATAATTTAAAGGAATTAAGCACACTGGATTATCGCTCAAATGTTAATCCAATTAAACGATAATCCAATTAACTAGTTGTTAGATTTCACAATAAATTTCACACATAAAACTCATCCAGAGGTTTCTTAAATAAAATAAGATATCAAGTATGATTTAAAATCTTTTATTTACTATCATAATTTTACAAAAATGGTATTACAATATTTTAACATCTTGATTCTTAACCCACTAATCGTGTGCTTTTGGGAAACCCCTTCATCGAACCAAGGATATCTTTGTTTCCTTTTAATGATTTTATTAATCAAATACTCATTTGGAGAAATAACTTTTTTTCAGTTCATGTTCGTAAAATCCACCTTTTATGGGCTGTCCATCATAGGTTTCTATGTAATACACTCTTGGATGTGTTTGTCTAGTTGCAATAATTTTAAATATTTCATAAGACCAATTAACTGAAAATTTTTTCACAAGGATCCCTTTCTGCATCGAGATAGGTATATACTGGCCAACTTTGAACTTTTCTTTCCTCTCGTCGATTACTTTAACATTATTGTAAATAGCTTTCATTAAACTATTATCTGTAACTTCTTTGGGTGTCATCTTGATAGTTCTATGATATCTGGAAGTATAAATTTTATCTATTTCAGGCAAAACATCAACCCATTTGTAAGTCCTTTTCGATGTGAAATGTTTTTTAATTAACTGCTTAATTGATTTATTGTATCGTTACACAACATTGGCTTTAAGTTCGGAATATGTTGCGTAGTGATTAATACCATAATCTGTCATTAGTTTCCGGAACAAAGCAGAAAAAATCGGTTCCTCTGTCGGTTTGGAGCGAATTTGGCTTTTTCTTTTTGAAAATGGTCTTCATTGCATTTGTAACCTGTTTCCCAGTTTTATTTTTAAAAGGTATACCCCAACCATATTTCGAATAAACGTCTATTACTGATAAAAGATACTTGTATCCTTTATTGTATTTGGAAAGCATTGTCATTTCACACAAATTGGCTTGAAAAAGATCATTTAACCTTTAAGTAATACCTATTCTTCTGGGATATCTTATCCTTCCAAGGTCGTGAAGCTCTTCAGAGATATTACTAAACTTCATTAGTAATATAGCCGTCCTCTTTCAGTTCTTCAATACTAGAAACAACTTTGTTTCTATGTGAATTATTACCAGATTCTCTCGAAGCTATGAGGTTTTAATCTATCATCCAATTCAATATACACATGAAAAATGGTTGTCATTTTCATCTTTATATATTCCACTTCCTACTATGTCTCCTATCAAATGTAGTGTCACATGGTTTTCATCTCCTAAATGGTTATTCGTGTTCGTATGATGAATAAATTCTTAATATTTCTGCAAATCGGTGTCTGAATATCCATTTGGAAGGTTTTTAAACAATAATTCAAACATTTTTGACTCACATCAGTTACATAATCACCTATTTTAATTTTAGTGTCAGGCAAAAGCGTTATTACTGTATCTCCAAGGAAACAGATGTTTTCATGTCGATAAACACCAACTGCCGTATCCCGCATAGGCGAATTATGTTTTAAAGCTAAATAACTATGTGTTAATTGAGAAAGGAGTTGGTTTTTCATTGTTGAAGGTTCTTATTCCGATTTAATTTCCAAAGCTGTTTCTTTAGGTTTATTTAACACAGAATGCAATGTATCAATTCTACTCGAAACATGTTAAAATATTTCTTCGTTTATAATATCCCATTCCATACGAACTTGTTTGGATTGTACATATTTCTCTTTCAAAGCATGTAATTCTGAACCAGAGGCAGACATGTTTTGATTATATTACATTAAATTCAATCTATTTATATATGAGTTAATTCAATGGTTTTTTAATTGTTGAAGTAGGTCGAATAGTTTGGGCTTTTTCATACTTATCGATTTACATCATACCCCATATAATTTAGCTATAGTCTTAATTCTCAAATCATTATTAAAAGAATATATTAGTGTTTCCAAATCATTATTTTGTTTTCTCAAATCTGTTTCCACAGCTAAATCAATTTTTTTTTATGAATTCATCGTTTATATACAGTTGATGTTCTTGTCAACACCTTCAACATTAACAGCAGTTACAGTAACGCCTTCACTAACGAATCCTACAGTAACACCTTCAACATTAAGAGCAGTTCAAGTGATGTCTGTGCTAATGAATCCTACAGCAACACCTTCGACATCGAGAGCAAGTATATTAATGTCTGCACTAACAAGACCTACAATATCAAGAGCAGGTATATTGACCTCTGCGGTAGGGAGACCTACAGCGACAACTCTGGTATCCAGAGCTACAGAAATGGCTTTGGCATCCAGAGCTACAGCGACGCCTTCGCCGTCAAAACCTACAGCAATGCCTTCGGCGTTCAAAGCTACAACAACGCCTCCGACGTCCAGAGCTACACCAACGCCTCCGGCATTGAGCTTGGAATTTCTAGATTTGACAACAGTCAACAAATCAGGTGAGCAAAGTCTACAAAAAACAGCAATTTGTTTGTGTTGCACTCCACTAGATTTAACCTCAAATGATGTGCAGGAAGATATGTCTAAGAACTACTTATACCAAGAGTCGGAAGAGTTTTTAGAGTATAATTTTGTATTTTTACATGAGTCAGGTCTCCGTCTCCTGAATTATTATCACCTGAATCACCGCAACGTAAATTAATTTCCCCATCTCCTTCTTCGTTCATACCTTCACCACAAGAAATAATTTATGCTCCTATATCATAACCAATATAACCACCACCACCTGTTGCTCCTGTAAAGAAATGCAAATTCAGTTTATCTCTTAACTATAAATGTAAATTTTAATTACAATTCAAATTTGCAGTCATGAATGATTTTAAGACGTAAGATGAAGTGATAATTTTAATGGTTTCCGACACAGCATAATTTGATACTTTTTCAGTTTTAAAATTGTAATGATCTTCAGATGTGATATGGTGAATAGATTTTCACTTGTAATAGGGTGATGTTTGTTTTACAGTTTTGATTATTGAAAGTATAAAGTTTTAACAATTTTAATAAAATTTTATTGACTTGGTTAAAAGTTGTAACGATTTTACTAAACTTCCATTCAAATGTTTAACGATTTTAATAAACTTTCATTCTCTTAGTTAAAATTTGTAACAATTTTAATAAAATTTCATTCAGTCTGTTAAAAGTCGTAAAGATTTTAAGAAAATTTCATTCAAATATTTAACGATTTAAAAAAAAATTTCATTTGTTAATAGTTTTAACGATTTGTTAAAACTATTTGATAGACATGTTAAAAATGTTTAATGATTATCAGTCATAGGATATTTTGTTATGATTTTTTACAGTCTTGTGATGTAAGATGGAGTTTTTGATAATGAACTTGTAAGCTTTCACACGTAAATTTTAAACATGTTTAATGATTTTCAGTCATAGCATATTATGTTATAATTTTTTTTACTGTTTTATGATGTAAGATGGATTTTTTGTTAATCAGTTCGTAAGCTTTCACATGTACATGTTAAATATATTCAATAATTTTCAGTCGTAACATGATTTGTTATGATTTTTTTACAGTTTTATGACATAAGATGGAGTTTTGGATAATATGCTTGGATGGCTTTCAATAGTAACATGTCTAAAGTTTTCGGATCGTAGCATGTTTGATGTGAACATGTAGAGAATTTGTCATATGAATGTTAACTAAGGTGAATTTTATAAACTTTTTTTAAATAAAAATATGATCTATGTTAAAATGGCCAAAAAATCATCTTTGAGTGTGTGGTGAATTTTGTGCAAGAGTGGCATAAGTGTAACTTTAGTTAGTGATATTGCGCGCAGACAGTGGTGGGAGAAAGATGATTTTCTGGCAATAGTAATTAAACAGAAAAGAAAACATTACACACACATATATATATATATATATATATATATATATATATATATATATATATATATATATATATATATATATATATATATATATATATATATATATATACCGTGTTCCCAACATGCCACATTTCATCGCGTGCCAGAGCTCCAAGGGTGAGAACGTATCAGAGCTGATCCCCAACCCACAAATAGAAAGAAAAAATAATACATTTGACCCATAGTACACTCTTGCACCAAACTATACACATCAATTCACACAAAATTAAAAAAATCGATCGGATTAAGAATTAATGCCATAGGATTAAAACATTTTTCATCGGATTAAAATCGGATTAAGTATTAACCATTTCAATCTATTTAATTAACCCTTTCAATCAATTTGACATCAAAGGGTTAATCCGATTAATCAAAAGTGAAGTGAAACCCCCACATCCCTACTATTGCCGTACATTCGCTTTGAATGAATCATATATATTGAAAATAATTAAGTGGTGCCAATAATTTCAAAGATAGATTTGTTTTTGCTCCGTGTTTATTTACTGGCGTAACTTTCCTGATGCCGCGAACATTCAGTCGGATATTCCCACGGAGACAGCGTGATAAATACTATTGTGTAATGCAGGTTTTGTCGGTGTGCTCACGTTTTCTTCAACTTATTATTCTGTCACTTCTTCATTTCAACCCCGCCTCACTTCACAAACAGCTCTTTTATTCTTCTTGATGCTTTGAGTAATATACTAGCTGAGGTCACAGCTGAGGACTCGAAACAGCTCCGACGTCTGCCGGAAATGGTGACACGCCTATTATCTCACTAATGCGTGTTAAGTGTATTACCTGAAGTCTAAACACGCGTGGTTGATTCATAAAGACCCTGCTTCCGGTAGAATTTTATATTATTTGAATGCGAGTCACTGAGTTAGAGACTTCAGAAATACTCCGCGTGCGTTTGCTATTGTAGTTTATGTTTAGTATGTAACGGGCATATATGTTCCTTGCCGTGACAGCTGACAACATTCAACAAGGTTAATACTCCAATAATTCTAAAGCACAGGTATTTAAATTCAATATACACACACTTAAGAGTTACAAATTTATTCACACACAAAGCCAATTAGAAAATACTATATCTCTACATACCATATCAACTATATGTATAGTATCTGTGGAGGATAAAATATTGTACTTTATAAAAAATGATTTGTCAACATCAACCCTGATATTTAATGCATTCACCGCCCAAGAATATTCTATAACTTACCACTTTGAGATTATATGCACGATTCGCCACTGCTTGTATAGTACGTAGCTAACGAAGTAACTCGTGTTGTGGTATAAGTTTGAAGAAAGTAAATTGAAAGCAAAATGTCAGCAATACAGGGCAGCAAAAATGCAGCGCGCCAGGTCTTTTCTCTACCTGACGCCAGCTGAGCATGACGTTGCCACACGGTCCAAAAAACTTCCGAAAAGCCTGCTGTAATAACCACAGCGATTGAATTTCGTCGTTACATTTATTATAATATAAAAACACTGTACGAGACTAAGCATGTAGTGCATGTGATCATCACTTACATGATGCACTTGGTGTGGTACTGGACCATCCGTAGCAGAGACAGGCGGCGATACGGTCGGGCGTGAAGGTAAACATAGGTCGGATGTTCTCCTGACGACAATGCAGCTACAATTGGCGCGACACCTTCCAAATCCGCCGTAGTCTCCGCTGGCCGAAGTTGCTGTTCAATCTGGTCCCAAAAGTTCTCGATGGATGAGAGGTCTGGGAGCATGCTGGCATCACGAAGGCAGGCCAGAGATACCCGTGCTGTGTGAGGCCGGGCATTATCCTGCTGGGAAGTGGTGTTGTCAAGCTGCGCCAGGAAGGGAAGCGTACATGATCGCAGAATTTCTTTAACGGATAGCCGTTCCATCAGGGTTCCTTCAATCACCACCAGTGGCGTGCGGGAATCGGAGGAAATGGCACCCCAAACAATGACACATCTCGTTGGGACAGTGTTTCTCTCTACAATGAAGCAAGTATTGTGGCGCTGGTCAGGAAGTATTCAGACTCGAATTCGGTAGTCTGCATCCAGGCAGAACTGTAATTCCTCGTATCCGCGCAAGCAAACCACATTAAATGTAACTGGAATACATGTTGGACTATGACTACACTAAGTGTGAACCTGCTTTGTTCTCGCGCGATTCTTTCGTGGTGATCAATTTTTTTTTTGCAAATTTGTGTAAAATGATGTAGAATTATATCTTCGTAAAATTACCATATTTTGTTTTGAGTACTGCTCTACCAGTTAACCCATAACAATTTCACTCCTGCTCCAACATTTATGGTTTGAACTTAAGCAGGAACTTAAATAAATATAAATAATAAATATGAAGTGGGAGATTTTGGGTGGGTCCTTACAGTGGGGTCTTGAGAGCCGATCAAGATGGAGCGAAGTGATTATGGATTAGCATCGGATGCAAGGAGATCCCTGAGAAAACCTGCTGACCAGCGGAATCATCCGGCACGGCTCTCACGTGCGAGAATCTGGGCGCAGCCCCGTCGGGAATCGAATGTGGTTCGCCTTGGTGGGAGGCGAGTGCTCTAGCTGTTTAGCCACCGCGGCCCCTAAAATATACCTCAAACCATGACAAAGTTGAAGAGAAGAATATTACATCAGAGAAGAGGCAAAAGTAATAGTACGAACAAAACGAATAAATAAAACTCTAAGAAGACCTTTGAGTCACAAAAGTATTCGCCATATGCGTAAGGATTCCCGTGCGAAATGTCTTTCCCAGTCTACAGTGACCTGTAATTGAAGCAAGACCAACTACTGAAATCGAATAAAAAACGTAATTTTTGGTCGTCATTCCGAAGAGAAATATTCTTAGTAAAGTTTCTGTAAGACTAAGGCGATGTTTTTGTGGAGTGCGAAGGAAATACAGGTATACATTGAGTAATAACAGTGTATGTAGAGTTGGGAGAAAATTATGAGAAATGATTTTTAATGTTACCACTAGAAAATAATATTCTAGTATTATCATCACCCATTAAATTATGGTCAATAAAATTGTGAACTTTATAATGTCCTTAGAGAAACCATTATCGTCTACTTTCTTCTCAAGAGCAATACACCTTTTATTTCTTCATAGAGCACCACAGTAAAATGTTTGGAGATATCAAAACGTTATCGGCTCATTTCATCTCAAAGCACTGGTCTCCTGAAAAGAAATGGTTGCTTTATAATAGATCTGCATAGTATGAAGGCTAATAAGACCAGTAAATAATTGAGTTTTTGTTTGGGTTTGATTTGTGTTAATATATTCTGCGTTCTCCGAAGCTTGTTTTTAATTGCCCTTTCAATACAAAGCGAAAATAAGAATTTATCGTTAGTCAAAATTCGAGCGGCAAATATATTAGAAATATTTATCAAGATAGTTCATTTATACGTATCTATTCGTGATCTAGTGTGAGTCAATAACTAACATTTGGGACGAGTACAGCTGAAAATATTTGATTCTGACTTAACGGGACCAGTCATTCCGGCTGCAGTTCTGGCGACAAGAGACGTCATCAATTTCTTCTTATTTATCTGACGAAACCTTATTTTATATTGTAATCATCGAAGTGTGGTGGCAATTTGAATTGCTAAAGTTTGGGAATTTTCACCTTTTTTTTTATTTCACGTTAAATTATTTACTGGCATAAATTACTAATGCAATTTATGTAAGACCACCACTGTGAACTAATGACATATTGGTAATTAATAAACACCGCCATTAAAATATCACTATCACATTGGTTTGTATTTCTTCGACTCGTAAACATACATCCAAACGCATTTGATAGGTTTTCCGATGAGAGTAAAAAATTTGGGAACAATACATAAGCATACCACAATGGCCTGTAAAATCTGTCTAAAATACAAGAATCCTAGACAGAACTTTGCTATCCATACTCTGACGCATATTCGTATACTGTGTAAAACAGACGGGAAGATGACATCGTAAGCTCAATTGTTATTATTTCTTACGGGGAAAAGTTAGACACGAAACAATGGAAGCCGAAAATCACAATCGTACGCACAAAATCTGAATTAGTGATTTAAATCAGTAGAATTATTTTACTCAATCTCCAGTTGATGATTTGTCATCTAGTGACAAATCAGTGAGATGCACCGAGGTTTTACTGCCAGGCCAGCGCATTTCACTAGGAATCATCAGAAATCACGGCTTTATGTATGCATTCCATCAACTGAAATGATCAGTAGAACTATACTGGTTCATGTGTAACAGTCTCACGAGACCTGCAGTCGAATTGGCTGATTTCGGTATGTTTTAATTATTTAGGTTTCAGAGGTGAGTAATATAATTTTATATAGAATATAATGATTATTTATTTTGAAATCGCATAACAAATTATTATAAATACGCAAAAAAATCATATTTTTAACATTATTGAAATACTAAATTATTTAATACCCAACAATTGCTTCGTTTTTCGCTTTTGTACTTTCCGGTTACAAGATGATTATGATTCTGACGTTCAGTTACACAAATACTATACGATATAAATCGTTTACTTCACTGGAAATATTTATAAGAATGTACAAGTATGAAAAATGTTAGGATAAATATAAAATAACCAGTGTCTGCCCGTCCGGACTACATGAATAGAAAACAAAACATCAGCAGGAAAGTAACGCGATATTGTTTTTATTCTGTGCACATAGTCTCGCAGGAGCTGCCAAAGCGAAGCATTGTTTGACTCGCATCCAGCGCGCGACGTTCCGCGATGCGCAGATGTCACCACGTCCAGCAGGATTGGAGAACAAAACACGCGCACGCCTATCTTCAACGACCGCCCCGAGGGGAGTTTCGACCAGGCATAGCGGCGCCCAACCGACGCCAAACACCCATCCGCCTCCCTTTCCACCAGCTAAATGGAAGACCTCATTTCCTCATTCTACGTCCCACCCCCCTCTCACTACCATAATAGACCGAACCTATTTTCATCTCCCTCCTCCACACCCCGAGACGCCCGCGGAAGCACCTACCAGAGAGGCGAAACAACTCGTTACACGATGTTGCATAACGCCCTCGGCGCAAGTCGCGCTATAGCCAATGGCGCGCGGAACTGCAAATAGAACTACTGCTAAAAAGGAGAAGAGGAGGGGGGGTTCATCTCGAGCTAAGGGTACTTTCGCCTTCATCCCGACAGCCAATAAGAACTAGCAGGCGCGTGTTACCGCCTTATTCTCTTATTAAACGGAGCAGTTATGGGGTAGGAAACCATGCTCGCGATGATACATGAGTCGTAAACAGAGCGTCATTTCATAATACGCCACTTCAGGAGCACCATTTTCATTCTATACTCACCGCACTTCGAATTTTGCTGGCTGAAGGGGAAAAATCCTCTTTCCTTTTTAGGTGGCGATGAGACTGCCTGCTCTATAAGACGAATCACTGCAGCAAATGTTTAATTATTTAAAGATGTATTTTGGGTGTGCTTATTTGCGTGTTAAGTAAAAATTGCTCATTTTTAAAAGAGTAAATTAACTTAAAAATCATGCATTGGTACATTCATTTACAGTAACGAACACTTATTAGCCTTAGGAAACTGATATTGCAAGGTTTAGCCAACAAGATTACTCGAAAAGGACGGAATTTTCATAATGGTGATTGATTTAATGATATTTGTTTTGTGAATCTTCGTAACGACAAGAATGTTTGGTCATTGTCCACACAATTCGCCATTTTGTAAAAAAAAAACAATCACTGCTATACGATCTTGCGAATTTGAAAAAGTCAGTGAGTCTACAAGCTTTCTTCAGTTGTAGGTACATCGTTATTGTAAGTCTGTGCAGCCTGTAATATAATGCGGACAAACAGAATTAATATATTGGCTGTATGTGTAATCTACTGGAATTGACTTCTAAGCGAATTTGCACTGCTTTCTTTGCCTTGAGATTTCGCTCTTTAGTGGCAGTAGGCCAGACCACCTCGCATGCAAAAAAGGAGAACGAGATTTAAGAACTGCCTCTAGAGCAGTTGTGAAGTTGTTTTAATACAATTCTTTAAAGAAAAAATTTATGCATGCTGGTTTAAGGAATTCCGTTTGCATAGATTGATTACTTCTGCCGGAAAACACTGTGACTAAATATTCTAATTCATATTGCAGCAATGGAAAAATATTGTCTCCAGACAAATGTTCTTCACGTTGGAAAATTTATTCTTTTTGCTGATAATGAAATAGAACTTGACTTTTCTTTCAAATAGGTCGACGGAATACCTTAAGGCGCTGTAAAGACGGAATCAAGTAAGATATGAATCTTTACACAAAATCCACGACTTCCCAAATTTTAAAATCGCTTGCTTAAATAAGTGTTTTAATCTTACGTACAGAGATGTTATTATTTTAACTTGAAAGTATAATGGGGCTCACCGTACTATTAAAAACATAATCACATGTTTCAAATAACAGCATCAAGGCCACTAAAGTTATCTGAGTATTTTTTGTCTCTGGTAAATGAAATGACTTGAATTTGTATAAATTCACCTCTTGTGGGCATATAATTTTCGGTAAACATCTGAATACAAGTAAATTCTGTAATCCGCCGTTGTTCACTTGCTATAATAGCTCAGTTTTATTGAGCTAGTACAATTTTCACTGATTTATAATCATGATACGGAAGCAGCTTTAGAACTAGCGTGAATATTACCATCAGAAACACTGACACGCCGGAAATATAACAATTGTTCTTGTGGTAACCACAAAAGTCCTCTAATAAATGTCTCGCTGAAGGAAATGAAACAATAACTATAATGATTATGCAGATCTTTTTCACTGCATTCCATTGTCTGCAATATTACTTTAACAAAATAGTTTTAGTAAAAATAAAACCGGGACACTGAAGTTTTGCTGCCTTCTAAACGTCTTTACTCTTTAAACAGTAGTCTGAAATACATTTAAGGGGAATAATTCTTCACTCTTTAAACAGTATTCTGAAATACATTTAAGGGGAATAATGCTCTCTGCTAAAGATTTCCCTTGTAACGAAACTTCTAAGATGGTGATACTGTATTCAAGCATTGCGGTCCCGAGGCGATTTATCATATTCATACTATAACACGGGCCGGAAATTGCATGTTGAACGCAGTTTAAAGCGTGTAACTAGCATGGCGCAAGTGAGGTGTGGCTGTAATGCGAAAGGGGCAAGGAGGGTAAGTATGGAGTCGTGGGAACTAGTGACGGATGTTAGCCTTGCTAGCGTTATCAGTGTCGCAAGGAGAACACATCAGAGTACCCCCTCCTCCCCTTGCGACGACCGTCCCACTCAACATACCAGTTTATAGCGTGTAACTAGCATGGCGCAATAGAGGTGTGGCTGTAATGCGAAAGGGGCAAGGAGGGTAAGTATGGAGTCGTGGGAACTAGTGACGGATGTTAGCCTTGCTAGCGTTCTCAGTGGCGCAAGGAGAACACATCAGGGTACCCCCCCCCCCCACTTCGCCGACCGTCCTCCAACATACCAGTTTATAGCGTGTAACTAGCATGGCGCAAGTGAGGTGTGGTTGTAATGCGAAAGGGGCAAGGAGGGTAAGTATGGAGTCGTGGGAACTAGTGACGGATGTTAGCCTTGCTAGCGTTCTCAGTGGCGCAAGGAGAACACATCAGATTCCCCCCCCCCCCCCTGCCTCTACCGTCCCACCCAACATACCAGTTTTGAGAACACGTGAAAGTTTCAGTGCTCACCCGTGTTTTAACTCAAGTTTCGAGCTTTTAACCTTTTTTCTTCTCTTTCCTACTCTTCGTTAGCTCCTCTGCTTCCCGAACCATTTCATCCTTAAAACAACACCGGGAGAAAAGAGCTTGCGAGAGATGAGGGCTGCAGCAGATATTAAATTAAAGAGGTCCTGGCATCGCCTCCACGGTTTTAATATTGCCGTCGAGGGGCCGAAGAGTTGGCGGGATTGGGGAAGGGAGGGGGGAAGGAAAAAGTTCTTGAGAGTTTTCAAATTACGCTTATCTGCTATATACATTCTTTTGAAAGTTCGTGTGAGCAGAGGCTCACGCTGCCAACTGGGCCCCCTGGCAATATATTGAGGCTAATTTTAATGAAAACTCCCCACAATGTTGAGCGTCCCAGTTTTTAATTTATGTAAGAGAAAAAAAAAACGAACGCTAAGGGTGATTTTGACAAACTATTCGGTTTAAGAGCAACTGTTTTAAAACACGGCACGTATTTTGTCCCCTAATACTTCATATCAGGTAAGGAAATAATATATAATATATTAATTAGCACATCTTAGCAACTACCAGTAAGAGGTGCACTAAGGTTTTACTTAAGTGATTTAGTAAGATATTTTTACAACATGAAAAAATTACCGGCCAATCAACTTAGTGAAATCTAACTTACCATATTGAAACAGCATGTCGAACACAAAGCGTCCTGTGATTTTGCGCTTAAGCTTAGAGCTATAATGCATTTACAATACGTTTGCATATTTATTAACAACGCCTCGTTAAACCACCATTACGTGATTATCGCCCACACTAAAGTATTTACGCTCATTCGGTCGAATTTTTATTTTGCTGGATCCGATATAAAATGAGCTTCTATCAACTTAAAAAATGTGTACACCATTTATTATTTAAAAAAAAAATTGGTTACTGTGATTTGTATATAATATATATATATATATAATATATATATATATATATATATATATATATATATATATATATATATATACACACATACATACATTCATATATATATATATTCAAAGATTTTACCACTTACACGAGCCACGTTTACATAAACTCTATTTGCTTTAGATACTAATAATCAGGACGTGAAATTCTCTTATAAAATAGCTTTAATATAATTTCTCGTTGTTGAAAAGAGATAACGAAATGTCTTCATTCTTACGCTTAAAAATTATAGGCATTTTTACACAACCACTGAAAGTAATAAGCATGGCCTAGTAGGCCTACAGGAAAATTATTGCTCGATATAAAACAAAAATAAAAAATTATGTAATTGTATTTAAAGTTAAGGGAAAATCACCGCGAAACACGTGCAGAATATTCTACGTATATACTGAGTACTGATTTTGAAATGGATACTACACTTATTGCATTCGGGAATGTCAAGAAAAAAACAGAGGAAAGAGCTTGCCATATTCTCATATGAATAATAATAATAGTAGTAGTAATAATATTGACGACGACGACAACAACAATAATTATGGGCTGTTCATGGTGAAGTGAACACTTTTGAGGCCCAAGTTACTTTTTTTCTTATCAGCAATTTTTTTATCTTCCGCCACTTGTAAAAATTAATTTCCAAAAGTGGTCACTTCACCTTGAATAGCCTATACACGGAAAGGTATACATATAGGAGCGGAGTTAGTAAATGTCAGGATGACAGTACTTTTGTAAAAGGAGGCAGTAAGCTAGCCTCGTCCCTAAAAGTATAAAACAAGATGATTTTCTGTAATGGAGAAGCGACATAATGCTCTGTTGAAGGAAAAGGGAGTGCCCGCGAAAACACACCGTAAATAGATGTAGAAGGCGAGTCCTGGACCACCACACATTTTCATCAAAAAATTCAAATTTACCACAAAATTAAGCAAACATCAAGCAAATATACTACTTCTTTCAAAATGGTGTGCAGGCTTTTCAATACCTTAAAATCAAGCAAATTTATTGATTTTAAAGTAAATTTTCACGTTTTTTTTAGAAATGCCAATTTTGCAAGCGAGGAATCTTAATCAAGAAAATTAAGCTAAAAATCAAACAAAAAGATACAAATTAATATAATTTAAATATTATAACAGAACTCAATATTCATGTACAGATTTTCCATTTTTCATTCCGTTTAAGCCTTTATACATTATAAAAACTTGATTATAATTTATTAATTTTAAAGCATTTTAATCAAAAAGCTGTACATATCGATCATGTAGTGTAATTTTATACTTACAATCTTAAATACAAGTAACTTTTTTTTTACCAAACTTAGATTCATGAATTTCAAAATACGTGGCGTCATACAATTTATCAATATATAGATCCGGTAGTTTAATGTATTCAAATGAATAGTTAAACTTCTTGAGAAGTGATTCCATTTTTGTGTTATTTAAAAAGAAAGTAATTATTAAAGAAAAATATTTTTTCATTCTCTCAATAAGTTAATTTTCTTAATAAATACAGTGGAAACTAATACCATATCTAAGCAATGTAAAGAATGCGCCAAAGTTTTAAACAGAAAGTTTTCACACGAATAAATGCACATAAGATAAACATATTAACACTTTAAAAAATGTTGTGCTGAATGTGACAAAAATCAACATGAGTTATAAAAAGAGAAATTACTATGCGAATGTGGAATATATATTTATAATCAACAGCTCGAAAACCATAAAAATTGTAAATCACACAATACAATAGTAGGTATTTTTAATGAAATTCGACATGTTAATTATCTAACAAAAACAGTGAAGTATGGAATGAGAATAAATCTACAAAATAATTTTCTGATAAAAATTTTTGTAAGATATCGACATATATAAAACAATGTTTTAGTGAATATCTTAAGAATTATCGCCTTATCAAAAAGTTAAATATGATTTCCCAATAATTTTAACTTCTTTTCGATGCTATTCCGGTGTATTTATTATTCTCATTTCTCATTTTGTAATTTTAAATGATTTTCCTTTAGATAAACAAATATGTAGGCTTCTAAGATAACTAGTGCGTTGAGCAGAATATCAGTTCGCAATTTGAGAGGTTGTGGTAAAAAAATTACAAACTGCATTAATATAAATATTATAATCTAAGAAAAGCTGATTTAATTTACTACATTTATTGTAAAAAGAATATTAAATTATAAAACGGAAACGAATTTTAGAAATTTACCGTTTTCAAAGTCAAAAATATAAATAAACAAGATAAAAAGGAATTTAAAAAAATATATTCCCATCTTCGACTAATGTTTTCGTACAACCTAATAAAGAAAATTGAAAAGAAATATTACCATTTTCTACTAATGTATTCTTGACAAAATAAATTGAGGAACCAATCAAAATTACTTAGTTAATAAAGCTTTTAAAAGTACGATATCAACACATAACTTTGAAAATACCTTTAATTTAGTACATCCTATTCATTTTGACTTCAATAAAAAATAATGTATTTGAGAAAATACATGATCTTTTTAAAATTTAGAGGGATGAAAACCAGCATTAAGTTATATATCAATTGTCGCAAGCAAGAAAATAATCAAGTAGAATTATTTACATTTCAATCACCAAATTATACAATATTGAATGAAGGAGATATTAAAAGGATTTATAAATGCACAATACAAGAAATAATTACACAATTTTCTAAATTCCAAGAAAGAGGTTCAGAATGGACTTAGATAGAATAATGGGAATACAATTAGCTATTAACAAGTACAATCCATTAACTACTGCATCATATATTGAACTACCTGAATTTATAAAGAATAAGAAAGCATGCATAAATGTTGGAAATAATGATCAAAAATTCTTCCTTTGGTCTGTAAAATCTGCATTAATTCCAGCAGACAGCCATTCAGATAGAGTAACCAAATATAAAAATGTGGGGCTTGACATCGATAAATTTGAATATCCTATTAAAATTGATGATATACCAAAAATAGAAAATCAAATTGATACAACTATAAATGTGAACTCTATTGAAGATGAAGGTAAGAAATTCATGATATAGCAACTAAAACTTAGAAAAATAAATGCATAAGCATACAAATTAATTTTTTTCAAAAATGATACAAAGTCACATTACTGTTGGATTAAAGATTTATCGAAATTGCTTGTAGCACAAAAAATAATAAGAGAAGTAAAACTGATATATGCTATATGAGCCATCAATTCTTTTATTCTCAAGAGAAATTAAATATGCACACAGAAGACTGAGTTCAAAATATGAAGCAGTAAAAATTCAGTGAAGGTTCCATTCACAATATATGCAGATTTCGAATCAATTCTAAAGAAAATATCAACAACTGAACCAAATCCAAAATAAATTTAAAAATTTAAACTAAACAAAAAATATCCAGCTTAACAGAATATGATATTGATAATGGCCTTTATAATGAAATACTTAAAGAAAGTCATAATCATACTAATGAACAAATAAATAACACTGATTTAAAATTAAATGATGAATCATATACAATGAAATATCAATTACATAAACAATCTGGTTTTTGCTATCATATTGTATCTAGTTATGGAGATTATAAACTACCAGTAAGTCCAAATGCCCATAACATTTTTATATAAACCATAAAAAGGGAAGTAGAAGAAATTGGTGAAATATATTCACAAATTGAACCAATGCATCGATTAACAAAAGAAGAAAAAATATTTTATAGAAAAAAAAAGTACTGTATGTGCGCCATCATGATCATATAACTGGAATAATAAACTGGGTATGATGTCCATTTATTCATTAAAGAACTAGGACATGATCATAAAAATATAGATTTATTAGCAAATAATGAAGACAAGTTTATAACTTTTGGGAAAACACACAAAATTTAAAAATGAAATGTATAGACAAATTTAAATTTATGGCTGGCAGTGTAGATAGATTATCATCTAATTAAACTAAAGATCAAATGAAACACACACAAAAACATTTCCCAGATCATCAAGTTGATTTAGTTATAAGAAAGGGTGTTTATCGATATGATTATATGGATGGTTTGCCAAAAATTTGAAGAAACTGAACTTCCACCAAAGAGTGATTTTTATAACAAATTACACAGATCTGATATAAGTGATGATTATGAACACGCAAAATGTGTATGGAATCAATTTAATATGAAAAATCTTGGCTAATATCACGATTTATATTTAAAAAGTGATGTATTATTATTAGCAGATATATTCGAAAATTCTATAAACACATGTATAAATTCATCTTATTTATGATCCAGCATGGTATTTTACAGCACCAGGTTTATCGTGAGAAGCAATGTTAAAAATGAGTAAACAACCACTAGAATTATTATGTAACTAAGATATGATTTTAATGATTGAAAAAGAAATTAGCGGTAGAATATCACAATGTTGTAAGCAATATGTTAATGCTAAGAACAAATATTTAGATGGTTTTAACTCCAATCAAGAATCAAATTATTTAGTATACCTCGATACAAATAATTTATATGGTTGGGCGATGTCTCAATATTTACGATATGGTGATTTCGATTGGGTTTATTATACAGTAAATGATGTAGATTACTGAAGAAACAAAATATTAAATTTGGTGAAAGATTGTGAGTATGGTTTTATATTAGACGTTGATTTAGAGTATCCACAAGAAGGACATAATTTACATAAAGATCTTCCATTTAGCCCAGAAAATAAGGTAGTTCTGAAGACAAATCAATCTAAATTATTTTCAGCTTTAGATAACAAGAAAAAGTATGTAATTCACTATGATAATTTGAAAAATGTCTAAATAATGGATTAAATCTTACTAAAACACATATAATATTATCGTTTATCAGTCTAGTTGGCTGAAAAAGTACATAGATTTGAATACAGAGATGAGAAATAATGCAAAAATGACTTCGAAATAGATTTTTATAAGCTCATGAATAATTCTGTGTTTGGTAAAACTATGGAAAATATAATAAACAGAGTATATAAGATTAATATCAGCTGCAGAACAATGTGAAGAATTAATATAAAAACCAAATTTCAAAAGAAGTACGATATTTAATGAAAATCTTGTGGCTCCACATAAGAATAAAACAAATAAAACAACTGTAGAATTTGATAAGCCTTTATATGTGTTCATATCAATTTTGGAGATATCGAAAGAATTAATGTATGATCTCCATTATAAAGCGATGAAACCAAAATATGGTAATAAAATTGAATTGTGCTCTCAAGATTCATACATTTATAACACAAATATAGAAGGTTTTTACGAAGACGTGAAGACAATGTTAGGACAATTTGATACAAATGATTAGCCAAAAGATAATACACATAACATACCACAAATAAATAAGAAAATTATAGGCAAAATGAAAGACAAATGTTATGAGAAAATATTGAAAGAATTTATTGGTTAAAGAGCAAAAATGTATGCTTACAAGGTTGATGAAAAAGAAAATGAAAGACGAAAGGTGTGAAAAAATGAGTTGTTAATAAGAGAATTAGATTCGAACACTAAGAAAGGAGTGAGAAACACAACATATATACAATCGAAGTTAATTAAATTTCACTAAGTCCTTATCATAACAAAATAATTATATAAGAAAATAAAATCGATTCATTACCATATGGGTATCAAAATTTATAATTTTATTGATGAGAGGTGGTATCCATTTTGGATACCAACTATATCTGAAAGAAAAGTTTTATATTTTAAACTTCTATAATCTCCAAAATAAGATCAATTTCAGAACCATCAAAATCAATTAATTTACCAATTTTGTCCATAATGTCTAAAACAATGTGGTTAAATTGCTTGCTTTTAATTTTATAAAAAATTGGGTGCAGAGGTTCATGAAGTATATAATCTCCAAATCAAACATAGTTTTTTGTGGAAAACTAGAAATTATATCTGTTTCTAAATTATTAGTTTCGTCGTATTTTATAAACATTCCACAAGCCAAATTACAGTGAACATTTATTGTTTAAAATGGGGAAAAATTAGGTAATTTAGTACCTACAACAACTTTGTCTTTTGTAATAGTTATATTTCTTTAAAAACCAAGACTATCAGATAATCGATCATCAAATTTGATATCAAACTTAGATTTGACAGATATTCTATTTTGCACAGTATCTGTTGATAATTCAGTGAAAATAGTTGAATTGAATTTATAGTTTCTTTCAAAGAGTCTATATTGTTAAGACTTCCAGGAATAGTTATAACTTCTTTTTCATCAACAACAGGACTCATATTTACATTTCTATTTATAGTATTATTGTCTATATTTGATGATAAATTCTGTATGAAAACTACCTAATGCAATCGATTTGTCAGTATGGATGACATTATAGTGAATTTTCTTCTTTAGTATAGAACCATTTTTTGTTAATTTAAATACTTTATTATCCATTTATTACAAAAATTATATTATTAAATGAAGATGGTAAATTGGAGTGTTGGTGATTTAATTTCTGAAGAAAACCCTAAAAATAAAAAAAATGGTGGACTTTTGCCTGATGATATTAGAGGTATAATAGTTGGTCCTAGTAATAGCGGGAAGACAAATTTAATAATTAATTTTATTTAAAAAAAAGGTTGGCTAAATTTTAATATATTTTATGCTTGTTCAAAAAGTTTGAATCAACCAAAATATATTTGGTTACAAGAAGACTTTGATGTGATATTCCACAAGTTAAATGAAAGAATGGCTTATTTTTTAAAATAACAATAATGAAATGTTTCCACTGGATAAGTGTGAAAATGATTCTTTAGTTACTTTTGATGATGTAATTTTAGATGAGCAAAATGTCGTCCGCATGTACTTTACTAGAGGTCGGCATAAAAATAATGATGTATTTTATATAGCTCAGACTTATTCAAAAGTGCCGAAAGAATTGATAAGAGATCATACAAATCTTTTATGTATATTTAGACAAGATGATATTAATTTAAAGCACATTTGTAAATATTATGTTGGTGGCAATATGGCGTATGGAAAATTTAAAGAAATTTGTTCAAAATGTTAGGATGAAGATTATTGTTTAATTACAATAGATTTCAGTAGAAAAATAAAAGAAGGAACGTATGAAATAAAATTAAAAATTTTATTCTTTTTTTAAATTTTTTATGGACACAAAACATGTTTTATATCAATAAAATTGCTGAAATATTAGAGTATGATGATGCTGATGATGCTATAAGAAAACATATAGACGTGGTAGATAAAGTTAAATTCGAATAAATTTGTAGATCCGGCAAAATGCCAGGTCTACAATATAATGAAAAAAAAAAAAAAAAAAACATTTTTATCACAGAATATGGTTTATATTTATAAATTTATATTCTTCAGTTTTTCATTTTTCTTTATAAGAAAGAATACTCATAAAAATACTTATTACAACTCACCAATTTCACTTGCGCATGATCTTGCATGTAAAAACATGGACTCAATCCTAGACATAAACAATTATACAATGTCGAAAATAAACATATTTTTTGTAAAAGTAAAAACTTTACTTATTCGATCTTATAAAGCAGAAGAAATAGTATTGTATTTTGAATCTACCTATGATTTAAAATCAGAAACACTAGTGTTGTATTTTAATTCGACATCGGTTTTTAATTTATAGCAAAAAACAATAGTTTTATATTTCGAATCTACATATTTTTAAATTTTTGTTTCGCATTATTTATTTGTTTTATGCAATTAGCAGTAGTATTATTACAATGTAAATTTGTATCTTCTTTTAGAAGATAATCATAAACAATAGTTTTATATTTCAAATCTACATCCTTTTTTGTGCATTTTCTTCTATATCCGTTTTTGTTAAGCAAAACAGTTGGATAGTTGACTTTGTAAAGAATAAATACTCAAATGCATTGTGAATCTACCTATGATATTAAAGCATAAGCACAAATGTTAAAGATTTTATTTATAGATTTGACTAATGGTTTCCCAAAGATATCTGTCATTTAATAACATAGAAATTATATCATAAAACTTGAATTCTCTCGAAAAAAGTTATAAAACAATTCAACATACATGTCCACAAATAACTGAATCGAAATTGTGAGTTGTGTCATCACTGTAATAAACATCACTGTTTTTAAAATAATTAGATATGTTGGTAGGAATATGGCCTCCAAATGAATCAAAATAGTAAACATAATTATTTTTAAAATATCAAACCCAATGAGTGCCAGGATTTGTTGAAATGTCGAAATTTACCACAGCACATTCATTTTTTTGCATACAATTTGGTAGTTAGTCAATCATATAAACGTTTCTAAATTTTTTTAATATATATATTTTTACACATTTGCGATATTAAATGGAGCGATATTAAATGGAGCTAAAAAATTTTTGGCCATCGTCTTTTTGCAACTAAATCTATTCTAGCCTTGTTTTCCATTGCTAAATTATGTCTTTTTTGTTCTTCTAATCCTTTTCTATTTTTATTAACTTGATCAACACTACCATAAATTGCACCAGCTGCTGTTGCTAAACCACCGAGTGTACCTAAATCAGCAAGTATGAGTGGAATAATTCCTCCATTATGTAAACCACTTCTAGTTTTTTCTTTGGCCATCTTTTTGACTGTTGGCAATTATAAAGTTAATTTGAAACTTTTGCCTTCTTTCAAATGTTTATTTTTTCTCGCAATTTGATCATCTGTTAAATATTTATCTATACCCAAATATTTTAATTCCTCGGAGGAAATATTGAAAGTTATATTTGTTATTTTCATATATATATATACATATATATACAATTTTCTTTTTTTAAACATAGTTGAAGCAACAGCAGCAGAAGCAATTTTTTCAACAATTTGAGTGTTTTTTATCTATCATATTTTATTTTGCTTCTTTTTGTAAAATTCTATCTGATTCCTGTCTAGATTCTAAATCTTTATGATCTCTATGAGCAATATTGGGATATTTGCAAGCTTCATATAATTTATTCATTCGTGAGTCTCCTCTTTCTAATCTTTCATCTAAATTATTATAAATGGACCACAATAATTATATCCAGGTAAAATGCATTTCGGGCAAATTTAAATTGTTTAATGCCCAATTTATAATACCTTTGCCATGGTGTTCAGAACTCCAAATTGGGTGTGGAATTATATTTAAAACTCGTATTAGATATGGAATTCCTTTCGGATTATTAACGAAAAATCAGAAAACTTTTTGTTTAACATATTCCTTATACTTAATTTTTTATTGTAATAATTGTTATTTCCAGCATTTCCTTCACCATGAATAATTAAAAATCTATCGATTTATTTTTTAAAAATCGTCTATCCAAATATGTTCTTTTGGCAAACTATTGTATTTTTTATGCCATCGCCAGATCTAGGAGTTTTTGGAGAAATATTTTTTTTCTGATGTGTTTGGTGTTGTTCTTGAATGCGATTATTTTATATAGCTTTAATAAATAGCTTTAATTATATTTTTGTATTGCCAACTTCTATTCGAGTTTATTTTCTTTTTTGGAATATACTCTTGGAATGCATCATTGGTTGCTAAAATAATATCTGTCTACTTTTTTTAGTCATGATTGGTGAATTCACCTGTAAGACATTCTTGCTTTACTTTTGATAAAAAATTAGAAAGTCCTTCCGTTAATTCATATTCTTTATTTTTAACAGATATTTTACTCAACGTCTATGTTTACTTGTGTATTACCTAAGTAAAAATTGTGTCCTTATGAACGTTATGCATATTGATTGTCAATAACATTTATTCTTATTGCAATTTATTTTCCGAGATTTATAGTAGAATCAGACGCTGCAAGTGGTAAAATTTCAATGGTACAATTCCCATTTGCTCTTCCAAATTAAGAGATTTTTGTTCAGAAACTAATCCTCTTTCAAAAGACGTTTCTGCTGAAGTTAGCGGATGTTCTAGATTTTTTTGCCACTACTGGAACTAATGTGTTTATTAATTTTTTTTTTTTCACTTATATATTCTACTTTTTTGGTCAATATTATGTAGTTTATCAATGAATGGCAGCTCTTTTTTCTTATTTTTCAATTTCTGCTTCATGGTGTTTTTTTATAATTTTTATATCTTTCAATGAGTAATTCAACTCGAGAAATATCATTTATTTCTTTCATTTATATACATTTTTTTTACTTATAAATGGGTTATAAAAGTTTTGAGAGTTCTGAGAGACAAACAACCCCCAACTGATCAAACTAAGGGGAATATAAATGTTTACAATAATAGAATTAAGTTTGATATTCCTGTAGGAGATGGCTTTTCTTTTCCAAATGATGCTCATGTTTATGCACAATTTAGATTACTAAAGAGAAATAAAGTTGGAGATGTGGCAAACTATGATAAGTTAGATAACATTAATGTTTGTTCTAATTTTTTTCCTATTCAGGGTTCTAGAGTAGAAATCTCGAAACATGGACATGAAATTACTTTTATTCGTACTTCATCCGGTAACAATTGTTTATTTCTCTTTCAAAATAAAAAAAGCATGGTACAATAGATAGAGATTATGCTTATCCAGTAAAAATTGTTATTCAAAAATTAAAAAAAAATTGTGGCCTATTGTTGAATACGAAGCTAGCACAGCCATTGCTATTAAAGAAAAAATATACGAAAACACTAAAATACCTATTACTTTTGATTATTGGCAATTTTTAGAAAAAGAAGTTCCTACAAGAACAACTATTTTTAAGTTTGATATAAAAGATCAGTTCAATAATTTACAATTTGACACACTTTTTTTTTTGTAATTGTTGGGTTTCAAAATAATAGAAAAAATTGTGCTGAACAGTATGTCGGCGCTTCTATGTTTGACCATTGTATGTGAAAAGTATTTGTATTAAAAATGGTGGAAATGAAATTTTTCCAAAAGAAAATTTGAAGCTAGATATTGGCAATAATTTTTGTGATAAAGCATTTCTTGGTTATAACGATTTTCGAACTTCTAAAACAAAACTGGCTACTGTATATAGAAATAATGAACTTTATTAGCCGGTTCTAAACTTTGATGGTAAAACCAATTATTACTTATTTAGGAGTGGAAGACTTTTTATATTATTGATGCTTATATACAAAAACAAATGTAGTTAAACAAAAAACCAATATAAAAATTAGTGTTTATTTTGATAAAGCTGTTGAGCACATACAATGTATAATGTTCTAGTTAGCCAACGGAATTTAAATTATGATTATTTGAAAGAGAGGATTACTGAAGGTATATAATTTATTAATTTTATTAAATGGAAGAATCAACAAATTGGTTCGATATTTTAATATTATATTTTAGATTTAAGTTGAGTGGTTGCATTAAAAACTTTTATGAATTTCTAGAAATGTAGATGAATTATTTGATCGAATAAAACGCAATTCTAATTAAAATTTTCTTATAGTGTAACATTTTATAAAACATATATAAATTTTAAATATTATAAATGGATCACATTATAGATATTTTAGAACTTTGGGATATTGGGTATTAAATTATAAAACCGGCAACTTCCGTTGATAAATAATTGGACATTGTCCATTTCAAAATTGTTTAAAAATCAATAAAAATTATTTAAGATCAGATAAATTTTATTATTTTAGTGACGTTGTTTTTTATTTAGATTGCTGTGATGGTTGGGGTCATGGAATCAGTAATCGCCATGCCTCAGATTTTTCTTTATTTTAGACTTTAAAAAGTCTTATTGGTGTTTTAATTTTGTTGAATAAATTTATAAATGCTATTAATTTGTATCATTTTATTTGATTTTTTGCTAAATTTGATTGCTTTAGATTGCTCGCTTGCAAAATTGGCATTTATAAAAAAAAACCTGAAAATTTGCTTGAAAACCAATCAATTCGCTTGATGTTAAGGTAGCAAAAAGCGTGCCCGCCATTTTGAAAGAAGTAATAAAATTTCTTGATTTTTGCTTAATCCTGGGGTAAATTTGGATTTTTCGATGAAAATGTGTGGTGGTCCAGTGCCCACATTTCACATCTACTACCGTACACCCGCAACATCTGCCACGTTGCCTACATGCATGAATCACGTCTCGGACGCTCCAGGGATTGAAGGCTGAACGCGAGTAGTAGGGGCGTGCTGTTCCTAGACTTGATTAATCGGATTATCAATTTGATATCAAAAAGTTAATTAAATTGATTGAAAGGCTTAATACGATTTTGATCAGATCTTAATCCAATCAAAAAATTCTTAATCCAATAATAATCCGAGTAAAAAATATCGAAATCCAATGAAACATGGAAAGGGTTAAATTTAGTGAAGGGGTTAAAATTTATTTAAAGGGTTAAATTTATTGAAATTGTTAATTTTTGTTGTAATTCTTTCTTTCTTTTTTGTATGGGGGGATGCGGTATCAGGAGCTCTGGTGCGTCCTCACCCTTGGAGCTCTGGCAGTTGATGACCAGAGTGGTGGGTGAAAATGTGTTATGTAGGTGTAAAGTTGAGTGCAAGAGTGGGCTAAGGCGAATTTTTGCTTTTTTTTTTTTTTTCTTCTAATTTTGAGGTGTTTGGAGGGATGTTGGTGGTAAATACTCGATTTTTACGAATATATTTAACACAAGAGTAATTCAGAGTGTTAAATGATTTCTAAGAGTGGCCTAAGTGTAAATTGTATGTTTTTGGGTGATATTATTAATAGAAAAGCGACTTTGGAAGATGCGATTTACTTGTTAGAAGATCTGTTTTCGGAACGAAATTAAATGTTAGAGAAGTAAATAGTGTACTACATATGAATAAATTACAAATATCGAATCGGTAATTTCAAACGACTACGTTAATAATAACTGGAATTACGTGAGTCTTAAACATAATGTGAGTCTCAAGCTTAGAAATATAATTTATACGAGAGAGAGAATTTTATCTACGTGAATAACACGAGAAACAAGTGCAAACTCACTAAACTAAATCTAGCTAGTCAGTATGACTAAATAACACAATTCTGCCTGGAGAATGATATCTTATGGCAAAAAACTCTGAATGTGATTTAAACCAGACACAATTACGTACCTGAAACATTAAAATAAGTCAGTTCGAAATATGAATGAGTAACACTTACGTCGAGCTGTGAGTAGATACGTGTAGCGCGTCTGATAGACAACTGTGTTTAAATTATGGTAAATGTTTATGAAATGCAGTGCACTTGCTAACACAAATGGTATTTTCGTAGACCGCACTCAGAAAAACATGAAATGGCTCCAGGAGCTCCCCGAAATCGCACCTCCGTCCACCTCGCAGGTCACTTGACGAATGAGTGGATGCTATGACTTACGACTGCTTATATACGTGGAGTGCATTCGGAGGCTAACAAGCAACTGAGTTGAAATTTAGGACTTCCAGAAAATCTACTAAGCTTCTATTAGTGAGTTATTATCCACAAACATTTTAATGACATCTTCCTGGATGATAAATGTTTCGCATTAATTTAAAAAAAAAACTTACCCCACTGCCATGTTTAAAATTTACAATTTCACATGACCGGGGAAAATAAATAAATAATTCGGTCACATTATTTAACGACATATCCAGAGAACTGGTTTACCACTGCGAATAAATGTTTGTATTGTAAGGAGCCATATTTTAAAATAATTCACATTTAACAAGCAATAAATCTTTCCGTATATGATTAGCGTGAGGTTCTTGTTGAAGCCGACTGTATCTCGGTTTAATTATGACAAAGATTAACTTAAAAATGGGAATCGCACATACTTAATGAGAAAATACAATCAAGATGAAACCTAACGATTTGAGTATACAATCTTCCTCGAAGAAAAACGATGAAATCAATTACTTATAAAAACACAGTATTTCGATCCGAAAATAAAATAAGTTAACACACGAAAATTTATATTTTCCGATAAAATACTTATATATTAAATCGCGTGTAGCACTGGAGATGGTCCGTAGCTGTGGTAAACCCCGAGGGTGGCCTCATTGGCCGCCAAGTGTCTAGAGGTGCGGTGTTTATGAATGAGATGACGACTAACACATACATCTCCCACAAGCGTTGAAGAACGACTGAATATGGCGCCGAGTGTCCAGAGAGATTCACAGCAGGAGGACTGTCTGCTTACACCCTCTTTCCCCTCCACCCCTCTCGGGTTCATGTTCCCTACGATCATCAAATGTTTTTGGTAATTTCTCAAGATGGCGACAACTGCCTACTTGCACTCCGATCAGGTCCTGCTCGCTAGTAGGCACCCCCTACCCTGCACCCCACACCACGAGTTCAGGATACCAGCCACCCCCTCCCCTTCCAGGCTGTGTCTAGAGTTACATGTCCCCTTTCCACCTACTCACAAATCTGACTTTTCTGAAGACGTCTGCTATCGATCCAGCTTGGAGTTCGCAAAAACCAGTTTTATGTTCTCCGGACTGAGCCCTGGGAATGCTTTTTCGTATGTTTTTGTGAGTTACCATCCCTGCAGTACCTGTTTCAAGACAACGTGCCCTCCCCCACTACAGTATGCAGAGAGCATTTTCTGGTATTGGCTCTCCTGCTTTGGGACTTCACCCCCAGAGCACTGCCTTGGCTATGAATGAAGCTTGATTCAAGGACAAAGCGACAGTTTCCCTATGGAGGTAGCAGTGGATATTGAACTGACCTGGACTATTTCCCCTCTCGTCAACGAACTCTTATTTTCGCTCGGACACTGAAGCTTTCTACTATATTTCGGAAGACAAGAGCTTAGTGCATTCTCAGCTTAAAAAAAAAAAAAAAAAAAAAAAAAAAAAAAGAACCAACAACAACAACATCTCCCACCGATAAATATTTATTTTTCCTCGCCACTAAAAATATATTCCAAACTTTTTAACACACAATAAATTCAATTAAAAATATAAACCGTTTACCACCAAACTATTTTTTTCCCCATTCTCCACCAATCGTTTTCCTGTTTTCCAGCAATCTTATTTAAGTTTAAACTGATTACTGTTTGATTTTCATACCAACACAGCCATAAGACATAATTTTAAATAGCTAAGATTTTAAACATTCAAAGAACACCATTTTTCTATCAAGTATTATTTGTTCTAGTTTAACTATTATGTTGTAAGTAAATACTCAAGTTAAAACTTTATTTCCAACCATTGAAAACATACGTTAAACAAATATCTTGGAAAATTTGTTTTAGTTTCAATCCGATGTATATTTATTCGTCTAGCAACCAAAAATTTTTTATTTCACGTATAGTTTTTCATAGCCCAAAATATTTAGAGAGTTCTATTATATAGTAAAATATAATATTACCTCGCTATAGTTTATTTGAGAAAGGTAGTTGACTACAGCGATGTGTTTTTACAATATATATGTGTAAGAGTCATTTTAAAACATTGTGTACAATACCAGCTAATGGATAGCCGAGAATGTAGTGTATGCGGGAGCAGGCGAAATTTTGGTCTCAAGAGCCAATGAGAATGTATAGTGTGTAGTTGGAGCAAAATCACGCAGCGTACGAACTTCGCGTGGACGAGCCGGACCGGGTCGCGCGGAGCTGGCTAGTCGAAGGAACGGTTCAGTAACCTGCCGCCCGCCTCCACCTGCCCGGCTTCACGAGCAGAGCCGGCTGGTCGCCTCCGCCCCCCGGCCAAACTTCACACCACGTTGCCCTAGCTGCAGCTCACGGCCACTAAACACAGTGCTTTGCGAACTGTCTGGCCTCGCCTATTTTTCCCAGTTAGACGTTTGGAGCGCTCTGATTGTGACTAGCAAAAACGATAGTTTTACACAGATGATATTGTATTTAAATTTTAAGCCCAGTATTAAAAACTTTACATTTAAAATGTCCTTTTATTAAACACTAACATTAGTTCGACGAATAAGTTCTTTATATTTCTGCAAATCAGTGTCGGAATATCCATTTGGAAAGTTTTTAAACAATAATTCAAATAATCCTTCACTGACATCAGTTACCTATATTAAATTTATTCTCTGGCAAAAATTTAACTACCGAATCTCCCAGGTACAAATGTCTTCATGTCGATAAACACCAAATGTCGTATCGCGCAGAGGTGAAGAATGTTGTAAAGATAAATAACGTCGTGTTAATTGAGAAAGGAGTTTTTTTTTCTTTGTTAAAGGTTCACTTTCCGATCTAATATCCAAAGTCGTTTCTTTAGGTTTATTCAACACAGAATGTAATGCATCCATTCTACTCGTAACAGGTTTTAATATTTCTTTGTTTAAAACCTCCCGTTCCATACGGTGCTCGTTGGAATTGTAAATATTTCTCTTTCACAGCAAATATAACGTTACGTAATTCCGTAGCAGAGTCAGACATGTTTTGATTATATTACATTATATTCAATCTATTTGTATATGAATTAAGTCGTTGCTTTTCTAACTGATGTAATAGGTCGATTAGTTTGTGCTATTTTCAATCTTATCGACTTTACTTAAAACATCTAATTTCGCTATTGTTTTAGCTTTCAAATTATTGATAACATAGTTATTTCGTGTTTCAAAATCATTATTTTGTTTTCTCAAATCTGTTTGCGTAATTAAACCAAAACTTTTATTAATAAATGCATCTCTTATATATTGCATTAATTGTTCCATTCGTGTTTCAAGTTGTTTTGTAATAGTAGCGTTTACCACCTCATTTATTACAACTCTTAAATTTTCTTGCATTTCTGTGAGTTGTGTTGTAAAAACCATGTTTGTCATATCATTAAAATCCTTACTAAATCTATTTAAACGTTCTATTATAAATTCATTACTCTGCAAATCAGTTCTAATATTGCTTAAAATGTTTGCAATTACACTCATGTTTTTATAAACATTATAATTTAAATCAACTAACTTTATTAATTTCTCTTGAATATCATTTGACTGCAATTTAAATACGTTTAGCGTAATAGTGTTTAAGTCTTCCATGTAAAGTTTACTCACCACATTGCTATCTTTCACAGCCATACACACATTACGTAATATATGTCCGTTCAAATCACAATTCCCATTGCAATTTTTGGTGAAATAGTTATTGTAATTATTTTGATTTATACCGCTATGTCCAAACTTTGAAATACTTATTGTTCTTGCTCGGTAAGTAAAAAACTGTCACAACCAGACCTATATCTGCCTTTACGTAGAGGATGTATTGGCATAATAACCAAAAAACCGTATTTTTTTTCCAACAGTGAAAAAACATATCTTTAAACTTTGTAAATGTCATATCGCCTAAAACATGATCATTGTAAATATGTTGCAGATTCATATTATCCATTTTAAACACAATTAACATATTTGCATAATCGTTTAAATTATGTTTCGGTACGTGCATAACTCTGTGATAGATAAAAACAATCAACGTTTGAATGTCTACCAAAACTGAAATATTGCTGTATTTCACCCTGTGGTTCACACCAATCACCGTCAAAAATAAATACAGAATTCGGTAATGCTTCATTCGGAGGCACTATATCTTCTTTATTTGTAAAAGGGAAATATTACATTCCTTCAATTAACAACAAAATGGTCGCTAATCGTTGATATTTCTCTTGTTGTATTGTTTTAGAAAACACATGAAGGTTTTCAAATTTAAGTCCATTCGGATGCTCCAACAGCGACATAATAACACAAGTTTTTGCACATGAAGAAGGGCCACTTATTATACAACATATATTTGATGGTAAAAGAATACAATGTTTATGTTCAATAACATTTTCTTTCGTATTTACAATTACCGGCAGATGTACATTTTGTTTTATAACCTTTATTTCTGTACAAATAGGCAGTATAACATATTGTAATGTACTAATGTAATGTATTGTAATGTACTATCATAACGTACCAATGCAATGCATCATAATATACCAATGTAACATTGGTAACATATCATAGTGTACCAATGTAATGTTAGTCATGTATCATAACATACCTATGTGATGTTAGTAATGTATAATAATATACCAATGTAATGTTAGTAATGTATCGTAATGTACCAATGAAATGTTAGTAACATATCGTAATGTACCAATGTACCATTAGTATTGTATTGTAACATAGTAATGTAATATTAGTAACGTATTGTAACATAGTAATGTAACATTAGTAATGTATCATAATGTATTGCAATGTAGTAACATAATATATTGTTATGTATTGTCACATATTGTAATGTAAAACTAATGCAACATACTTACGTAAAACTATAAATGTAAGTATATATATTGGTTCACGTTCAGTTGAAAACAATGGCTCATACAAAACGTATCAAAAAAGGATGCAGAGTATTAATTACATTGATTAACAAATTACCATTTGAATTACATTTACCGAAATACAATTATTGCGGACCAAGTACTAAACTTGCAAAACGTTTGGCACAGAATGATCAAGGAATAAACTCTTTGGATAGCGCGTGTAAAGAACACGATATAATTTACGATCGAACAAACAATTTGAAAGAAAGACATATAGCGGATACAGTTCTAGCCAATTAAACCAGCAAATATAAGGAAGAATCCATCTACATCTACAGGTGAAAAGGTAGGTGCTTAGGATGTTGATACAGTTATGTGCGTGAAGGTAAAGTGAGGCCTGGGCTTAAAATATAGAGCTGTAATAAAAACAAAAAGGAGGAATCATTCCATTCCTATTTCCAGCATTAGCAGCTCTTGGATCAATCCTCGGAGGGGTTTCGGCAATTAGTAGAGCAGTTGAATGAAAAGGTATGGGAATATATTTGAAACCCTATAAATTTGGACAAGGACGAAAAAACTCCAAATGTGGGAAAAAAAATTGCAGAAAGTCTTAAATAGTCTTCCAAAACATGCTTTAACAAACAAAGATATTAATGTATTTGTAAAGAACCTGGATATTCCCTATTTCCGAGGTGTGTATATGAGAGACGATTTATTAAAGAAACTAAATCTTCATGAATGCATGATCGTTAATTTAGATTCGAAACAAAATAAGGAACACACTGGGTTGCATTAATTAAAAAGTAAATCAACCATTGTATAATGACAGTTATGGTGATTTACGTCCTCCAAATGGAATACGTAATTATTTTAAAAACATGCAATTATGATATAGTTACAAAACAGATCAATTACCAAATAAAAACAATTGCGGACATTTATGTTTACGTTTTTTGGCTATAAATAAGCTATATAAGTAATTGTAATTGTAAAACATATTTGTAATATGTCAATTACGTTGATAATAAGTTGTAACAGCTCGCAATTGCGTGCGGTATATTTCCCTGCATTGGAGTTAAATGGAGAATGGCACATAAGGTATATAAAAACCTGCATTCCATTGCACATTACAATCATTATGGACGTTGTGTACAATAGTAAATTCGGATGTAAAGCAGGCAGTGCTTTAAAGAAGTATGTCATCAAGGAACGTATCCCGAAGACAGGAAGTATAAAAAGATGTAAACGTCAACATAAAACGATCACTTCCAATAAGATATCTGTGAAGTTAACACGAGGCAATGAATTGTATTTAAAAGAATTAGGATATACTGTTAATGGAAATGGAAGACATACTTAATATTGAAGAACCGATCACTTATGACAATGCAATCACCAATAGGAAATTACACGTGTATGAACCATTCCCAGCCGGTCCGTACATGTTTCCTTCAGAAATAATAATTCACATACAAAATCATGATATTTACACATTACCATCGAAATTAAGTTTAAGGTTTAGACGAACAATGAAAAAGACAGACAATGCAAGTAATCCAGCAACTACAAAAAAGTTAAGAAATGGAATACTTCATTTAATCGACAGAATTACATATCTGCTAAATGGAGTGGAAATCGATCAAACACGAGATGTTGGAATTACTTCGACGATAAAGAACTATCTCTCAGCAACTGTAAACGATATTTATACAGGGCTTATGGTTGGGTATAAAAATGCTAGTGATTACTCACTACAATAAACACAGGTGGAAAATACGAAGTTGTTATACCGTTAAGTATGGTGTTGGGCTTTGCAGAAGACCACAAACATGTAATGTTAAATGCTAAACAAGAACTAGTTATTCTATTAGGCAATACACATTTAAATTATATATACGATACAGCTAATAATGAGGAAGGTGTAACATTTGAATTAAGCCGTGTGGACTGGTTGATGCTACATATTGAAATTAACTCTTGTGAACGTGTAAAATTTTTAAAATTTATCGAAAAAGGGAAGAATATAGACATTCCATTCAGATCGCGGGATCTAGAGGTTAACAACACTGTTAACGCCACAAAAATCATTTGCAATATGAAATCAATTTTTTGGTTGGAAAACCGAGATATGTTATCATTTGTTTTCAAACAAATTTACAAAACGATTTAAAAGTGGATCGATCAGTATTCGAAAATTGTAATATGAAAAATATTAAACTGTTTCTAAACAGTCAAGCTTACCCCTATGTGGTTTTAAATATGAACTTTGCCAATTGGGAATTCTTTAATTCGCATTATATGTACTCAAAGTTTCAGGGAAATTATGACAAGACCAGTTCACCGATCCTAGAACCTGAATCATTTAAAACCAGAGGAACATAATTTGTGTTTTTGATGACAGCAAGCAAGGCGACAGAATTACCAATGGTGTGATTGATTCACGAATTGAAATTATTGCAATTACACCATTTCCAGCAAATAAGCAAGCTTATGCTCTTATAATTCACGATAGATTAGCCAGTTACAATGTAAGAGATAAGCTGGTGAAAATAATGAATTGAGTCAGTAGGCGACGAACCACGGCTGCGACGAGATGTTTTGCTATGTGCAAAGATTTCAGTCTGCAGAAAAAATATATTATTGAAGAATTATCTATCACTGATATGGATGAACAAACAACAGTATTCAGCTTCAAATCACAGTTTGACTGGAAATACCTAACTCCTAAATACAAGAAAACAAATAGATGGATTACTAACCATCACCATGGTTTAAAAAGGGGGAGTGCATGTATACAGTATGAGAACGATGAAGATATTTGCAAACATTACCTAAATAATTGTGAAATATATGTAGGTGGAGTTGTGCAAAAATGTGTTTTCGAAAGTCTGAATAATGCGAAAGTAATAGATATTCAAAAAGAATACAATTGCCCTTTGTTCAAACAATTATGTAAAACATATGTATCTAATTCAATAAGGACTGACTGGTGTGAAACAGACTCTGTTGATTCTCCTCCCGAATCACCTGTGGATATAAGATATGCCGTTATTTAGGATGAGTTAAATTTACTATAAAAAGTATTTGTTTGCATGTAATCCACTAGTCCGTGCAGATGAATCAATAAGACAAAAAAAATCACATGTCCATGTATACAAAATTCAAAATCTAAAGTGAATATTAGCAAGATATTAGCACATTTGAGTAAACCATTTAAAGTTTGTCTCGGAAAGAAATAGTTTTAGTATCTTTGTGAAGTTCCTATTGTAAACATGTTTTTCTTCCACACAACTGGTATTTAGTGTCTGTCACCCCTGGAAACTCAAGTGTGAATTACTCTTGTATGTCTAATGGAATAATACGTAATTTTGGAGAGATATGCAATAGGCTGTTACATTTCAAGAATTTGCAATGTCCCTTAGTGGGTGAAAAATGCAATGTTTTAATATCTTGTCCAGATCTGAAAAAATGTCCTGTATACCATATGTGTCGGAATACAAGTCTACCAGTGTATTACACGCACCTGAATACATGAGAAATGTTGAAAACCAAAACAGTAGAAAATACTATAAATATTGCCAAGGAGAGAATAGAAAGGATATGATGTAAAAAAATGTTTTTGTAAACACACAGTGATGAGAAAATGTATTCTGTAAGCACATGTATCAAAATTAATGGTATGAAACTATTTTTCCTGTTTTACTGACTTTACCAATGCATGAATTGTAATAATCCCATATTCTGACAATCAAATTTTACGTAAACTTTGTTTGAATCCATTTAACATTCAAATATAAATGTGTTTGCACATGAAGGTTTGTGTGCAGGATGATGATTAAATAAACCTTTAGTAATATGAAAGTGTATTATTACATAAAACTATTAAACATATATTCTAGGATTTAAATGTCTAATGTTTAAAAATGCATGTTTAACACCTTCTAGAATTCAAACATATTGTGTTTAAAACGAATTATGTAATCAAATTTCTTCCTGGATTTGCCTATAACTACCTATAAAAGGTGTACACTTTACAGTTTCACCATAATATTCGAATAGTACAGAAGAAATGACGTATTTGCTGTGTTGCTTCAGCGATAATGAATTTACAGTTCTGCGGAACTAATGACACATGAAAGAACAAGCTGTGATATGAAAAATGCAAGAAAAAAGTTTCAGTGTGATTTATGCCAGAAAAAATTTTCTCAGGGTGAAGCTTTGAATAGACATTGTAAAACTTGCTACACTGGTTCTCCACCTCCACATTCTGCTCCAAATTCTGCTCCACAATCTGCTCCTCAGTTAGCTCTACAATATACTCCACAATCTACTCCAAATTATGCTCCAGAATCTACTCCTCAGTTAGTTACACAACCTGCTCCACAATATACTCCATGATCTGCTCCTCAGTTAGCTCAACAATCTGCTCCACAATCTGCTCCTCAGTTAGTTCCACATTCTGCTCCTCAGTTAGCTCCACAATCTGCTCCACATCCTAAGACAACATCACAGTTAGCTCCGCACTTATTATTTCCAGCTCCAGATACTGGAGAGCACTTAACATTTCCAGCTTCAGCTACTGCAAAACAATTAAAATTTCCACCCTCACCCACTGAATTACCTTCAAAAAGTCGATATGAAAATTTAGGGATGAAAAGTAATTTGATTTCCAAGTTTTCAGTTTTAGTGAAAAGAATCTGAGATACGAGATACTGGCTAGCGCATTCGCCAGCATGTTAACTGATGCGGAGATAGTTAATGATAGGTTTCACAGTGATGCTGTCTTTTCTCGATTTTTCCAGAGGTGCAGAATGCCTTTATTAAACTTAATAACGGCATCACCCTGACCAGTTAGATTATCTGTTTCTGTAGCAGGTAAGTATTTGATACCCTTCATGGAGGAGGAAGACATTACGCAAACCTTTTATTTTCAAAGTAATTCCCTCCCTGTCCCACACTCATCCGATGTTAGTGGACTTCATGGTAATAACATAGCCCCTTACTTAATAACCAGACTTGAAGAATTTAGTGCTTGTGGATGCGGTTAGACTTTACAACTGATATAAAAAATGGATGTACATGTGAGCCAATATCGACCGTTCACAGCTGGTGGTAGATAATGCAAGTTTATTAGTGACAAGAAGGCTTGAAATCCGATGTTGCTTCACACTCATCGGCTCTCAGGACCTTGGTTTCGAGAACCACTCAATTCTCTTCAATCACTCCGATGTACAGATAAATATTTTTGCTACAAGGTTTTAATACAATTGGAAATCCATTAATTTGTCATGTCCCACAAAACCCAGAATATCTGTAAAACCTCTGAACTGCGAGCCTTGTCTAATGGCAGTATGATGTGTATGTTAAATTTCCTCTGCAAACTTTACACTTCTTGTATTTCAGCACTTCATTCAGTTGGCTGGTGTATCCCTGTGTGATATCATAGAATTTATGTCTACATTTTTTCCACAATACTACGCTGAATACCATAACAAATTCAGATCTGCTATATGCAATACCCCCAATGGGGTATTTAAATGCCATAGTAGCATCTACGAGTCTATTAAACTGTCAGCCATATCAAGAGTGAGCCAATCAACTGACACATAGTGTCGTATAATAACTAAGCTGAAATTCTAACAACTAATGCTCCATCTAGAATCCGCTGCTAATAACAACTTCACACAGATTTGAGAGCAATGAGTTCGTCTTTCTGCAACATCAACCAAATGTTACCAACCTTGTTCCTAGAAAAAAAGTTGAGTGTTTTTATATATATATATATTTAAGAAGAATGTGAATTTTGTATATGTAAATAAATATTATGTTTCTTGGAAAAATGGGATGTATTAAAACTGTATTTCAATGTGAATGTGTGATTGATTTATCTCTAAACGGTAGATCTCGAATTTTATAAAACATATATCATAGAGAAATGAGCGAGACAAAGTTTTTGCAACAATATATTTTATTACTTTATCCACCAGGGGTAGTAGCTTCGTTTGTGTGAAGAACATTTATTTACTCGTGGGTGTGACCTTTTTCTACAAATATATATTACAAATGGTATAAAAAAAATTACCTGGTCAATTGATATGTTTTAAGTGATCAGAAATATTTCGATGTGAACTGAATACATACTTTTTCCTTAAGTCGGTTTAACGAGTGTGTCCACAAGATCTGGCGAATCACTTTGTCGGAGCACTTTCCATAACGGCGAACAATACTGTCTGGCTGAGAAATCGGTTTGCCTGAATAACACCTAAAAATGGCGAAATCATTAATATTCAACATAGTGAAGACTATGGAGATTCGCAATGAGTTAACCATTTTGAATCTTAACCGAAAACAAGACAAAAAAATAATTTACTTATAGTGTATTAGTTTTAAAAACAAATGTAAAATGCAGTTAATAGGTTTTAACAAACACTGGCGGTTTTCACGGGATATTTAAAGCACCTAGAATTGTTATTTACTCAGTATCTGCCTTTAAAGTGTAAACGACTTAATTTAGTGTTTATTCTGGAAGAAAATGTGTATGACACTTCGCATGATGCTTGTAGGATTCCTACAGCTGGGACATGTATAAACTGAAAAATTGCTACCAGCCCTTGTCCTGAACGAGATTTATGCTGGTCGTTTGAAGACAGTTCACTAGGGTGTTGGGCTCGTCTATTATTTCTTTTAATTAATCTGTAACTCATTCCGCTAGGATTCAAAAATATGGTTTTCTGAAGCTAGTCTACGTGTGTTCACTACGAGAATTTTTTCAAACAGTCCCTGGCACAAAAGGTTTGAAGGTTGTTGTGTTGCCCAGCTCCAGGTATGGCGTGGTGGGTGAAGGGGGTGGTGGGGGAATAAGTCACAGAACTAGACAAGATGGATTTTCGGGAGAGTCAACTTTTCATGGGTAAAGCATAGTTTTGCAAACTAATAAAAGTTTTGGAAGAGTCCAACTTGGTGACTTGAAGGGTGCCTGGCAGTTGGAGTGTCACCACAGTTGTTGACGAACAAAATATGTTTTTCTGGACTGATGGTGAAGGGCAAGGGTTGGGGTGTACAGCTGTGGCATTGGAGAAGAACTTGCTTTTCGCACCAAGGCAGCTTCTGGAGTAGGGAGCATGTTCCTCTGGACAAGGGCTAGTTGTGGGGGTGGGAGGGGGTGGCTGAGAGCAGCAAGCTCCCGATGTGAAGGTAAGTAGGCAGTTGTCACCATCTTGAATCAGTTGCGAAAAATGAGAACTGCGGACAGACAGGTGACTGATCCCCAGGACCTTGCACTATGAGCGGTGGTAGGGGGCATAGGGGTGGCTGGCATCATGGAGTCGGGCCGGTTCTGAGTGGTGCAGGGTAGGTGTGGGAGGGGGTGGCAGGCAGGTCTCATCCGATAGGAATGCAACTAATTAGTTCATGTCATCTTGAGAAATTACCAAAAACATTTGATGATCGTGGGTAGCATGCACTGACCAGGGGCGGTGAGAGGAAAGGGGGTGAAAGCGACAGTTCTCCCGATGTGTAGGTCTCTGGACACTCAGCACCATCTTCAGTTGTTCATCAATGCTTGTGAGAGACAGACATATTATCGTCATCTAATTCATAAACACCGCACCTCTAGACACTTGGAAACCAATGAGGCCATCCTCAGGGGTTAACGCAGCTACGGACCATCTCTAATGCTACCCACAATTTAATATATAAGAATTTTATCGGAAAATATAAATTTGCATGTGTTAATTATTTTCTTTTCTGATCGGTATACTGTGTTTGAGATAAGTAATTGATTTAATCGTTTTTCTTCGAGGATGATTGTATACTCAAATTGTTCGGTTACATCGTGATTATATGTTCTCGTTAAGTATGTGCGAGTTCCATTTTTAAGTTAATATTTGTCATAATTAAACCGAGGTACTGCCGGCTTCAACATGAACCTCATGCTAATCTAAAACGAAGTTTTATTGCTTATTAAAAGTGAATTATTTTTTAATGTGGCTTCTTACAATACAAACATTTATTTGCAGTGGTAAACCAGTTTTATGGATACGTCGTTATATAATGCGAGTGAATTATTTATTTATTTATCCCAGGGAAGTGAATTTAATGTGAAATGTTTATCGTTCAGGAAGACGTGATTAAATTGTTTGGTAGATTTTATGGTAGTCGCAAATTTCAACTCAGTTGCTTGTCCCCCTCCGAACGTACTCCAAGTATATAAGCAGTCATACATCATATTATCCACTCATTCTTCAAGTGACCTCTGAAGTGGATGGAGGCGCGATTTCGGGGAACTCCTGGAGCCATTTCATAACATCTTTTTCTGAGCTCGGTTTATGAAAATGCTATCTGTGTTAACAAGTGCAGTGAATTTCATAAACATTTACCATAATTTAAACACGATTGCCTATCGGATGTGCTACACGTATCTACTCACAGCTCGACATTAAATGTGCTACTCATTCATACTTCGAATGGGCTTATTTTAATATTTCAGGTACGTGGTTGTGTCTGGTTTAAAACATATTCAGAGTTTTTTTGCTATAAGATATAATTCTTCAGGCTTAATCGTGTTATTTATTCATACTGACTAGCTGGATTTCGTTTAGTAAGTTTACACTTGTGTCTCGTGTTATTAACATAGTTAAAATTCATTCGCTCATGTAAATTATATTTCTAAGCTTGAGACTCACATTATGTTTAAGACTCACATAATTCCACTTATTATTCACGTAGTAATTTAAAATTTCCGATTTGATGTATGTAATTTATTCATACATACAACCCTCTGAAATTCTCTAACATTTAATTGTATTCCAGAAACAGAACATTTAACATGTAAATCCCATCTTTCAAAGTCGCTTATCAGTGAACAATGCCACCCCAAAAAACATACAATTTACACTTAGGCCACTCTTACAAATCGTTTAAACACTCAGATTTTCTCTCGTGTGTTAAAAATATATCAGTAAAAATCGAGTATCTACCACCGACATACCTCCAAACACCTCAAAATTATAAAAATTAGAAAATATTAGCCTTATTATGCTCTTACACCCAACACTACACCTATATAAAGATATTGCAACCCACCACTCTGGTCATCGACTGTCAGTGCTCCAAGGGTGAGGACGTGCCAGAGCTCGTGCTACCCGCTCCCCACCCAAAAAGAAAGAAAGAAGTACAATTACAACAACAACAAAATAAATTTCAATAAATTTAACCCTTTAAATAAATTTAACCTTTTTAGTAAATTGAACCCTTTCAATCACTTTAATTTAATCTTTAATGTCAAATTGATAATCCGATTAATCAAATATAGGATCGGCCCGCCCCTACTACTAACGCGAGATACCTCGATCACGTGAAACCAATGACACAAGCCGACAGAGAGAGGAACGTGCGCCGACGGGACAACAGCCTAGCATACATTTACTCTAAACCGCGGGCAAGTAAGCGGCCATAGAATCGTTGTCCTCGGCGTGAGAGAGCGATTCGTTCGCGGGTCAAACGAACCGGCGCTTTGTGAGTCTGAGCAACCAACAGCGACAAACATCGTCGCTAATGAGAAAAGTTTGGTGAAGCAAGAAGGGTGGATATGACGGGGGGAGCAGGAGTGGTGATGGGAACGAGAGGGCTGTTCAAACTTCCTGACGAGATTCGCGGAAAACCTGAGGGGTAATTTCTGGTCGCGACAGCGTTCGGCCCCACCGACAGGTGGAAATACGATTTGCGCCATCGCCGCTTACAGGGGTTGCTCGGTCCAGTTCACAAAACCCGCAATTAGCTTACCGCCCTCTTTCCCTTTTACTTTCCTTCCCGTAGCGAGAACTAAAGAGAAAGTGTTAACTCGCTGGAGGAAAGCGGCTAATAGTGATTGTAGTAACAGTAAAGGTATCCCACAATACCCCAGGAGTAGGAGGATATAACCAATTCACGGTCAACCGATTCCGGATTAGGAGTGCAGGAGCCACCCGGTCGCCATGTTATTATGTTACCGCCCGCCATCTTGGCAGCCAGTTCACATTGGCAATAGACCTTTCACCATTGAACCTTGACCCCTGACACCTGACATTTAACCTTTAAACCCAAAAAGCTAAAAAATTACAAAAAAAAACTCTGAAAATATCTCAAAAAAATTGTAAAAAATTGTATTATGAATTTTAAAAAATCGTTAAAAATATTATAAAAATATACTTAAAAATTATTTAAAATTATAAAACATTTATAATAACTAATTTCTTCGAAAAATTTAAAAAAAATATTATAAAATATGTATTAAAAATTAGGAAAAATTTTATTTAAAAAAGAATGTTACTGGAGGCTGCCATATTGATTTATTTATTTTTTGGTTTGTAATTTGTCGGAGTTTATCTCTCACCTTCGACCACCTGCAGACTACCAATCACCTCCAATTTCTAATTACCCAGCCAATCTCTCCGATTATCTAATTGCTGACTTTCATTCGATCCAATATATTTAATTGGCTATTTTTCTCGGGTGTCTTCGTAACCCTTCGTTCCAAACAAACAGATGACTCCGTTTGACCCCCTCCATAAATTACTCACTTCCGTTCAACCCCCGCCAATGAATCTCATTGACAAATTACCCATGTGACAAACACCCCCCCCCCCCAATTGGCTAATTTTCTCGGATGTCTTCGGAAACTTTCGTTCGACCAATCAAATGCCTCTGCTCGATCCCCACCTCTGCTTATCACTGGCAAATTGGCCCGCCAATGTTTCACATTGGCTAATTGTCCATGAATCTGTTACATCCTACTCTCAGGTATACAAAAGTAAAATCTCTACACATGTCCCAATTTCGGACCGCATACGCTTACCATGGCAACTTTCCAAAATGCCTCTCCAGGAGTAATGGTAGCTAGAGTAAAAGGTAGTTTTGAAACAAACAAAATGTAAATCGATTGTGGTGTTCACAATCATTTCCTGTTTCAAATGCCACATGAAAGCAGGCAAATCGCAATAACTTATCAGAGATAGTAATACTCCAAAACACAAGTTTTACTAAAAAGTTAAAGAAAAAACAATGGCTTAAATAATTATATACCAAATAAGTTACACATACTATATGCAATTAGTAGTAGGCATGGCAGGTTACTGGCCTAAAATACACTAGCACCTTGCACATGCACTTGCATATGATCATGCAGTTGCACATGCACTTCCTCCCTCTTTACCCTTGACCATCTCGTCACTCCTTCATCCTTCCCCCTGCCAACCCTGTCGGGAGATGTGAGGAGTTGTTTTAGCAGATGTCGTGGGATGGAGAGACGCCAGAGTAGGCAATTCTGACGACCGGTGGCCGAGGTGGTAGGCCTACTGTGTTCGATTCCAATACAGGATGATTAGTAATTGTGTCATTGTGAAATTAGTAATCGTGTAACAAGACTATTTACAAGTCCTCTCCCTAGGACTGCCCGCTTCCAACTGACCTCCGATTGAAAGTATCAATGCTTTCTACCGCTGCCACAAAATTAGATTGCAGCCAGGCTGTAGGGTGTATAGGTTTAAGGATTCGGACCTTGATTCGAGTTCTCCTCGGGGCAAAAAAATGGTTTTATTCGTGTAACAACTAATTATGGGAAGGGGCATAGGAATAAGGTTTCGGACCTTTGGTTCAACTCCCCTTTGAGGCAAAAAAATTGTTATTTATTACGTAACTACTACATATGAAGGGGAAGATGTGAGGAGGAGGAGGTACTCCCTGGTTATAGTCCATATCAAGGGTAATTGCATGTAATTACATACCAAGTACACTTTTTCCCCCGTCAGCTGCCAGAGCGAGACTGAGATATGGAGCTGGCGGATCGCAACTGACGATGTTGGAAGGTAAGAGAGGGGAGATGAGGGTTCGACATCTATCAAAGGTGAATAAATGTATTAAATCATGCATAATTAAATAATGTTATCTCAATATGAAATATTTAATCATGCAGTAGTCAAGTACACACTAGTATAATAACTTATTACATGTACCAAGAGTCTATGTATTTATTAGACAATAAATATTTAATAGTGCAATGAAAATTTACTACATAAAAACCCTAATCACACAACCTCTCACTAGGACCGTCCACTCAAGAATGACCTGTGATTGCATATATCCCTAGATTGTACCCCAACCCGTAATATTGGCATTCCTCTCAGGTGCAAGCCGCTAAAAAATCGAGGGAATTGATGCAGGTCCTAACAATTCCAAATGCATCTAATATCATTTTTTAAATATTTATCCTAGGAATGGTGTGTTGTGAATGGCTGATAAGTTCTCGCATGCTTCTGAACAATGATGTGATTAATTGTTATCTGTGTAAGCTAACTTTTTGATGGATAAAATAACTAATATGTATTTTTAATAAGTGTATGTGTGTAAAGAAGTTAATATGTATGAAATATTTTGGTTTGTATTTGAACCATCCTTGTATTAAACTTTCCAGGAGAAACGAATAAGTCTAATCTGAGTTAAATGTGTGATGAAGATGATGTTAATTTTATCATCATATATACTTTTTTCTGATGGTTGTACGCAAAGTGTTGATATATATTAATATTTGTAGCTGTCGGGATATAAGAACTTGAAAAATATGTATAGCCCTATATATGTTAGTATAGCCAATGGTTTGGAAATATGTGAATATTTAAATGGTAGTTAGAAAAGAAATAAGACTATTTTTTCAAGTAAAGAGTAATTTGTGAATGAGGGAAGGAAAACATCAAATAATTAATGTGAGATGTTTGGAATGTAAGTAAAATTAATAATATGGGGTTTCCTTCAACTTACTTGTGGTAGTTTTGAATATGTATATAGATACAGTTACATGCCTTCAGTAGAATCTCAAATGAAATCTATCCACAATAGCAATCGCTTAGACAGTAGCTAGGGTGTGAGATTGTATCTCTTTGAAAATGAAGTATGTCTCTGATGTTGTGAAATTGAGTACTGAGCATATTTCTACATGCACAACTTATTCGTTTATCCTAACATTAAATGGAAAAAACATTGCTGTTTATATTATAAATCCTCTAGTAATAACAGCTGTTGTGTAGAGAGCGAATGTTTGAAATGAGTACTGACTTCCGAACTGTATAATATGTCTCTGTTCGCATGAATCGTTGACAAAACAAAAGTATAACGATCCGTTCCAGTCACTCGCCTCCTAAGATGCCTGCGTGGGGCGGTGTGTCTTGGACGGGTTGTGTATGAATAATGATAATCCCAGCGAGCCTCTAAAATTTGTTTGTACAGGCATGATCGGAATGTGGAATGTTGAGTGTTTCAAAAAAGCTTTCTAATTACAAGGTCGTGCTGTGGAAGTGCGGAGCGTTGTTTGCACAGGAGGACCGCTATATGCAGGTTGCTAATGCTCTACTTTGCAGGCTGGTCGGCCATCCTCATGTCTACTGGTCAAGGGGAGTTTCTACATTGTGGTATAAATGCTCTCCTCTCGGGAAGTTTGCTAGAGACGTGCGCTGTCTCTCGTGTTTTTTTAAACTATTTTATAGATGGCCTGGATTATATTTCAATGATATTAAATGAAAATTGACACGCATTTAGTAAAACGGTATACGCATATTTACCCTTGCCATGATTTTAAATACAGAATCTGATATTATAATTGTAAATACCATTGTTGAGGGAAGTAGGAATATCACTATGAATATCTTTTAACTTTGTCGGGGTTTGAAGTGCAAAGTAATCAAATGCAAAAACTTTTAGTCTCATTGGGAGATGAAATAATTTTTTAAATCGTGGCCACCCTCATTGAGAATTTCTGAAATTCTTGTCTGATTGGTAAATATATGAGAAATTAGGTTAACATCAAAACTCATTTACTTTTTAACATAAAACCATCATAGAAATTTTGGCTAACCTATCTGGAGGATGATCTGTTTTGAAAAAATAATGGAAGTGTTCTAATTATTTTTTTTAAATAATATGTAATAAATTGAAAAAAAAAATAAAAAAATAAATAAAATTATATATATATATATATAGGCTTACGTTAATTCAATATATGTGCAATGCCTTTTGTGATATCGTAAATACGAAGATGAGTGTTGGTGTAGCCATCCGCAACCACAGCGCTTACCTGCATTTTTTCGGGGTTCGTGGAGAGTGTTGGACTCACATCGAGAGATGAAGACAGGCGATGTAGGAAAGGTGAGTGGGGTTAGGTATTCCCTTGTTGCTCGACGATCTGCGGTAACTTGCTAGATGAGCAACGATCGTACGACGAGAGTTGTAGACAGAGTGAGTTAGGTAATGGAAAGGCGTATCGTTTGCTTGCCTGATCTGTAGTATGTTTGATAATTACAACATTGCAGGTATAAAATATATACATAAAAAACCAAAACTTAGGTTAGTTGGAAGTAAGGAATACTTCAGGTAGGATGTATACTTGTTTTGAAATTATTCTCGGTGATTGTTTATTTTGTAAATACTACTTACATGAATTTATTCATTTTGATAATAATCTCTAAGTAACCTTGATGGGATACGAACGAAGGAGTATCTCCTCGATCCTACAGTTGTCCTCCAACCTCATTCTTTGTGTTTTATCGGCCAGTGGGTAGTTAGTTGTAGCTCATTATAATCATTACCTGTTATGCGAATACACATATTTACACATTTGGGTGATGATCGAGACCTCAACTCACCCAATGTAAACCTCAATCTCATTACTAATCTAACATCCTCAACAAAAAATTTTTTTAAGTCTCTCAAAATGTTTTTCGGTCCTTTATCCATCGAAAGGTTAGCCTATATAGATAACAATAGATCACTGCATTCTTCAGAAGCTTGAGAGAACTTTTCAACTATTCACAACACTTCATTCCTAGAATAAATATTAAAAAATTGCCTTGGATGAATTCGGACTTGTTAGAACCTACAGCGATTTGCTCGATGTGTTGGCAGTGCGCACATGATGGCATACATTATAACAGGTAGAGGTAAAATCTGAAGATATGCAATCACAAATCATTCTCGAGTGGGTGGATCAAGTGAGAGGATGTGTAATTATGGTTTGTACATAGTAAATTTTTATTGTGCTATTAAATATTCATTGTGCAAGTATGTATGTAGGCTCTTGGTACACATAATAAGTTATTATGCAAGTTCGTACTTAACCATTGCATGACTAAATATTGCGTTGTGTGATTACATAATCAAGTTAGTCATTATTTATTAAATTGATTCACCTTAGAAAGATGTCGAACCCTCACCCCCTCAACCATCTCTCACAAACTTCGTCCGTTGTGATCCGCCAGCTCCAAATCACATCTCTCTCCGGCAACCCATGGGGTAACATGTGTCCTTGGTACGCTATTACATGTAACTGCCCTCGATGGGGACTCGAACCAGGGGCTACCTTTTCCCCCTCAACCCTTCCCCTTCCAATGTAACCATTATGCGATTAAAAATATTTTTTTCTCGAAGGGGAGTTAAACCAAGGTCCAAAACCTTAAACCTATTCCCTTTACCCATACTTAGTGGTTATACAAATAAAAAACAAATTTTTTTCACAGAGGGGTCTCGAACCAAGGTTCGAATAATTATAGCTACACCCCCTTACCCATACTTACAAATTAAACAAACAAAAACAGTATTTTTTTTTTTTGCTATGAGGGGGACTCGAACCAAGGTTCGAACCTGCAAACTGAGACCTTCCTTACTCATACTTAGTCATTACATGAATAAAAACAATTTTTTTTAACCTTCACCAGGTATCGAACTGAGGTCCGAATACTCAAACCTAGACTACCTTACAAATACATAGTTGTTATGCGGAAAAAAATTGCCCTGAAGGGGACTCAAACCAAGAATTGAAACCTCAACCCTAAACCCTGCTTACTTCCTCTTAGTCGATATACAAATATAAACATTTTCTTTGCCCTGAGGGGGACTCGAACCAAGGTCTGAGATCTTAAACCTATAGATCCTAGCACCTGGCTGCAAACCAATATGGTGGCAGGGGTAAAAATCATTAATACTATCAATCAGAGGTCAGTTGAGAGTGGGCAGTAATGGTAGATTTTAGTATGTGTGCGGCCAAGGGCATGGGGCAACAGAGCCGGCATGGGGCAACAGAGCTTACGTTTTGCTACGTAACCCGGCCGCCATCTTGGATGCAATTGACCTTTTACCCCTGACCCATTACCTTCTATGGCCTTGATCCTAAGGACCTTTGACCCCAAATAACGAAAAAAAAAACGAAAAAATCCCAAGAAATCCTCAAAAAAATTCCAAAAAAGTCTAAAAAATAAAAATAATAATTATTTAAATTATTAATAATTATTTAAAGGATCCTCAGAAAAGATCCATTTTCCTCGAGAAGAGGGGGACTTGTGACCCCGGGTCCCACTCAGGTGACCGGGATCAGTGACTCTGATCCAGAAGAGCAGAACCTATGACCTTTGATCATTGGCAACAAAAATCCAAAAAAATTCTAAAACATACCAAAAAATTGTTTATTAGAAATTAGTAAAAAATGCATAAAATATATAATTAAAATTATGAATAACCTCATTAAGAATTTATTATTGAAAATTATTTAAATATTTAAATTTACAGGGATATCTTGACTCCCTCACCTAACAAATTTGTCGGCAGGCTTCCACCTCCTCGCCCATACCAGTCAGCAATGTTGGTAGATGACTGGAATTTCGTAGGTGACCACCATCTTGTTAGACACCACATATATGTGCCACGTGCTGGATAGAGAAATATGGATTTTTGACGATCGTTAACTACTGCCTGCTGCATGGAGGAAGGAACAGTTCATCGCTGTTTGCCGAGAGGGTTCGTCTACTGGGAATCAGAAAGTGATATCATCAGTACCTCCTACTACATCGATGGATATGGTTTCCGCAGACGATTATGACGCTGCAGTTAATGCTAAATACGGAATTAGTGGAGTACAGTGAGTTTGTGCGGAAGGTACACTTGCAAGAGGTTCGTGTGGAGTGGAAAAAATTTGAAATAAACGGCCATCAGCTCTAAATACTGATTAAAATACAACTCCCGCTACAAAGAAAAGTAAATTTAATATTGAGGATAAAGCAGGAAGTGAAGACGATCATGAAGACAACATTGATGATGACTATGACAGCAGTGATAGTGTTGACGATGATGATGATGATTCCCTCGACATTTCGACGCATTTCTACAAGTGATGCGAAGAAGGCAGAAGACACCAGTTATACTGACTATATGTTTACTGAAGATCCCATCAAATTTGTAGACAAACTTAGATATTTGCTCGATAAGCAAAAAGATGGGGATTACTCGAACATGAAGGAAGTGGCTTCGATCATAAGAGAACTTAAGTATCGGGGTTAAATCAGATGCGATGACGTGCTTCCTTCTGAAAATATAATTACAAAATAATTGTAAATTATTATAAAATAATTTTTTCCTTTTGGTTTTGGTCATTGATCGCGGTCACCCGAGTCTGACCCTAGGTCATAAGTCCCCTTCACCTGCTCCAGAAAAAAATTGTGATTTCTGAGCATCATTTCAATAATTTTTATATAATATTTTATAATTTTGATGATAAATTATTTGTTTTTTTTTTTTATTTTGTAGACTTTTTTAATTTGTTGGTATTTTTAAGGATTTGTTGAGATTTTTTGGGGGTTTTGGTGTCAAAGGTCCTCGGGGTCAAGGTCAAGTAATGGGTCAAATATTATTGGTCAGAGGTAAAATGCCAATGACATCCAATATGGCTACCAGGGAATGTAAAAACATGGTGGCTCCTCCAGCTCTGGCTCCAACACACCACGCCGTTGTCCCAAAACATACTAAATCCTACTAGTGGAATTCCTTGGGACAGGACATATAATTAGCTTCATTATGCAATTACTAATTGCGCAACTATACAATTACTAATTACCGTGTATGGATGTGCACTTCCCCTCTCCCTTCCCCTTCCAACATCGTCAGTCGTGATCCAGCAGCTGAAGGGGCAATCTTCAGTCTCTCTGCAGCAACCAAAGAGTAAACATGTGTAATTGCTATGCAATTCCGCAAGTGTACAAATAAAATCAAAGTTCTCTGTATGGGAATCGAAACCATTACCAATCCACCCACCAGTTGTCAGAGCTCTCCTCTCTGGTGGCTCCCCAGCCCATGACGCTCACAAAAACAACTCCTCACATCGTCATACATGGTTATTGTCAGAGGGGAGGAGGAAGTAAAACTGAATTTCCCCCTCTCCTCTTCCAACATCGTCAGTTAAGATCTTGCACCCGAAGAAACAACACATCATCCGCTCTCCAGCTGCTGAAGTGTTAGTATGTGTAATTACTATGCAACTGCGTAAATGTGAATATAACATCTAAGTATCCCGTACGGGATTCGAACTGAGAAGCAATCCACCCACCGGTCATCAGAGATATCCACTCTGGCGGCTCTCCAGCCCACGACTTCCGCCAAAACAACTCATCATATCTTCGGAAGTGAAGACAGGGGTGACAGGGGTGGTGAGGGGGCAGGGGTGTGGAGGGGTGACAGGGGGTTGGAGATGATGGACAGGGGGTGGAGAGGGTGGACAGAGGTATAGTATGGAGGAGTGGGGAAGTGCATGTGTAACTGCATGTACAAGTGCATGGGCAAGGTGCATGTCCAAGTTGCATGCGCAAGGTACAAGTGCATTTTGGGCCAGTAACCCGCCGCGCCTACAACTGCAATTCATAATCATTATGTCCAAAAATTTACCCATATACACACCTTAACTAAATTAAGAAAAGGTCCTTTTAACCCATGATTTGTATTTATCCATCTGTAACTGTAACCAAAATGCGAACATTTTCTTTCAACTGGCTGAGGCTAATTTAAATAAATCTTTAGCCACTTTCCGCTTTATCCTGTGTTTAAATAAATCTTCAGCCACTTTCCATTTTATCCCGTTACTCGCCAAAGTAATAAAGATGTTATATATTGGAAATTAATAAAAACAATACCAAATCAGTGTTTCATTAGAACATCCTGACAGTAATTTTGATAACTATTGACAAATCGTTGGCCAATGTTGGGGACACAGGCAGAAAATGAATACATGGCTGTTCACCGTAAAGTGAGCACTTGTGGAGGCCCTAGTTACTTTTTTCCATAAGCCATTTTTATGGTTTCATCACTTCTTAAACTAAATGTTGACATGAACGTAATAATCACGGGACTCGAAATTTAACGTCTAAGGATACAATAAAATATATTTACTAACTATTATTCCAAAAAGTGCTCACACCGTGAACAGCCTATATAAGTCTACATCGTAGTTAGTCTGTAATAAAGAGATGCCATGTGGCATGTCAATGAGTTTGATTAAAACATACTCGGTTGTCGATCGGCCGTGTGTTGATTTTGAATGCGCAGCGAGTATGTACGACTATTCTAAGTTATGAATAGTTTCTATTGGTTAGTTCAGCGTCCTGCAGATAATTTGTTAGGCTCTGATTGGTTGAGGACCTTGCAGTGGCCGTGGTGGTACGGTAGTCATACTACTCGCCTCCCATCTAAGCGAACAGGGTTCCGTTCTCGGTTGGGTGGCTCCCAGATTTTTGCATATGGTAATCGTGCCGGACGATGCCGCTGGTCGATGGATTTTCTCGAGATACTCCGTTTCCGCCATTCCTTGCATTCCGTCACAGTTCCATACTCACCTCACTTTACCCTAATCGGTTCTTCAGAGCATGATGATCAGAGTCAACCAAATATCTCCACTTCCCTCTCAACGACCTGGCACCATATTGCCAGGTTGTTGAGGAAGTTTTAATAAGAAGTGCGGCAAGAGTTCGCGAAGCACACAAGAGTGTTATTCCGCGATATTGTGCCACGTCATCCGCCAGTCATAAAGCCGTAGACAGCAAAGCGCGGCCATCCAAACACATTGTCCGCTCCATAACAACACTCATCCAGTCACCGTTTGATTAACGAATAGGAAAGGAATCATTTCTCCAAATCGCTTCTGTATACTTGCCTATTCTGGATTTACCCTCAGTGAGTTTGGCTGCCATCATAGCAGGAAAACAGCGTACAAGCGAAAGAAATTTCTTTTATGTGAGAGACGTCGTTAATGGACGATATCATTCCATATGTTCATGAAGAGCTGCTGCCGATACTATCAATCACGGCGTTTTTTCGCCCTTTTTCTATGGTTCGTGGGAGTGTTTTATCACTGAGAAGCAATTGCGGGCAAACAACAAAATTTAATGAAGCATCTGAAACGAGACACCGGTGATATCATCAGACTTCATCACAATGCGTACCAAGTGAGAGTAATCAACTCTGAATACTCCACAAATGCGTATCAATTTAAAAGCGGAATCAGTATTGCCTGGTTATCATTTGGATATAAAGGTGGTCAATTTTCGCAAGTTCTGTAGTTTGCATTGTGTTTTAATTTTTATTCTTATAAATAAGTTGCAAGTTGTTCACGATTGTTCGCGCAGTATGAACAAAACCACATTTTATATTTATCCGAGATGTTGGTATATTATTACTTCAGACATTTTCTTAGATTAAAACTCCAGGCGTGATCTTAGATTATTACTGCAGACGTGTTCTTATATTATTACTCCAGGCGTGTTCACTCTAGACGTGAGTAGAATCATTTGGGGAAGTCGGGGACAACGGAATCTGGGAGAGGAGCCAGGCGCTGACCGGCAATCATGTTGTGATGTTACCCAACTGCCATATTGGACCTAGGTCACCTTGACCTTTAACATTGACCCCGTGAGCTCAAATGACCTTGAACACAACAATTTTCCAAACAATTCCAAAATCCCCAAAAAATTTCTAAATGCCTAAGAAATTCCAAAATTCGCCAAAAAATTCAAAAAATTCAAAAAATCTAAGACCCTAGACCCAAGGCTTAAGACTCAAGACAATTGAGCCACGACTCAAGACCTCTGACCCAAGAATCATGACCATTAACCTTAAATCCAAAAATAAAAATTCCTAAAAAAAATTATAAAATTCCTAAAAATTCTAAATAAAATCAGAAAATCCCAAAAATTAAAAATCTGTAAAAATTACGATTGCATATTTAAAAAAAATTCGAATATTCGAACATAATGGGGTCCGCAGCCAAAGCAGGCATCATGCTCTGTCATTTTGGTATTTTGGCCAACATAACCCAACCACCATATTGAAACTCCATGTGACTGTGAACTCGACATTTGAATCTAACACGGTAACCTTGTATGACGTTGAACATAAAAAGTCACAAAGTTCTTAAAAATAATAAAACTTACAGAAATTTGTGAAAAATAAATTAAAATTATAATTGAAAAATTTATTTCAAAAACTTATATTTCCGGAGGTTCTCTCAGCACCACGTCCAGCAGACGACTGACCCTCGCCAATGTTTCTCATTGGGGTAATTAGTTGGTTCCCCGCCAATCCCTACAGTAATGTTTCTCATTGTTGATTACTTGTGCTTGCTTTACCCTCAAACGAGTTTCCTATTCGTTGATTACTAACGATCGCTCGACCCACCACCAATGTTTATCGTTTGTTAATTAGTCGACAGTCCTCCACCTACCTCGCCTTTATTCGTTCCGACGTATGCAACCATCTTGTCTATAAGTATGTAAATTGTTTTCATTTTTAATACCTAGGTGACACTAGTGTACTTACTATATATTTCGTCTCCAGAGGAACTGTCGATTCAGCCACCATGTCATTTGTTAATCTTTACCTTACTCCAATGACATTGAACTCGAAAAATCGAAAAAAATCGCAGTACATACAATTGTCAATACTAGCTGGTCACAACAAGGGACTATACCGACTAACAATACTAATTAACATCTGACTACACACAAGACCGACTCCAAAGACCGACTGCTCCGAAGACCGACCATACCCAATACCGACTACGCCCAAGATCAACTATGCCCAAGACCGACTATCCCCAAAAACCAACTACGCCCAAAACCGACTATGTCCAAGACTGACTAGGCCCAAGACTGACTACGCCCAAGACCGACTACGTCCAAGACCGACTACGCCCAACACCGACTATATCCAGGATCGACTATGTCCAAGACCGATTATGCCTAAGACCGACTACGTCCAAAACCGACTCTGTCCAAGTTCGAATCTGCCCAAGATCAACTCTACCCAAGATCGAATCTGACCAAGATCGACTCCGCCCAAGACCCACTTCACCTAAGATGGACTCCACCTAAGACCGACTCCACCCAAGATCGACTCCACCCACGACCGAATCCACCCAAGACTAACTCCACCCAAGACTAACTCCACCCAAGACTAACTCCATACAAGACTAACTCCATACAAGACTAACTCCAACCCAGACTGGGTTACTGACGAGACTGATTTTCCCCAAGACTAGATCCATTCGTGACCAGTTACTACAAAACAGGATAGACAAACCAGCCATACCACCCACCTATACAAACAAACGATGAACGACAATCTCGAAAAAAAAGTCTCTAAATAAGTGTCTCGTAGCTAACGTCTTCGCAGAAATTATTCGCAATGTCATCGCAAATCATTTCTACCTGAGCTTGCAATACCAAAGCCAACTTACCAGACCACCTGATCAGGCCAACCAACTAGTTGCATAACATTCCTCAAAAATATTCCCCTCATTTCATTCGTTCGCAATATAGATATCAGTCGATTTTAAACAACCCGAGTAAGGTATAATACTTCAAATCGAACTATAGCCCTCCTACTGCATGCACTCACATAAATTTGATCTAAAGCAGACTTTCAGTTAATTATTTACACCACTGAATTAATAAGACTTTCAGAGAGGCAAAGGGCACTCTATAAAAATTTAAACACATTATAGGCATACATAAATTGTATTTATTTACTTACTATATATTCTATCTTTCTAATTATTTTGAACATTCCATCTTTAGATTTCTCAGATGTTTACAGATCATGGATAGTAGCCAGCAGTCTCATCTAATTTAACCCCAGTTCTTGAGTTCATCGATGATTGAAGATATATCAACAATGCATGAGAAACCCGCATTTCTGCAGGCCAATTAAATATATGAGTTTATCAACGAGTTCATTCAGATCTTCGGGAAATATGTAATGAATGTTATTGACGCCTTCTACCTTCTTCATACTACTTGTCGAAGGTAACTCGTTGGTGAAATGTTTGGGAACATCAAGAGAATCATCATCATCAGATACATCAACACTGCCATCTTAGTCATATCATCGATGCTATCTTCATGATCGTCTTCGCCTCCTGTTTTATTCTCAATATCAAGTTTACTTTTCTTTGTAGGGGTCACACAGTCACCATCAATTTTAGAGCCCACAATTGTTTATTCAGAAGCTCGTCGATTTCACGCAAACGGATTGCAATTGTACATTCCACATATACTGACTACCAAACTTCGTAGGTCTCTTATTCCATCATTAGCATCAACTGTCCTGTCATAATCATCTGTGGTATCAGTACCCATCGATGCAGCAGGCGGTATTAACATTACTTGCTGGCTCTCAAAAGACGAATCCTTGCAGTTCTTGATGTGGTTCATCAATACATCACCTTGCATAAACTGCATGTACCCATTGTCGTTATGCTTTATCATGTAAAAAGGACACTTTGTACAGATGGTTCTCTGATGTCGCCAAGCATGGCTGCTTCTGCTGAAGATTTTATCACATTAGCAACACTGTTTTACCTGTAATTCACCAGCAGTTGGAAAAGGTACTGCCATAAGAGGTAAGCACTACAGTAAACTTCGTACAATCGTTGGCTTGCATCACCTTCATGAAAAGAACCGAAGTCCTTTACACTGTGGCAACATGTGTATCTACTTGGCATAGATATTGCATTATGTATGTATGCATACCAACACATTTCATCTCATTAGTAAGATTTAAGCATTTCTATGCCTCCATTCCACCAGGCATTTTATCTAGTTCCTTGATTACATTACCATGCAGTTATATCTTCAACAGTTTATTCCAGACAAGTTCTTCTCTCAGTTTGAAATCGTGGTCACACTTAAAGAAGACAACTAATTCCTGCCAGACCGACCCTTCACAATTAGCACCACACACACAGCACAATCAGCACAACGTGCACCACAATCGGCACTACTATCAGCACCACAATCAGTGCTACAATCAGCACCACAAACTGCACTGCAATCTGCACTGCACTTAGCATTCCACTATCACTGCACTCAGCACAAGTAACCCCTAATGACCCATAAATGACCCATAATGTCCCTAATGAGCTATAATGATGCTAATGACCCAAAAGTGACCCTAATGACCCATAAATATCACATAATGAGCCGAAAATGACCCCTTATTGTGGTGCATGTGGTGCTAAGTGTAGTTATAAGTGTGGTGCTAATTTTGGTATAATGTGTTTAATTTTTTATAGAGTGCCCTTTGCCTCTCTGAAAGTCTTATTAATTCAGTTGGGTAAATAATCAACTGAAAGTCTGCTTTAGATCAAATTTATGTGAGTGCATGCAGTAGTAGGGCTATAGTTCGATTTGAAGTATTATTCCTTACCCGGGTTGTTTAAAATCGACTGGTATCTATATGGCGAACGAATGAAATTAAGGAAATATCATTGCGGAATTTTTCGCAACTAGTCAGTGGACCTGATCAGTTCGTCTGGTAAGTAGGCTTGGTAAGTTGGCTTGGTCAGTTAGTATGGTCCTTTGTAATGGACAGCTCTGGTATAAACACTATGCGAACTTTCTGCGAAGATTTTCTGTTAAGATGTTAGCTACGAGACTCTGATTAGGAGACTTTTTTCAAGTTTGTCCATCATCGTTTGTTTGTAATGGTGGGTGGTATGGCAGAATGGAGTTATTGGTTTGTCTATCCTGTATTGCAGGAACTGGTCTCGTCAGGAGCTAGTCTGGGGCTAAGTCAGTCTCATCAGAGACCAGTCTAGGATGGAGTTAGTCTTGGGTGGAGTAATCTTGTGTGGAGTCTGTCTTGGGTGGAGTTAGTCTTGGGTGGAGTCGATTTTGGACGAAGTTAGTATTGATTGGAGTTAGTCTTGGGTGAGGTCAGTCTTGGATGGAGTCAGTCTTGGGTGGAGTTAGTCTTGGGTGGATTTAGACTTTGTTGGAGTCGGTGATGGGTTGAGTTAGTCTTGGGTGGAATAAGTCTTGGGTGGAATTAGTATTGGGTGAAGTTAGTTTGGGTGGAGTTAGTCTTGGGTAGAGTCAATCTTGGGTGGAGTTAGTCGTTATTTAGTATTGTTAGCCGATGTGGTCCCTTATTGCGACCAGTAAGTAATTGACAATTGCATGAACTGTGATTTTACTCGATTTTATAATTTCAAAGCCATTGGGGCAAGGTCGAGGTCAACAACCAACATGGTGGCTAAATTGACGGCTCTTCTGGCGACCAAATCTATAATTAACACACTAGCATTAACTAGGTGTTACAAATTAAAGCAAATGAGAAACGAAAAGAAGATACAATATTGCTGCATACGACGGAATGATCAAAAGGTAAAAAAGGGGGAGGCGTGTCGTCCTACTAACCAATGGGAAACTTTGGTGGTGGGTCGAATGAAAGTAAGTAATCAACCAATAAAAACAGTTTTTGGGGTGGAGAAAGCACAATTAATCAACCAAAGAGAATATTGGTGTATGGATTGGAAGGGAACCGACTAATTAACCAATGAGAAACATTGGCGAAGGTCAGTCATCTGCTGAACGTGGTGCTGAGGGAACCTCCGGAAATGTAAGTTTTTAAAATACAATTTTAAATAACAATGTTTTTAAAAATTTTACATTCATTTTGGAAGGTTTTAATACTTTTATTTTGTTTTGAGAATTTTGTGATCTTTGGGTTCAAGATCATACAAGGTCACGAGCTCAAGGTCGAAGGCCAAGTTCAAGGTCACTTGGATTAAATATGGTGGTCCGGTGACGTCATATGTTGGCAGTCGAAAGATCGGAATAACAGAGCATGATGTTAACTTCGGCTCCAGGCTTTATTATGTTCAAACATTCAAAATATTAAGTTTTAAAATTTGTTTTAATTGCTATTTTTTGGGGGTTTTAAAAATTTTTTAGATTTGTCAGAATTTTTTGAATATTTAGGATTTTTTGGTTTTTTAGGTTTAATGTTATTGGTCACATGTCAAGAGTCTTGACACTTGGGTCAAGGTTCTTGAGTCAATGGTCTTGATTGTAGAGTCAAGGGTCTTGAGTCGAGAGTCTAGAGTCTTGGGTCTGGAGTCTTAGCTTTTCAGTCTTGTGTCAAGTGTCAAGGGGTTTTTTTTTTTGGGATTTGTTAAATATTTTTGGAATTTGTTTCGGATTTTTTTAATGGTTGGGAATTTTTTGTGTTCAAAGTTATTCATGTTCATGGAGTCATGGGCAAAGGTCAAGGTCACCCGGATCCAATATGGCGGTTGGGTGACATCACAACATGGCGCCCTGTTAGCGCGTGGCTACTATCCCGGATCCTGTTGTTTCCGACTTTCCCAAACCATTCTAATGATGTGTTCTTAGATTATTTTTTCCCGGCGTGTTCCGATCTCGAGGATTGTCACAAACGCGCCTACTTAGTACAAAGTAGTCCTAAAGAAAGGACATGATTTGATATGTTAAGATTTTTCATGCTTGTCTCGGCCACCTTTCACATCATTTGCTTTTTGACAAGGAATGCTAGGTCCATCTACGTCCGGACCACATCTATACAGAATGTTTATTGTCAAAATTCTAATACCCTGAAAATTTCCGGAAAATTGTTTGATACACTCTACAAAAATTCTTTCAAAGTTTTCCATACGGCTAAGAAACCATTTCTATGAGGCTGTTTTATTTAAAGAAACACTCCATTGCTTTGATTCAAATAGAAGTTTACATAAATATAGGATTGGTGTTGATAAATGTTTTCTTAAAACGTTTGTGTTTTATGGTAGTATTGACTTCTTTTATAGCAAAGAAATAAACATTTTTTTGAGCTGCTTTTGTTTACAGTATAAAAATATTACTTCCCACCAAAGGTAACGGTTTAGTTATAATGAAGCTTATCTGTCGTTTTCATACTGTAGATGTTTTGTATCATTCTAAAGTGCAGTGCTTCTCTTAATCGCTAACCTCGATTCTTCCCAAGAGGCGACTTTATCTTCTGGATCATGTTACTACCTTCGTTATCTGTCTATCCAAAGTAATCTGAACGTGATAAGGCAAAGTGGTCGTTCAGTGAGGGGCGGTACACTAGTAACTAGAAGCCGCGGGCTTGAGTCCGTAATCATTTTTATTATTTTTTGTGGCAAATATAGTTTTTAAAGTTGTTACTTGTCTGTTTTTTACTAATCACGGTTACAGCGTAACTAAAACTACTGGGGCCTGCAAAGACGCCTGCTGAACTATTGCAACTACGGAGCAAGATTAGAGTAGTCATTACTACATACATAAAAACAAATTATGGTTCTAGCAAGCCTACTGTGGAGTGGTTCATATTTAAACAACTTTTTATTAGTGGTAAAAAATTATGTGTAACAGCAAAGAAAACTTTTATACAGTGTAGACTCAACAAAAACACGATAACGCAAACTCTTATTAATTGACTCCTACTTGCTCTCTTGTGGCATGGTTTTCTCTTCAAAGGGCACAAAGCATTACGCGATATTGTTTAAGGCGGCCGAAACAAACCTGAAACCATTCAACATGTAAACCATAACCGTTCGTTCGGCAGTCGAAACATCCACAATATTAACGCACAATACAACACTAACAAGAAAGTTATACAAGTATACGTGGTACTGATGGCAGACCATTCAGCCTGGCGGGTTCGTCGAAAATTTCTCTTAAGCGATACGTTTTAGAATTTACTTTCCCATGAAGTACATATGTTGTGTTATAGTATCTCTGTGGCATCTGCATCCTTTATTAATCAAACCTTTGAAAAATCACCCCAATAATGACGTGTTTGGTTGTTTCTTAAACTGACTATACCTACGAAACAATCCAATGTGATTAGTATTTAGTAATTGATTTTTACCAGAAACCCAGAAATTTCGTGAGTTCATTTGACGGCCAGGCTAAACTCTACAGTTCTGTCTACAACACAGGCGCTGTCATGGTTTCATTCGCTGGTGCCTTCATGATGATACACGCTTCATCCAGCGTAACAGGTTGCAGGTGATTTGTTAGGTTTCTTTCTAAATGTGTGTTACTGGTTCACGGATATGAAGGGAGTGTCATGAAACAAATGGGCTATTCACAAATTCAACAAGTAAGTACAAATGGTTAGAGTCTATCCTAGTACCGCTTGAACTCGCGGTGGTCCCGGGTCTGTACTCATGACCAGCGAAAATAAAAATTCGTAATTTCAATGACCTGGATGACATTATTCACAACCCTCTCGAAACTCAGACCATTTGAAGAAGATTATTCATTCTTTTGTTGGACGTCTGTCGAGAGACATGCAGAGCATGATAAACGTTGAACTATTCACGAGATTAAAATAGAATCACGAGTTGCTCAATTTTAGCCAGGTGTTAAACAAACACATCTTATCAGTACGGATACGATGCTGGCTTTAACATGAATTTAGTGGGTTCAAAACACAGAGCTGAAGTTGCATACCAGTTTTGCCGCATTTCGTCTGCACTAAAAAGCTATTTCGTCAGCGTAGGCCTCGCCAGTGGTTTAGAAGTTCTTTACTAATTATTACCAAAATTGATAACCACCCAATATTATTGTGACCGAAAATTGTTTTTCTTTCACTGAAAACAAAACGCGAGATTTTTGTTTTGCCAATATTTTATTTCCTCTCTGTGTTGATGTATACATGTTTCCTTTTTCACCGTAAGTTAGCACAGAAATCCTATGAAAACAAAAGTCGAAATTCTTCTACTATCGCGTATTCCAGCAGCACGTGCAGAAAATCTGCGTAACTAGCAATATGGCCTAATGTATTATCATAATCATTATCTGCAGACGGTACACCGACCGATAGGGGATCTTCCACAGAACGCAGTAGCCAATCGGGTGTACGCTCCGGTTTCACAGCCTCGTGCAACCAATAAGCAGCTGAGTACCCTTATGGCAAAGGTACCGCCAGGTCAGTTCACTTCTGTGTAATGAAGTACTCAATGACTTACGTTTCACCAACATATTACCGTGGAGCGCTCAGATTTTCCCCCAATATTAGGGAAAAAAATATTGGAAAAATTAAACACTACGTCGGGACATTCACGTGGCATAGTAAAAATGAGTTAAAACACCGAACACAAAAGAAACGAAATGTGCAGTCTCCAAAACTAACACGTAACACACATATAATGGTAACACATAAAGCATTCTAGAATAACGAAAAGAAAATAGTTTTATCTCACCAGTAAAAGTGGCGTCCGTTAACACTTTCAGCAAGAGTAGCTCACCTGAAACAATAATAATTAAAAAGATTTTAATATTTTTGAGAAATACTTTTAACACAATATAAATTACAATTCATAAATTGGTTAAAAACAAAAGTAGATTAGATATTTTAAATAAATCAACATAGACAATATTAAAGAATATAAACTATTATCCAAAATTTTTTACAGTATTCTAAAATTATAAACCAATTCATAATAACATATTAAAAAGTTCTACGCGGAATTATTGTAAAGAAAATAATAAATTTGCGTCCAGTGATGCCTCAAGGGTGGAAGCAAACATAAACAAATTGTGTGTTTGCTTTTCCTTTTCAGACATCACCTCTGTTAGGTAGAACGTAAATGGAAAAAATAATTTAGTTAAATCAAGCGTGCCAAATAACAATAAGGAAAATGAACAAGCGACATATAAAGCAAGCTATTCTACATTCAGTACAGGAAATACACATTTGAAAAATATGCATGTACACACAATTTAATCTAAAAAAATATTCATAATTTAATTAATGCCGCCGAAATATTGCAGAAGCACGAGATCCAGTGTTTTCGCTGGTATGTGCAACACCACCAAATTCATTCACGTGATTTTCACTGGGAATAAGTTATAAGCGGGACATAATATTAAGTGGGCCAATCTTTATTTATGGTGTTTCAGATTTTGAACTGCGAACACTGGGCACTCAACCAATGTCAACCCACTATCTACAACTTCAAGGTACGCGTAACTACTTCTAACCCACACGACAATTCCCTCAAACCCTGCAAGTTTTAGTATCGGACATGCTTACCATCTCCTTCTAGTCGCCATTATCTCAAGTGCTTTGTGTGAGCTTAACACTAATTGTCACAAGGAGACTCGTTACTGTGCGCCGCACAATGGACCCGGGGAGACAAAGACACGCGGTCAAAACTTAGGCAGAGTTGTTTTCCACATAATTGATCAATACAGTTAAAAAATGAAGCTTTGTGTTACCTAAAATAAGTCTTGATGTTTCTGTACATATTGATATGTTTGTGGGTGCGAGTGCTTTTGTTATATTCGTCTATCTACCCTAGGGGCCGCGGTGGCTGAGCGGTTAGTCTGCTCGCCTCCCGCCAAGGCGAACCGGACTCAATCCCCGGCTGGGTCACTCCGAATTTTCTCAAGTGGGAATCGTGCCTGACGAGGCCACAGGTCGGCGGGTTTTCTCGGGGATCTCCCGTTCCCATTCATACCGGAACTGCTCCATACTCACCTCGCTTCGCCCTCATCAGCTCTCAAGACCTCGACGTTAAGAGCATCCCAAATCCCTTCACTCACACACTCATCCTATATACCAGTGTCAGAAAGGTGCTCGATTGCGCGGGGATAAGTGTACAGAACAATTATCATCAAGCAAGAGCGGAAGTGAGCCAGCACGCACATTGTTATTGTAAGTAATTTTTATATTTGACATAACAGTTAAAATAACGGGACATAATAATGCGTATAAATAGTTCCAAATCATTTATATTTAAGACACTTAAAAGTAGAATGCGATTCCCTTAATATAAATAGTAAGAAACGTATGTAAAAAATGTAGTCATGTGTTTACATATCTACAATACAATTCAGTAATTAATAAAATATGACGGTTTAAAAAAATTAAGAATTTATAAAGAATTTACGAAACGTAAGAGGTGTGTGTGTATATATATATAAAACTGTACATAAATGCCGTTTAAAAATTTGAAGTTAAGTTTCCTGGCAATTAATTTCGTTACGTGGGAACATTATAGATATCTTAACAAGGGAATAATTATGAGTGAATTCGTCATAATTAACGAATAAGGTCACCCAGTGTTGGAACCCTTAATCCCAGCTTATCATGGAAATGACGTACAATAAGACAAACATTTTTATTTGAGCAATAACTACTAATACAAAACATTCATTCCATATGCAGCACAAGTTTGTATTAAAAACACGCTTTTATATGATACTTTTGCAAGAAACCTCAAGTGCAATAAAATTATTTAAAAAGTACACGGAAAAAACACTTCAAAGTAAGAATAGATTGCTGAATCATTCAAAATAAGTCATGGATGAAATTTGCCCTCTTAACTTTTTATTCTGTGGTCAGAAATATGTAAGCCGTACTTAGACATTAAATTTGGCATTCTTTAAATACTGGCAAAACTTATGCTGTAGTAAATGTAGATTCTCATTCTAGAGAACAACAGAGATTACATCGCATACCTTAGAATGATTACTGTGGTATTTCCCTGGAGGTTGCCGGTGTATGGAGGGTGGTATAAACAACTCAGTACACAACTATAGATTGTTAAAACCCGGTATAGGCTGTTCACGGTAAAGTGAGCACGTTTGAGGCTCTAGTTAGTTTTACCTCTCAGCTATTTTTTTTTATCATTTAACTACCCTTTAAAATAAATATTACAATGCAAGTAACAAACACAGTGTGCATATTCCACTACACTCGGAAATTAACGTCATACGCTACAATAAAATATATTTATTGACTGTTATTCCAAATGCGAGGGCTTTCAAAAGTGCTCACTTTACCGTGAATATCCTATAAACACATTTACGGTAATGCAAATGATCTTACGTGAGAAGTATTGAAAATCGAACGAGATAAGTCGGAAAAATGTTTTAAATTGTAAATATCGTTATGCAATATCGCAAATATTTATTATGCAACAAATTTAATAATATTTCGGCAAAGTACAGAAAATCGTTGAACTTATGGAAATGTCAAAATAATGTATTCAGCTACATTTCACAGTCAGTGCATTTTGATATATCCTTTTAAAAAATCAGTATTAAGAAACACAGTGCATCGCCACTGAAATAATTGTTACCATATTACAATCGTCCTATTTTAAAATATGTGCAAAGGACCTGCATCAAAATATGACATAGCCATGACCTACCACAATATGTTGACTTTATTCCGTGGAATAAACTTTCTTTAAAATCGAACCTTGGACATAAGCCTGTCAACCTGAAAGGCGAATAATTTCATTTGGTTTCATGTTTACACATCGTTTGCAATTAATAAAAATATTATAATATTTCATCAAGTACTACTTTTGTCTTGCATTCAAATTATCGATATACACTCGATTGCTTAAAAAATTTGTCAACCTAAAGGTGCCATCGCAGGTGTAAGGAAGTGGGCACATTCACAGCACATGGTAGTATGTATACAGAAAGCATTAAAAAGTTGTACCGTACAAACCATGTATTGCAGAGGACCATCACTTAGGATGCACTTACTATGGTGTTGCACCACCCGTAGCAAAGAGACAGGCGACGATACGGTCAGGCGTGGGACGTTCTCCTGAGGAAGGTCCTGCCACAGCTGGCGCAACTTGCCCTCCAAGTTCACCGTAGTTGCCGCTGGCCGAGATTGCTTGTCCAATCTGGTCCCGACACGTTCTCGATTGGCGAGAAGTCTGAGGATCTGGCTGGCAAAGGAAGCATGTTGACATTATGGAAGCAGGCCAGAGATTCCCGTGCTGTTCGAGGCCGGCCATTATATCTGCTGGAAAATGGGATTATCAAGCAGCACCAGGAAGAGGAACGCACGCGGTCGCCTACTTTCCCGGACGTATATCACCGCGCCGTGCTGTCAGTGTCACTTCAGTCATTTCAAATGGGGTGCGGGGGTCGTAGGTAATTGCACCTCACACCATGACACCTTTCGTTTCAACGGTGTGCCACTCCACAAAAACGAAACGTTTATCACGGTGCTCGCTAGGATGTCTCCAGATTCGAATTCGGCGGTCGTCTGTATCCAGACATAACTGTGATTCGTCGTTGAACACCACTCGTCGCCAATCCGCAAGTTGTTATGCTGCCCGCTCCTGGGAGATCACACCTACTCGTCGATGCTCAGGTCGTGATGGTAGACGTTTAATGAGGGATGCGGTGACGATAGATCCGATACTGGTGGATACAGGCGTATTCCCAGCTGCCACGACATGTCCCTGAATGGTGCGCAATGACGCCCGTGGAGTGCTTACAGCCTGTGGCTCGATGAAACGGTCCTCCTTGCTGCTGGTCCACCAAGGGTCGACCCGAGCCTTCTGGACTTGTGTGTGTGCGTGTGTGTGGGTGTGCATTGTTGTTGCCACTGAGTCCAGCACCGACTCTGTAGGCAGTACGGTTCACGTGGCGAGAAGTGCGCCGAAACGCCCAACCTGCCTCTCTCAAACTCATCTATCTGGGCGAGGGCTTGTCGAATGCGCCGTCAGGACAAGCTTCGTGTTCACTGAACTTGGCTATGTGGTTCACACGGCTATTAAAGGCCTTATTTGGTGTCTTGCAGATATGAATGCTGGAGATACATGTATGCACCCTAGAAGCAAATCCGTTCAAACAAATCGCATTAAACTCAAATGGGGCACACGTCGGGATATGGCGGTAATGTGTGTTAACATTCATTGTACTGTCGCGATTCGTTCATGGTAATCAGTTTTCTAGAAAATTAATTTATCCGTCTAAAGAACCGCATTACAATTACACCATATGCAAAAATTATCAGTTTGGTACGAACCAATAACCAAACTGTCAATTTGAGGTATTTCGTGTACAGGCCTACATCACATGAATAAAAATGGTGCTTCCAGGTCAGTCTGTGAAGAGAAAGCGGTTTGCCACAATTTTATAGGTAAATCAAAGACCAAAAGTGTAGAAAAGCGCGATCGTTACGCTTTTCCCAGGACCTAACAGACGCCTGCCGAACTGTAGTTAATCCTAACGTAGCACGCTAAATACCATGTCTGTATACCGACGTTGACGTGTTTACGGCACGTGTGTTTGTCAGGTAAAAAATAATGAGAAAATATAAGTATTTGATGTGTTCACGGTGGTTTATACTTAAACGGAAATGCAGCAACTATTCTAGGTGTCTGTATGGTAGTTTCAACCTTCAGGAATACGTAGATATTCATGAAACATTTAGGATTATATTGAAATTACTGGTTCAGGCTGTTCAAGTTATAAATCGTAATTTTTTTTCTTGATTTTCTTGATTTTTTTTGTTTGTTTCGTGGAGTGTTGTCAAAAATGCCATAATAAAATGCCAAATTTTTGAAAAATAATATTCATTAGGAATTTTTTAATGTAAATATATGAATTTTCACTTCAAATCTTAATTCCTACAAATTTAAAAAAAGTTATATTACCTCAAATCTGGTCTCAAATAAGGTGTTCATTGATTGAACGGCAGCAGGGGTTCAATTTTAGGCTCTTTTGACTTTCAAATTTGATTTCAGAAGCTTAAACTGAAATACGAAAGAAATACATAACTAGTTTTCACGAAACATTTTCATTGACGTACCAAGTAACCTTAGTGATTCTTTTGAGCTTTCGCATAACGTATTAATTGCGCTTACGGTTTTGACTTTTGTACGAAAAAGAAATATACACTTTAAATTAATAACTTTTTTTTTTTTATTTTTTGGCAATTTTTTTATTTTAATATGTTTTTGAGACTAATAGACATTTGAACACGATTAAGGGCTTAGATTTATGGGGAGGGAGGGTACACGACGTAATACTTTTTGTGACTAGTGAGAATCAGGTGCTATAATATTCTCGTTTTCAGCAGGCCACGTTCATTTTATTTATTAAAGTTATAAACTCCACAATCGTATGCGTAGTAATGAGGACGGCACATTCCACGAGACTGTGGTAACAGGAACCCACAGCGCGAATGGCTGCAAGAGACCCATGAAAATGCGCCTTATTTGTTCCTTATTCGGCGTCGTAAAACGGGGCAATTTATGTCGCGGTAAACAGCGGAGGACGGAAAGATTACGGCTAATGCCGTACCTCCCTTCGCCATGGAGTAAAGGGGAACGTAAGAGTTCGCGTGCGCAGTGGACACGATACCTCGCAAGGGCAGTTTGGCCCTTTTATTCTCAGGAAATTACAACGCTGGCTGAGAAGGGTAAGAAAGAATCGAGCGATTTTGAGGTCCGAAATTCTTACTTCACAAGCCTGTCTAATATTGTTCATAAGGAGAGAGATAATATTACAAAATCTATTTCCAGAGAATGAAATCCAACCGAATATTTTCTGCATAGTTATATGTTGAACCAATATTATAATTCGCAGACTTCCCGTGGCGCAGTCGGTTGGTGCGCCACCGATTTGGGGTGCGGGAGGGTCTGGGTTCGAATCCCGGGTAAGGCCTAAGTGTTAAGTTATGTTATAAGTTAGCCGTCCCCTGCTAAGCTATCAAGCATAAAACCGGGGGACGTTAAAAAGCCCTTTACATCACAATATGTTATTATTCATTCTGGAACGTCGTGGTTAACAAATTCTACTAAACAAAAAATTTAGAATTGACATGCAAATACTTTTCACTCAACTGTAAGAAAAGTTCCAAAATTGACCACAACTACGGACAACTATACTAAGAAAGCGCTAGTGTTAAAGGTGCCCCCCCCCCCCCCCAAATCACATGCATGGTAGCATTGGTTTATCATAGTCCAGGAAGAGTGAAATTAGTGGTGAAATTCCCAGGTGACTTTAATAGCATTTATATTGCATATTTGCAGCCAGATGCAAGGAAAATTTTTCATGCTTTGTATAAGTTAAAACTTCTATGACAACTTGGAAAGTATATTTAAAGATTTCACATTTCACTTTATTACCTAAATTTGTTTAGTTAATCACGAAAATAAGTTAAAAGTTATTTCCCTTATCCGTCAGAAGATTTCTCATACACCCCAAATCTTAATCAGAGATTTTAATCAGTATAACTATTCTAATAAATCTTCAGATAATAAGCTGTTATGTAGTGGCGAATCAGCGGACTGCGCTGAGGTTTTACTGACAGGCCAGTGGAATCCTCTTAGAATCAGTAGAAATTACTGTTTAATCAGTGAATTCCAGCAACTAGAATTTTACTGAATCACGTGAAGCAGTTTCAACAGATTCGCAATAAAATTCGCTAATTTTCAGCAGTTTTAAATGCTTCTATTTTAAAGCGTACGTAACATTTCTTTTTTAAAACTGTACTAAATCCTACGAAACCGTATTTGAGAAGCAGAAGTTTAAATCTGGCAACGGTTCCTTATGAACTTAGGTTCTCAAGATTAACTCCAATGTCTTGAAGTTACTTCAAATGTGCAAGGTGCTCTATTGGCATGCGTCAGATAAATTAATTTTCAAGTTGTGTCCAGTTCCTTTAGGGCACACAATGCATTGCAGAGAAAGGTATGTCCCCTCTTTCGAGTACCACATAAAAATATCTGCAACGACATGTTCTAGCATAATATACTTCGGAAATATATTTTTACTTATCTTTGAAATTCGAAAAATAAAGTGGAAATGAAACTAGCAATCTTAACTCCTTCAACCTCTTGAATCACCAATGTAAATGTATCTCTCTTAAAAAATACTACGCATTAAAAGTTTTAGCCAATACAACGATTGTTGACACCTTGGAACCAATGAACAGTACATGTTTTGTATGATGATATTTCCCGTGTTTGATAAAATCTTGAGGGATGTTTTTAACAACAAATTGCGTCTTCTGCAAGAAAAAAACTGTAATGATGGTGTTAAACCGCTCTGCTATTATTTACGAACGGAGGTGCATTAAAAATGTATGTGGAATAGACTGCGACAAGATATAAGTATATATAATATAAGTAATTAAAAGTTCCGCAGAGTTCAATTTCAAACGCAGTGACACCTAGACAGGAATTCACACTAAATAGTGATAAGAGCTCGTGTCACGATACAAATTACTATCTAAATACTTAGAATGAATTTATTAAAAAGTGTAACCATTTCTTATATCCACTAGTTATCTAATATGCCGAATATTTACATGGCTAGTGAAATTTTTAACAATTTAATCTTAAATACATATATTATTTAATATCTACATGCTAGTAACAAAAGGAATTCATTGCAGTGACCACTTCTTCTAATACATTAAGAGTACATCTTAATGACTGGGTTCAAAGTTACAGTCTTACTTTAAAGGTGGAAAGATTCATCTCGTCCCGTCCATATTCAAATAAGTATTGATTGTATATCTAAGTCCAATCTAAATTATCGCTTACTCTGACCAAGGTAGACCCAACAAGCCCGTATCGAGTGTGATACGTCCTCTCTTTTGGACATTAGGGTGACAATGTTCTACTCTTCGCTCATACGTCCAAAACAACAGTATGAAGTTTTATGGAAAAGCTATCAATATTATAGTTTTGTTTGTCATTTGGCGACATCCGTAATTTTGCTCCGTGTCCAGATAGTATTGCAACAGTATTTTACTCACGGCGACGCGATTTCGGGAAGTTGTGTTGTGAGTCGTGATGTTGCGCCACTCCTTGCAACTGGTTCCAAACACTTGCGGGAATAACTGGAAGTGTGTTTAGATTGACCAAAGAGACGCGCAGTCAATATGCTGGCCTGCATTGCGGGCTGTACGCGCGCAATGTAGCATCTCAAGTGCAAATTGGTTTCCACTACTGACCCTCCCCGCCCTCTCACCAGTTCCACGTCGGATAATTTCACCCCTCACCCGTCAAGCCCCTGGCCCAGACCCTCATATCTCCGAATACGAAGCCAGGAACGCGATGACCATACCCCCGCGCCGCCCTCAAGCAGGACACGACACTGACCTTCTAGCTGTGTCTCTGTCACAGGGCGCCTAGAGGATGACGTAGGGGGTTGAGGCTAATCTCGCGAGAGCAAGCAGCCTCTATGCCTCGCCCCTACCCCCCCACCCTGCAGACAACCGCTTCCCGCCAGATGTATCGGCTCCACCTCGGTGGCCCTGATTGGTGGGATTACCCACAATCAGTCGGGACATGGCTGGAATGCCCCAAGACCGCGCTGTCCCCATAATGCATGCAAACGGCGGCACCTCATCACGTCAAGATGGCGCCAAGCTCGGCGAAGTTGTCCTGCACGCTGATATGCAGAATAAACTTGCCATGTCCGACAGCAGAAACGAAATATTAAGTTTGCAAAAATTGCAATGACTCGTTTACATAATATGAGGCAAAAAAAAACAGCAAATAAACTTACTATGAGTTACTAAAGTACGATTTTACACGGTCGTTCTCAACAGCTTATCTGGTTATGAAAAAAAAAAAACATTCTGTTTTATGCTTTACCCAGAATTATAACCCACTACCTAATCTAAACAAGTGCGCCAAGGTGGTGGGGATAGTTGCCCTGCCAGATCAGTAGCGGGTCTCAGGGAGGAACGGTATAGCGGGACACTACGGTTTTTTGTGTAATGAATGATGCTGGAACCTAGCGGAGAGGAGTAGAAGTAATTGGACCAGTCAGGAAGAAGGTGATGTAATCATTGTGATTCACTTTGGAAGGTCGTTTCAGAATAAATAAGTGTTGTTAATGTAGTGAGTTTTTGTAACTTTTTATGAATTTTCACTCAAGGTAAGCCAATTACCGTTACGTATGATACCTTACATGCTACAACACAACCATTTAAATGTGGCTTGATGCAATTGTTTGGCTAAGCTAATCGTGCTTAGAATCCGGTAAAAAAATCACCAAACTTATACGTAACCGTGAGTCTGAACGGGTCAGTACTCCGTTCCAACCCACTATCTTGAACGTTACGATAATGTCCTACAAAATACTTTTTTTTTTTTACAATTTTGGATAGTGAGAAATTACCTAAAACAAACTGACAGACAAACAGTCGGGTGTAGATTCAATGGCACTGGCAATGCAGGCTATTTCACGTGAAATTTCCTAAAACAAACTGACAGACAAACAGTCGGGTGTAGATTCAATGGCACTGGCAATGCAGGCTATTTCACGTGAAATTATATTTTTAAAGGCGTGACAATAGTTTAACTTACAGAAATATTAATCGGAAACATACGTAGAAAATAAAAGAAGTATATTGATTACAAAATGGGCAAGTAAGGAAATTTAATAAGGATTTTTGTTGCAAAACGAGAGGATGAATTTGTAGTGTACTCGGAAAGTAGCCTTATTGGCCTTAAGATCACAGATGAATGATAATACTCCCAATTATCTGAGCGAAATGGCATGAATCTCATATTTACCAGCAACGCCCCAATGAAATGTCACGGTTAGATTAAATGATTTCTTGGAAAGCATCCAACATTGAGCATTCGTACTCCAGAAAATAATTCGGGTGCAAGAGCCACGTGATTAAAAAAAGTCACCATTTCACAGTTTTATTCCTCTGCCTACTGAAATTATAAACAGTTACAAACTTACAGGCAAAAGGATATTTAACTGCGACGAAAAAGGCATCTCAGTAAATCGTAAAAGACATTTAAAAATCCTAGTCCTTGCGAAAAAGTGACATGTAGGGGCACTAACTTCTACAAAAAGAGGTGAAATCGACACTGCAGCTGTGTGCATATCTACGGTAAGGTCATTTATGCCCCCCCCCCTCCCCACGCCACTCTCCACCATTCTTATATTTATGAGGGGAAAAAAGAAACAAGAATTTCACTTGGTGTACCTCCTGGAAGTTGGTCTTAGACTCACTCATCATGCTGATTGACCACAGGGTTGTTTATTGTGTGGTTTGGAAAAATGATAAGCTTTCCTAAAGAAAAAAAACGAGTCTCCTGTTCTCATTCTAAACGGCCATTCGACCCACACAAAAACCTCCAACCGATTGACGTGGCCCGGGATAACGGAGTGGTGTTTCTCTACCCTACAAATCCCGTACGCTCCAAGTCCCTGGACATAAAATTTTTAAATCCTTTAAGCTTTTACTGTAGGGACGAAATTATAAAATAGCTTACGTGTAATCCAGCAAAGGTTATTGTCATTTTCCAGATCTCTTCGATCTTTGAGCAGCATTTTTACATACTTTGAAAATGACAAATCCAGTATACTGTTTTAAGAGAACCGGAATTTGGCCTCCTTATCTTAATGTGTTTTCGGATGCAGACTAGCTACCTGCAGCTGCCACTGACACTCAGTTGGATGACGTTTAATGCACCACAACAAACCCTATGCCTGGCCCTGGTGACTGCATGTCAACTGTGTCTGAACTTTCTGCAAAGAAAACCAAGAAAAATTAAGATTTGAATTAAGAATCCCTACCCGGATGCATATCCTGGGTGTCAAATTAATCTTCTACTAGGAATAGTCTCTCGACATTTCCAACTGCATCACCTCAGATTGTAATGACAATTCAACGTGTTAAACAAATGAGAGGAGGAATGAAATAAAAAGGAGAAAACTGCCATTTTACCTAATCTACTTACACGAATGCACTAGAAACCGCCCTTAATAAGAAATAATGGACTGAAAAAGACAAAGGAGAAAAAGGTAAAAAGGAGAAAAAAATTTTCTCTAAAGAAGTAACAATTCAGAAAAAATTATTTGACACCAAAACGAACTAAGAAGGTACAAAAAATTTCTCAATAAAGCTATGAACAAAAATGTAAAGGGAAGAAAAATATTACCGGAGATTGTGAGATTGGTATAAATGGAAAATATGGTGAATATTTTTACTGTAAATATTTTTATTCAACAGCGAATGAAGGCTGGGTGTCATGCCACAGTTGTCTTTTTCCAGTGTCTTTTTCTTTCCTGTTCGAACAAAACTTATTATGTTGAAAAATGTGACACGCTAATCTGGAGGGATAACAGTATGTAGATAGTTTGCTGCGTGTGTCTATCGCAGCGCAGGTGGTACGGTTTTAACGTAAATAAAACGTAAATAATGTTTACAATTTCAACACTACTTTTAAAAAAAATGCTGCAATACAAGTGTATACATTGACGAAAAAAAATGGAAAGGTTGGCCTATTACGGCGCGTAGAAAGCTTTCCGAGTCATATACATTATACTGTATGCAATGGATGTGTGAGCAAATTTATATACACTGTGGCTTAGTGCCTGCTCCCCCCCCCCCCCAAAGTTTTCATGTATAAAAGTAGCGTTATTTATAAGAAAAATGAAAAATAATTATCTTTAAACATAATGCCAATTTTTGATACAGAAGTAAAGGGAATAACACTCAACCAATTCACGAGAAAAATACAGAGAATTATATAAAAAATATATAAAAATAGGAAACAGGTTGAATTCAAAAAATTACAAGCAACCCGCAATCTTATGTCGAAAACTATGATACGTACTTCCCTTCAGCGAAGCAACGTAGCCAGAATTCTTATTGGGAAGGAGAGCGAAGGAGACAGAGACACGAAATGTTATCCGAAGAGTATTTAGTCTGTATGCCCACGTTATACAAGCACGAAATAGCACATAATAAATGCATCTGTATGACCAAATATTTGCTCAAAAATAAGCAAAGTTAAATAAAAACTTTCCTTTTTTGTATTGGATTTCAAAATTAGACCTCAATAAACGTGATGGGCTTAGCCTAAATGATAGTGATACTGCCTTCAGATGTCACATTGTCCTAGGCATTCGTTCGTGTCTACTGCATTACTGAAGAATTTTAAACTTACTGAAACACTTCCAACTAAAAAAAATCATATTTTCGTTTACTTTCACAACTTTTTAATTCCTCAGATGGCGTTATCGAATGGATTGTTTAATTGTTTACATACACACACTCAATATTTTTCGAGGATAAACACGAATGAGCGACCTAAGCAGGTTGTGCGTGATCTTTTTTAATGAAACGAGCCACCATAACGAAAAATTTGTACGACGGTCATATTTACTTCATATATACAGTTAACATTTTTATAGTACCTAAGTAATACGCATTTAAATTATAATTGCGTAATTATGGGGAAAAAACTAGGATAGCTTTATCACATAGTCATCGTTTTCTCAGCAGTTTTGTAAAAACCTTTAATGTGGAAATTTTTAAATTTCTTGCCTGTCCCAAGTATATAAATTAATTCACTTATATGACTAACCATTTCGAATGTAATTAATTATTACTTCGTATCTGTGAGTGCATTTAAGTAACCTAGTTTTTTTTCTTCACATTCCTAGGTTTATTTTCAACATTGAATTCGACTTTGTCTCATCTTTATTATTATAGCAAAAATAAATAACAGCAAGAAAATTCACACAACAATGAGAGAAACGATTTTGTCGGTTTTAGCTTTAAAGTTCTTACCTCAGTTCTTTCTTTGCCTGTTTATTGTTTTCATTTATATTTTGTTTAACCTACAGTTCATAGGCAACTGACAGAGTACAATGCCTAGTAATAGCAGAGTCGCCAGCCTGTGCTGGTTCACGTGCCACCTTCCGAAATGACTGTGTTCAATTTAACTGGCTTTATTGTTGGAAATTATTGAACAATGCTAAAAAGACGAAAAGAGACACTATTGTGATATATATATATATATATATATATATATATATATATATATATATATATATATATATATATATATATATATATGCATATGCGTTACACTTCTGCCCTTTGGCGCGAAGGCGTGTCCCAAAATTATTATTGATGTTGATTTAGTTTTTTTTATTTAATGACATCATTTCCATTAAATAAACTGCTCTGAATACCTCCTTAGCTATGTTTATATACACGACATACATTACTACAGATGGATAAACACACATATACACAAGTGTTTTATAAAACGCAATGGTTAGAACGGATCATCTCCTTAGTATTCAAGATGAACTAAAATTCTTTTTAATTTTTTTGGTGAAGCCATGAACAAAGTTTCTTATGATCTCTCACAGTGTATGTTCATCATATGTTGAAAATTGAAGTGGAAAGGGAAGATATGCAGGGGGCACGTGATAAAGAGCAGCGCGAATGCGCTGTGGAACCCGTGGCCACACCACCCGGCCTAGTAACATAACCTCGTGCTGGCCGAAAACACGTGTCGTGGCGTGCAAAGATACTCCATCAACACCCCACCACACTCTCGTAGGCACGGTAATTACTCCATGAGACTGCACAGCACACGCGTGCCATCCATCACGCCCGCGGGAGTAGCGGCCCAGCTATTAACACAATGGAGTTCATTACTGTGCGGAGCCCATGGACACCTGCGTGTGCACTTACAGTCAGGCAGTTGGCACATTGGACCCTCCCAGCGCGGATACTCGAATAAAGTATGGTTATGTTCAAACTGGCCACGCCAGTTGCTATGTGGTCACAATAAAAATATTTCGGGAAGTTTATTATTGTCTGTATGACGAGAGCTTACTACAAGATTTTATTTGACTTCTCTTGTTTGTATGTACAGTAGGTGCATGTCCGGCACCCACTGATTCATTAGCAATCACGATGTACACTATCAATCATAAAGTAATTAAATATCTGTCCACAATGTTTGCTCGGTGGTTGTCATCCCGTTAGAATTTCGTAGGGCCACCTCTTACGGCTATAACAGCAGCCACCCTGTCTGGCATGCTCTCTACGAGTGTTTGCAGGACAACCACGGAGATTCGTCGCCATTCCTCTTGCAACCATTCCATGAGTTGAGCAATGGATTTCAGCCGCACCTGACAAGCCCTCACCCGGCAATCCAATTACTCCCAAAGATGTTCTATATGGTTGAAGTCGGGGCTCTGGGCGGACCAGTCCAATCGGCGAACATTGTTGTCGGCGTACCACTGCATAGGATCCCTTGAAACATGGCAACTGGTATTCTCATCCTGGAAGTAACACGGGTCCATTCCGTATAAAGGCCACATTGTTGGGAGCATTTCATTGTCCAGAATGTTATAATAGGCCTCTGCGTTCATGCTATCACGGACAAACACCAGCGGTCCTATGCTGAAGGCCGTGAAACAGCCCCACACGATCGGTCCACCACCACCGAATTTCCCAGTTGACGCTATACACTCCGGCAGAAGCTGTTCCCCGGGTAGACGCCACACCCATACACGCCCAACGGACCGGAATAATGTAAAACTCGACTCATCACGCCGCAGAACCGATTTCCACTGCTCCAATGTCGAGTTGCGACGGTCCAAACACCACACCTGAGTCGCCGAGCTTTATTGCTTGTCGTGGTATGGAGCTTATGTGCAGCTGCTCTTTCGAAATATCCAAGTCGGTGGGTCTCTGTACGTAATGTTCGTATGGAAACCGATACTCCTGTTGCTGCATGAAACTCCTGTCGGATGATAGCCATGGGTTGTGCCCTATTTTTGACAATTTCACGTTTCAGGGTTCTGCGATTTCTGTCGGTCAAGATTGGAGGTCGCCCAGAACGTGCAGTATTGGCACAATGCCTATCGACCTTCCACTTACGCAGGATGAATGCGACCGTTGATTTGGGCCTGTTTACCTTCCATGCAATCGCTCGGCTAGACAGCCCACTGAGATGGCAGCCCACAATCAAGCCCTAATCGAAGTGCAATAGCTCTGTAACTCGTGTTATCTCCTTGTCAACTGGTCTACACCGGCGTGCGACGTATGGTGGCCACATAAGTCAACTGACGTACTGAATTACCTATCTTCATGGGTGCCCAATTACTTTATGGTCGATAGTGTATTTGGTGGACAAGTTGTCGATTACTGGTGGCGTGTAGAGTTTCAGTGCCGGGGAAGTCCTCATTTACACATGGTTGTGTGAGTAAAACACCATCCAAACTTTTAAACACAAGAAGGAATTCAAATGATCGACCGTATGTGTGTATGTGAAATATAATTTGAAGATTTCTATCTGCGTGAGATCGTATTGAAATGTCAAATACACGGACGTAGGCACACGTGTAACATGAATAATGAATATTCAGCATGCCGGTTCAACTTCCCGCGAAAAGAGTGCACTGAAACTCGCCTGATCGCAAGCGATAACGATGACAGACGAGGCTGTGAATATATAAATAGCAGAAATATAATCAAAATAGGCGAGACTAAAAAGTGAAAAATAAATTAACTGTAAAAAACCTTTTAAAACAAAGCTTTTATTTATAAATGGATGATAAAGGTAAACATAATTATAGGAGTAGTTACAGAATTTGTAGAACTTGTAAGACGTGGCCGAAAGCCGTAATAAACTTTACTACAAATTAATATTTTTGTATCAATTGATATTTAGTATATAAAATCTTGGCGTGAGTAGTTAAGAGACTTACACAAGATATGTGCTTACTACGCTTACGCAAATTAGGTATACGTTCTATATTGCGCCAAGCTTTTATATACTAGATATAAACTGATACAAAATTATTAATATGTAGTAGAATTTATTACGGCTGTTCGACCACATCTTACATGGTCTACCAATTCTGTAAGAACTATTGTAATTACTAATTATCTTTTTTGTTAACTTTTAAACCAAAACTTGGTTTCAAAATTTTTTGGAGTTTATTTTTTTTTTTACTCTGCCAGGCAGTTTTCTAGTAAGTAAATATGATTTTATTTTCAGCCAAAATATTTTAACGTGGTCATTTCAGCTAAACTAATGGTAGAGACCGATCATTACTGTTCTTCCCGTTTCAGGAAGATATGATTTTCACTAAAAATAATCTACACTTTTCGGTAGGTATATTAACACATATGTATTTATACCTCTCCGTTAACGAAGGGGAAGCCAGACATAAAACCAAAATTACATACGCTCTCGAGAATTTTCCCTTAGATTTGTTGTCAAGGTCTCTCACTCCGTTAGCTGAGTTTAAATGCGGCTAAAAAAAAAAAAGACGTGAAAAGTCGGCAAAACCTCCTTATTATATGGTGGTACGAACACCTTACGTAATCGATCGGTGCTCATAAATAATGAGTGATGCCTGGGGTTTGGGCTGGATACATCGCCAATTTGTTCTTGCCCCCTCCGCCCACATGAGCGAGACACTTTTGATGATAACACCAGTGAGAAAGTGGTGCATGTAGTTTTTTTTAAATATGATATAGGCCTATATTTATTAACTTTCATGCACATAGACTAACCACGGACCTTAAATTAACAAACTGCGAGTTTATGTCAACATACCGAATCACTATTTTCCTGAAGCTGTCATGAAGAGATTGTGTGTGTGTGGTGAAGGGTGGATAGAGATTCGTCTAAATTGTACCTGGCAGGAATTTTTACTACAAACTTTCGAATAAAAGAAAGCCACACCACATGTTAAAAAAAAACACGTATTTAATGTTACAATTTCCTTTCTCAAATAAAACTCCGACCATAAGAACAAACCTTACGAATGCCAAAAAAATTGCTTTTGAACAAATTGCTCGGTATACATTTGAACAAATTGCTAGGTATACATTTGAAAGTTAGAATTCAAGGAAATGTTCTTCTCCAGGTACAACAATTTTCGTGACACTGAAGTGGTGCATCTGATTTCTGTGCAAGGGAACTTTGTTCAGGTCCTAGCTATGCATAGGTAATGCCCATTCGCCTGTTAGGCATATACGAATTAGAATGTACTCTCTCCGTTATTTAAGCATACTAATAAACCGCGAGATATATTACTATCAATTGGCAAAGAAGAGTTACATGCGGCAACAGAATAACTTTTTTTGTAATTTTACAGGCATCTACAGATCATTAACACTTATACGTAATAAAAAAACGAGGCAGTTATTATAATCCAGGCAAGTTTCAATAAATAAAAAAAAAATTCTCATCTGTATTTAATCAAATATATTACACTTACAGTTTCGGCTACTGAATTTTAATGATTTCAAAACAATTTTATTGATTTGCCGAGTTTCTCTGCCTTAGTACTGAATCCCAGCGATTCCATTGATTCCACTGTCAACACTATCAGGTAAGTTTTCAGTGATTGGGATGTATTTGTTGAATTCACCGACTCGGCTTAGGAATTATCTGATTGGTGGGGGAAACTGGGACACTTACTTACCGTACCTTGATATAGGCTGATAAAACTGTGAATGAAAATCAATAAAAGGTGATAATTTTCCTATCTATATTATAATTACAAAAGTAGGATTTGTTTTTCGCGATTACACTGTAGCAGAAAAGTGAATTGAGCTTTCAGTATACCGATCCTTACTACTTCAGTTTTAAAACAAAATTTTATTTTTGAAGTTGAAGCAGCTATATCCAAATCGAAAAAGTTTTTCTTTTTAACACATAGCACTATTTTGGTAATAGTTAATACAACTGCGCCCTCCCCTAATTTAGGTAGGAAAATTGTAGCTGATATTTTTATCAATTATAATTTCATCCGCATATGTTAAAGTATACGTTTTCTGAAATAACTAGGTAAATCTGTGTTTGAACCTAAACAAAATAACAGTTCATTTAAAATTTACAACGTGTACATAATATACAGGGAAACGTAATAAGTAATGAAATAGCTCACAACATATCAAATCAATGGCTGACTTACGTGTCTTTAAGTGTTAATAAAATCAGTCATATTTAAAATTTTGCATCAAGATTTGGTTGAGAGACGTAACCAGTCAGAGCAATGAAGTGGATTTAGTTGGTTGATAATTTATATTTTCATTAAAGCGGGCACTGAAAATATTAAAATTTAAACTTGTATCGAGTTATGTTTGTGAATTTAATTAGTAGTTACAAGATTATCCGCCACAACGTAGCAGTCTTGAAGAAATTGGAATTAAGGTTTATCAACCGAATTGTGAATAGTAAATGCAGAAAGCTTTGTTCAATGTCAGCTGTAGGCGATTGATGCCTAACTTAATTGCTCAACTCTAAATGTAATAAAATTCCATTATTATGCTTCTTCCCCATGAATATATGCTGTTATCTCATGAATAGCATTAGTCAACAATGAAAAGACGTATTAGGAATTTTAAAACATATTGAAAGAATACAGTTTACATTATATTTTCGTGATGAACACCGATATGACTATGACGTCAGTGCTGATTCAATAAACTTGTAGTTTGGAGCCCAGCATAATCAAGAGGTCCCAGTGCCTTAATCCTATGTATAACTGAGAAATATTTAAACTAATAAAATAACAGATTTTCGCCTACACGATTTTCTTTCCTCATTCCCGCAAGATACAAGCACGGTTCTTTAAAATGACGTGCCGTACCAGTTCCACGCCGATTAAGTTAAGCGACCGTTCGGTAGAACTGGCCTATATGTACTAACGATTATCGTTATCGGTTCGTGGAAAAAATCCAAGAGGTGGTAGCTGCGAAAACCCGTTTCTCGCCTGTCTATTTTCCATAGCCCTAGTTCTAAATATCTCCAGTTCTTACTGCATCTGACGCCCTTCCCCACCAGAAATAAAGAATGATTTCAATATCGTATACCCACACCCGATATCAGACCGTCGAAGTAAAACGCCCTGCCCCCTTTCACCAATACCCGTCCTCCCTTTTCCCCAGATATTCGCCCCTCAATTTTTCAGTGCTCCAGCCATGTATCATGTGTACACCCCCACTGTCAATTTCGTTCGCAACATCCTGCCGGAAGGGTGTAAGGGGTGAAAGGTGGTTGCGCCTCGCAGGTTTACTGCTTTGTTTACATCATGCGAGCTCTCAGTTGGTTTATCCCCCCATTCCCCCTTTTTCTGTTCCCACAGCGGCGTTTCCACCCTGAAAGCTCCCCCACGCAACATACACTTGCACGATTTCTCTAACGGGGGAGGGTTCCTGGGAATTCCGCACAGCTCTTCAATTCCCTCCCGCGTCCCGACGCCTAGGCAAAAACAAAATGAAGCACGTTTTTTTTTTTCAATCTCCGGAAATACGTCAACACCCCACTCACGACACGCCGTAATTTCACCCCGTCACTCACCTCCGCCACGACGCACGCTGGGATCGGTTTGTAATGAACCGAACACAGCAGGAGAACAGCGCTCAATATAGTCCATTCACGGACACTTACAACTTTTCTGAAGCCGTTCTGGAGATCTACTTCCAGGATATTCTTTCGCCTCATGCAAACGGAGTTTAGCTAAGCCTATAAGATTACACAAAAGGGACAACGTATTGCATTCGTGTGCACTCACCTTAATTATATTTTGCATAAGCACTATTTCTTACTAGGCATTACTCACACACTTATCTTCTCTCTGGCTTAATATTATCATTTATTGATAAAATATAATTAAAAGTTCAATTTAACCAAAAACAAAATAGTTTTTATGCTAAAAAATGTATGAAACGCATATGATACATGAGGTATTTACGAAACGACCATACACGTCATACCTCGGCCATTTTTCAAAGGTTTGATTCAAACAGTGTGAAGAAACCGCGAATAGACTATAAAAGGTATACGCCCGTTTAGCCTACTTTCTGTAGGAAAGAAAGGCTCATGAAAGCATTATCTTGCCTGTGTGCCTATGTGCATGCATGTGTGTCTGGCAAAATTCGGTTCATGCGTTTAAAACACACACATTGCGGAAAAAAATTGGTTCATATACAGTAGTAAGAAAACCCGATTTAAACAGGTTTTGACGACGCTAGGTACTTACATTCAAAATTGCTGCCTTTAACTTTTATGGCAATATAAAACATTTTGGGAACGATTTAACTGATTTAAACTAAATGTTGTATGTAGACAGTGCAACGGGAAGAACTGAATTTATAAATGTATATTGTTGTTAGTTCGCCAACCTAGAAGATAGAACGACATGGATAAATAAAGCTTTAACTTTATATCTTGAAAACTATTCAATCAATTTTCGCCAAATTTAGCAAGTTAACATACGCAATTTAAATTGACAACGCAGTTATATTCAAAATGTCAGTAATGCAAATATTTTCGGTTTATTTGGTATGTCGACCATACTACTATTTGGCCAATTTCAACCAAAATTTATATGCTGGAAGTATTTATTACAAGTAATATATATGCCAACAAATATAGCCACGTTTTTCCGTCAGTTTTCAAGACCGTGAAACATGAACAAAAATGTTTATAACATCTCAATAAATAAATAACAGATTCCATTCAACTTTGGCAAACGAGTAGTATTGCGGCAGGCGATGTAAACTGTCATATTTTAAGTGGGTCAAAAAGATAATTCTAAAGTGGAAACCAAATGAATGTAAAAACTACGTATGATAAGTCTGCGAAACCACGCAACCAATCCCAAATTTCAAAGTAGTATGCTGGCAGTACATTGACTCTATTACAGACACCAAATGTGCCTTCACCTAGTCTCATTTACACGCCATTTTGTAAGATAGCATCACACGAAAAATAAAGTTTTTATGTCTCTGTTGGAAAATATCAACAGATGACTACCAAATTCGGCAAACATGTGTCAGTATAGCAAACCATGTAAATAGATAGTGGGCCAGGCACTCATTTTGAAAATGGAAAACATATAAACATTTTACCTTAATGTGCTATCTACGAACCTATAAAATAATTTCAACTTTACTTCGTATGCTAGCAGTATATATTACAACCAATAAATGTGTATTTCTCCTCCTTTCTGTAAAACATCGCAATTATAATTGAATTAAAATGTAATATAATATTCCGAGAACAAAAAAAAACTTCCAAATTTGACGAAGACGTTCTACTATAGCAGGTCATATTAATTTATATGTTTTAAGAATGGCAGACATTTAATTTCAAAATGGCGTCTATATAAACATTCTAGCTTAGTATACTTCAGTTACGAAACTATGTAACAAATTGTAACTTACCTTTGTATGCTGGCAATATCCATGCAAGCATCAAACGAGCTATTATTTACACTCTTTTCTCCGCAATTTTGTACGATAGCACCGTATGTAGTACAATTGAGATTTTATGTGCTATAAGGTAAAATCATTATATAATTTCAATCAAATTTAAGCGGCAAGGAATACTTTTCTATTCCACCCAAAATGTATATGACTTACAGGCGTAGTCAAATACTTTCGAAATAACAACCATGAAAATATTTTTGCTTATTATGGGATATATTCCAAATAATTTCAATCCAACTTTATATGCTGGCAATATCTGTGACAATCGTCGAATGTGCTAATTAATAACCTTTGTGTCCGGTAATTTTGAAGAATATCAATGAAAAACATTGAGGTTTTCTACCATATCTCAGGGGCTAATCGGCCCATTAGAGATAAATTTTACAACTAAGTAATGCTACGGTAGGCCATGTAAACTGGCATAATTTAGGTGGGGCATACCAAATCATTAATGCTGTTTATATAAATAATTTGGAATTAGTATGTTGTATCTATACGTACGAAAGAATTCAACAAAGTTGAACCAAATTCTGTATGCTAACAGTATTCATTAGAAGCATAAATTATGCGTACAGAGATCCTCTTTCGCCGGCCTTTTTATAAGATAGTGCTGTGTGAGAAAACTGAACGTTTATGCCATGTTACAAGACAGACCCATTCACCTGATTTCCACCAATATTCACACACCAGAAGTGCTACAGAAGACTATGTATACTTACATGATTTAAAGGGCTCAGGCAATGATTTTCAAAATGGCGGCGATAAAAATAATTTATGATAAGTATGTCATATATATTAAACCATTCAACTATCCAATATGTTTATGCTGACAGTATCTATTAGTAGTATTGAATACAGAACTTCTTTCTTAGGCAATTTTGTGGGGTAGGCCTAGCAACAAGTAAGAAAATAAAGTTCCAATACCATATCTCGGGAACCAATTTACCAATTTCCACCAACTTCTTTACTCAAGTATCGCTACAGTAGGCAGCGTACATTCACGTTATTTAAGTGGCCCAGGCACTTGTTTTCGAAAGTACGGCACTATAAATATTTCAGGTAAGTGAACCTTATCTACCAAAACATGTTACAATGACTACATTCGAAGGTGATTCTGCGATTCTTACCTCCGTACTGTAGTGGTTCAACGTTAGCTTTTGATACAAATTTTTCAGGATTTAAGTAAGTCAGGAGTGAAGAACGTGTTTATTTGTAATTGTCTCGATACTGTTGCATATATGTCTAGATCCATCTCTTGTGGTATTGCTGTCAACGCGATCTCAAGGACTACCTACCATTCAATATTTTAGGAACTTCGTTAAAAAATATTTACACTCATACAGAGGAAAATAGACACAATAGTTATATTGGCAACGTCTTCTTTCCGTTGCAATAACCAAATTCGTAAACATACACTGCAAATAATATGAAACTCAACATACGCTGTTATATTGCCACTAGGAGTAAGCGAGTGTTTCATGAAGAGTTAGAACGAAAATATAAACCCATGTTTTCTGGCAGTAACTGGAATTATAAAAGTATTTATGTACTAGTCTAGGTGTTTCAAAGCAGCAGGTATGAACATTTTTCTGCGCTCAAAACCCCAACAATCAAAGGATTTTTGCTGCCCCAAATTGAAAAAAAAAATAAAAAATAAAAAATAGCAATATTGCCTTGGGATTCTTAATTAGAGTACCTACTACGTATCGATGAAGTGGGACCGTGTAATTTTTGGGATACAAAATAAAGTTATTTTTACAACCAGTTTTACTCTATAATGTACAAAACAAAACGAAATCTGTTTTAGCAGTTCTTAACTCAAACGCTGCGATATTAGCGAGACGTTACACCTGTCACAGAAGTCGATTTAATTAACACAGCAGAAAAACAGTGGTCAATAAGGAAGTCACAAACGTGGGGAAGTCATCATTCGTTGTTGAAACTATATTTCTCAGTAACATAAATAGCTGCTCCGGATTAAATCAAATGAAAACACGGTTTCGGCTGATTCTGACGCATGGTAGTGCGTTGTACTGATATCTGTACAGTTCCAAACAAAACATTTGTTCGTTGTAATTCTTCAGATAACATAAGGAGGCCGCGCTAGTGTAGTTATTAGACTACACGCCTGCCACCTAGGCGAGCCGGGTTCGACCCCCGACGGTTTCGCCTCCGGATTTCCGCACGTGGGAATCGTGCAGGACGATGCCGCTGGTCGGCGGGCTTTCTCGCAGATCTCCCGCTTCCCCTGCCACTGCTCCATACTTCGCTTCAACCTCAAGACTTGGACTTAACGAGCCGCCCAAAACTCTTCACCCACTTACTCAAATAGCATGTCGGTGTCTCTACTCGAAAGAAACGAAATACATATGTACATATACTAAAGGCTGTTCACGATAAAATGAGCACTTTCGAAATGAACATTTGAAAAAAGTCACTGCCTCTGCATGCATATATTTTAATGAGCGCGCTAAGTGGATTTCACCCAGCAAAATTGGCAACGATGGATGGAAAGTAGTTCCATATCTTAACGACGTATAACAAGTGTTAGGTACCATTCTGTGATAACTTAAATTTATTTCTTTAGCTCTGTGATATTTAATACATCGACGTGTGAAAATGAGCAGAATTGTAAAGTATTCACTTTGTTACTAATTTCACAGTTTCATTTGACCGACGCATGAATAAAGTGATGAGGCCTAGGCCAATGTTAATTTTACATAAGGCGGAAGAATACACAACGTGTATATCTACAAGTAGATTTTAAGCAGGGTTTTCAAAAATGCTAATTTTACCGTGAACTGCTTACAGTAGGGATTTGTTTTTCAAATGGTGTTCCTGAAGTGCTCGATCAGACGCAGGCCAGTCTTGGCACGAGGTGTGAGAGAGTTGTTGCGCCTGTTGCACGCCGCCTCGCCTCCACGGGGATTGACTCGTTCCGCCGACGACGGAAGACAGCGCGTCGTCAGGGACATTAGCTGCCCGCACGCAACCCTCGGAACGTGTGACAGGGGGCGGGAGGAGCTAGGAGGGAGTAATGGCAGACCGGCCACAGACTCGGTTTATTATTCATTAACCCTCGCGTCACCGTCGGCTGTAAAACAAACGTCGCTGCTCGGCGACAACTCGACAGGAGGTGATGGCCATCTTTCTACCTTCCGGCCTCCAACTACAGGTTACGCGGCGATCTGATACTGTAGCGTTTCTCAATTATGCCTTCAAAACTCTCTCTCATTCTCCATTCGTTTTCCATAACTTTATTTTCAATGAAATAACCTAATATTTCTTGCTATAGCACGTTTAGGTCCCACAAATACCTTCAAATACAGTCAATTGTATCCACGCGTTATTTGGCAATAGTGGAAAAGCAAAAATCTATTGACGATTTTAATATCTTGCTGCGTTTATTACATCACAATTACTAGACTTTAGAATTTATGTCTGCTCTACAGCGTAACGTATATTGCCATAGTTGTCATTTCAAAATAAGTATAACTGAATAACTGAAACAAGCTAGAAGTCAGTAAATCAGTACGGCGCGTGAAGCTGAGTCATACGAAAAGAGGGCTGGGGGAGGGGAGATGTAAATAATTTTAGTGTTACCAGTTTTTGAGTCATAATATGTATTCAGCATTCAATACTGAAAATTATTCTCTCACATGACATAGTATAGGTATTACTCAGATGATTTAGTAACTGTAATATAAATAGCATACCTTTATTTCTTTAGCATGTAGAATATATGGGAAATGATTATTGATTGTCTTCTGAAAATGACTACAGGCGCAATAACAGTACAAAAGGTCAAAACATAATCGTCTCAAAACATATGACTAAACAATGTTCTAGACCCTAACAAAATCACACATTCAAAAACTAATATGAAACCTAATTAATATAAAACAATAATTAAATAAAAAATGGCATCCAACTGTCACTCTCAAAAAATTTTCCCGCTCGTGTCAGTTGTAGGGAAATTGCGGTTGACGCACAAAGGGCTGGGGGGCTCGGAGCGCCGAAGTCACCCGGCCCCCATATGACGTCACCGACCACCATCTTGGTAGTAGTTAACCTTTTACCCCTGACCAATGACCTTTGACCACAACCCCCCCAAATAGCTATATATATATATATGTGTGTGTATATGTATATATAATTTTCAAACACTCCAAAAAAGTCAAAAAAAATATTATTTAAAAATTATTACAAAACTATTTAAAACACCATAACAATTTCCCATTTTCCCCTCGAAATGGTAGAAGGCCGTCTTGCAAAAAGAAGCGCCTGAGACGCAATTTTCGCTCAGTTAAAGTAATTTGAGAGGCTTCCTTAGGACCAACAGAGCAGTGGAAGCCATATTGGTTTTATAGGCATAGGGCATCACTTTTTTCGAAAAAAAAATTCTGTTTTTTCCCCCTCAAATATGGTAGAAGCACCAAATGTGATAATGAAGCACCTGAAAGGCAATATTCGCTCAATTAAAGTAATTTGAGGGGCTTCCTTAGGACCTACAGAGCAGTGGTAGGCATATGGGTTTTATAGGCACAGAGTATGCCAAATCGATACAAGGGATCGAGGATCGGAGTCAGACCTAACCATCCTCTATCTTGGTTCTGTCAGTCATCTAGTTCACCATATTATATGCAGGTAACCTCGACCTTGATCCCATGACCTTGAATGACATTGAAAACAAAAACTCGAGAAAAATACATTAAAGTCAGCGAGTATAATACATTACAGACTACCATCGAAAATTGGATGCAGACTACGTTGTCTTTGACACCATAACATTGAAAATTAAAACCTGAAGAAAAAATTGTATATATTCCACTCGCTCATACACCAAACACCAATCCACACACCAATCCACACCAATATACACCAATCACACACCAATCCACACACTAATCCGCGTCAATCCTCCTCACTACTTCTCACCAATCCTCACCAATACTCAACAATCCTTCTCAGCAATCCTCCTCAGGAATCTTTCCATCAATCCCTTGTTCGATCCTTCAATCAACCTTTCGGTTTGTCGCCACTCATAGGTATAGAAATAACATTCGTTCACCACCTGTCTCCAAAATTTGTACACGACGACAAAATTAACGTTTTGTATGCAGTCAATTATTCATACATTTATATACTAAAGTCTTAATTGTCATACTATTTGCCGATATTTACGTAAATAGTCGAGTGCTAACAGCACCACTTCAAAGTCGTGAGGGGTAAAAGTATTCGACACAGAAACAAAATAAATAAAACCACAAAATATTTTATAATAATTATTTATTGATATTTGGTAATTACAGCTTCAGAAGAAAGCAGTTCATCACATCATCTGATATAACCACGATATGTTCTCTTAACGGTCAAAATCTCCTCTTTCATGTTCGAATAATCACCACCTCTTTGCAGCTCAATCAAATATCTAAGTCTGTCTGCACGTTTGCTGGGATCTTCGGTAAACATATAGTCAGTATATTCGGCGTCTTTTGCCTTTTTCACATCACTTGTCGAAAGAAACTCGTAGGAAAAATGTATGGAAACGTCGAGGGAATTAATCATCGTCTTCAACACATCCACTGTCGTCATAGTCATCATCAGTGAATTCTTTATAATCGTCTTCACGTCCTGCTTCATCCTCAATATCAAGTTTACTTATATTTGTAGCAGGAGTTTACATAGAAAAAAATACAGTTGACGTTCTGACACCGTGGGGTAAACATCGATTTGGAAATGCTGTCTCACTGTACAGTGAAAAATGAATTGCGAAAACGAAGGCCTATCTTTGACGTCGACGACCGTGGAGCTGCGACCTGCATCATCGCTAACTGGTTGTCTCCAGTGCCGATTCCGTGACAGAGTTTTCACCTTCTGTCAAAATGCGCGTCGGCATGACAGAACCACCTGTACGAAGAGAACTTTTCGCCACGATGCAACATTACGACAATGGGAACATGCAGCTTTTGCAAGATGGTACAATGAAGGAACATACCGAGATCTTCAAGGGTTCGTCTACTAGGAGCCAGCAAGTGATGACGCCAATACCGTCTACTACATCGATGGGTAGTGTTTCCGCAGAAGATTATGACGAGACAATTAACGCTAAGACAAATTTATTGAGTCGGTTTGTACGGAACGTACACTTGCAAGATGTTCGGGTGAAGTCGATAAACTTAAAAATAAACGACCATCAGCTCTAAATACTGATGAATATACACCTCCTGCAACAAATAAAAGTCAACTTGATATTGAGGATGGAGTACGAAGTGAAGACGATCTTGAAGAACTCATTAATGGTGACTATGGCAACAGTGATAGTGTTGAAGACGATGATGATTCCTTCGACGTTCCCACACATTTCCCAACGAGTTTCCTACGACAAGTTATGTGACGCAACCAAAATACTCCGAGTATACCGACTATATGTTTACCGAAGATCCCACAAACTTGTAGACAGTCTTAGATATTTGATTGAGCTACAAAGTGGTGGGGATTAACGATCATGAAAGAGGAGATTTCGATCATAAGAGAACTTAAGGATCGGGGTTGTATTATATGATGTGAAGAACTGCTTTCTTCTGACGTTGTAATTTCCAAACAATAAATATATTATTATAATAAAAATAATTATTTTTTCTTTATTCCTTTGTATGTCGTATCCTTTTATCCCCACAACTTTGAAGTGGGGATGTGAGCACTTGACTATTAACGTAAAATCCTGCATATAGAATGATAATAAAGATTTTCGTATAAAACGCATAAACCGCCTATAAAACGTTAATTCTGTCGTCGTGTACAAATTTTGGAGACAGGTGGCGAACGAATGTAATTTCTGTATATATGGGTGGGGACAAATCGAAGGATTTATTGAAGTATCGAACAAGAGTATGATGGAAAGATTGCTGAAGATTTGAGAGGGGGATTATTGTGTGAATTATTGTGAATTGGTGTGGATTAGTATGGATTGGTGTGCGGATTGGTGATTGGCGTATGCGCGAGTGGATAATATAACATTTTTTTCTTCAGGTTTTAATTCCCAAGGTCTTCTAAGGTAATGTTGTCAAGGGCAATGTTACCTGTACCTAATATGGGGGTAGTAGTCTCTAATGTATTATGCTTGCCAACTTTTAGGTATTTTTCTCGAGTTTTTTGTTTCAAGGTCATTCAATGTCATGTAGTCAAGGTTGAGGTAGTCTGCGTCTAATATGGTGGAAGTAGTTAGTAATATATAATGCTTGTAAAAATATTTTTAGCGTACAAAATTTGGTAGAAATTTGCCCAGCGGTATGAGAGATAAACCAAATAAACATAACATTTTGTATGGCTGACTTCTTGGAAATAACAGCTTTTAAATTTAAATCTCATATGTTATATTGCCTATCATAATATTACTTACGAGGAGAATAGTTTGAGAAGTTTTCGTAATATAAAGTAAAAGCTTAATTTTGTCATGTGGTACTATCTTTCAAAATGGTGGTCCAACCACAGTATTCATATTTACATTGAATGCTTATATGATGCACTGTTAACACGCCAAAAATGTTTAATCGGTTGAGTGGTTGCCGATATATAACATAACACCATTAATTTTAAATGGCCACCAGTTTGAAAGTATGCAGCTGGTTTACTCGAAAAATACGAAATTCATATGTCCTTGCTTATTACTATATTTGTACCGAGTTTGGTGAAATTCAATTCACGTGTTCTAAATGTTTTTGGGTGAGGCACACACACGCATACACTCGCATACATGCACACATACATGCATACAACCAAGAAATATATCTTGAAAGTATGTTTTTTTTTTGGGGGGAAAGTAGACTAAAAACATTAAAAGTTACTAAAGTTACTATTCCCAGCTATGCCGTTGTTTGATGCAGAGCATCTGACCCGAGAACACCAATGAAAACAATTTGCGACTCAAGATATACAAGCATTACGGGATTGTTATTTAGTCGGACAAAGAACAACCCGACCCGAACAATTCAACACAATGACTAAGATGATGAGAATCAGCACGATACAGTACAATGAAACAAATAGTAAGTCACGATCTTTTCGGGTGAAAAAAAAGAAAGAAAACTATGAATTGAATTCTTATTAAAATTCCGTCACTTGAACCGGCAGTCGCCGCAATGTGTTTCATTTTTTCAAATAAATTGAAGTTGTAATAAAACATAATCTACAGATATGTAACTACTGATATAGTGACAATTCGATAGTACAAATATTTAATTTTGTGCACCTCAGCTAGCTGCTAGTGCTATGTTATGAGTTAATCTTAAACCTTTTTACACTTACCATATACATTACCCACTGAGACACCAGCCAGATATAACTCGCCACAAATTCAAATGATTTAAATGCTGAAACATAACATGGTGTAACACTGAAGAACCAAAATAATCATATAACTACTTCAACCACTCTAAGAGTAGAAACAGTGGTAGCTCTTAATAAGATGTTTAATTAATGAAAAATTAAATTTGACTTAGCAACAATAAATCATCAGATCTAGTTCAGCGTTAGTGTTTATTGAAAGCAACAAATTATTATTCATTTAACATCTTAAACACCCCCTCATGTGAAAAATTTATATTGAGAACTTGTCTTAAATGAGAACATCAAAGTTATTATTGTACTATTTTAACTTTCTGAAACGAAACATCTTTGCTTATAACAGTGTGACGAGTAGATCGTCACTGGTTGTATATTTTTGGTATCTAGTGATTTTTTTTAAGTTGGGAGCAGTGTTGTCACTGCGTTTGTCACTAGAATTATTTATTTATGCTAATTTTTTACGCACCGGTGCTGAACTCAGATTTTATAACTAATTAGCGTATTTTGTATTTAACATTTTGTATTTACGAAAGTATTGTATTTTCTCAAATAGATTTGATAGGTTTTAATCTGATTTGTATTTCAAGGTTTTGTAACGTTTTTCGTTCGCGGGAGACGCCGTTTGGTGGCGCTGTTAGCAGAATGGTGAAGGGGGGGGGGGGGGGCATTTTGACGGTCGTAGAAAATGGGTTGAGCCACCGACCCGGAATGTGGTGAGAAAGTGGAAGTCCGACAGAATTTTTTTGTCGCGATGTGTTCGCCGGTGTTAGCGACGTATACGGGAGAAATAATTATTCCACTGCCGCGGAATACTAGAGGTCCGACAAAATTAAATTGTCGTGATGCCCGTGGCGATTTATGTGGCTTTGACTGCTGGCCTGAAACATTCAATTTTGCGATATAAATTTGCGGTCTTCATTGCTGTACTCTGCAAATAGTGATCGCGTGGTTCAATACTGTAGAGCCTTAGAGTGAACTTCACGTCTGTCATTCGCTCGTATGTGATTTACAGCTGTTTTCTTAAAAAGACTTTCTGTGTCTTGGGCAGACTTCTCATAAGTGCGGAGCACGGAAAACTAGTTGGAATATGAGGAAAAATATTAATCGGATGTGGTGTTTCTGTTGGCGAGGACGTGTCCTGGGAATCATCTGATCGAGGGAGCGGAGCTGCCTGAGCGAGCTGCACGTAGTGGATGATGTCGTGGGCCGCTGGTTGAAGTATGGGGCCGCTGCAAGTGACGTCTTTTATGTCGGAGGATGACGTCGGCTTCGTTCATAGAGGTATTGTCTCGACATATTGACTTTTAAGCCCGATTGCGTCATGGGCGGGTTTTCCTTGATGCAAATTTCACGGACTTGTAACAAGTATTAATTTGATATCGCATCAGTGTCGTCATAAACTGTGGCTCCCGTTTTTGCCCCATTTTGATTATGGTTGTTATGTACTTTTTACATGTTGGCATATGAAAGAGCTAAATATTTTACGTACCAGTATTTTAACAAGTATGTGTGTAATTAGTTGTAACAGTTTAACGCACGTGGCGTTTACAAGAAAGTTGCACAATACTAGCAAAACATTTATCAACTGTTTTATGCATATGTCATTTCTATCAGAGTGCACAAGAAGTCATTTTAAATATGGTGCATGTACAGTCGCACTTGAATAAACATAAAGAAAACTATTTGCCGGTAGTCAGTTTGTTAGTAGGTAATACTGCCTCTAGCTAACTGAGATTAAATTTAACCATACCCTGCTGCAGTAAACTAAATGAAGGACTTGATATTAAATTTAATAGCATCGTACCAAAAACAAAGATTTCCATCCGAGGCCCCTCTATCTCTGAGCCCATGTATATGAATCAATGAGAGAGTGAGGCATCACTGAGTAACCCGAAACCGTTGAAGTAAAGAGCGTCCCAACAGAACTTATGTTTTATGGAACGAGAATAGCCTTTCTTTACTGAATTAACTGGCTCTTTTAAAATAATACAGTCTCTTTTTAATTAATTATCTTAGACCTTTATATGTGTTTAAAATCAATTCAAACAGAACGAAACATTAAGTTTCTTTGGAAAAATTGAAAGTGTAACTAGAGTTGTACGCCTTTTAAATATAATCGGAAATGAACTTAGCAGCAAATCTAAGTCGCCGTAGATGTGATGTTCAGTTATGACTCCCAGTCATGTTTCGTGGTTGTTCAAGGCATAGAGACAGACCAGCTACTGAATACATATGCCATTACTCAATTGTACTATAATCTATCAACCTGTGATGGATTACTACATTTTCACGTAAAGGAAGAGGGTGTAGCGATTTATATATCCAGACGTTTACTTGATATCAAAGAAAATCATAACAGTGCAGGAACTAAACTTAACTATAAAGTTTCTACTAATAACATGGCAGGGAATACCATTAATATACCACAGCCAATACATAACATGACAAAAATATTGTACGGCAGTTCAGTGCTCTGCATCTGGAGGCGATGGTGTCCCTGATACGCTTGGCAGTCTCGCCCTTTTTCCTACCTTCTGTGCCTCAAATATGGAAAATAGCTTCAAGTAGACTAACGCCTTAACGACGTCATTCTGCGCCGATTTTTCATTAAGAATGACTGTAAAGGAAGGCTGAGCTTATATTTTCAATGAAACCTACGAAGGCCTGTAAAGTAAGTGTTCCCTTATTTTCAGGAATATATCTGTATTAAGAGCACCATAAACAGCCTGTCATTATTTTTAATATACACCTTGTTTAATGGTTGTAACTGAAGATTATTCCTTCAACATTGGAATTTACCTTATGACTAGCTGATGATCGTGATGTCTGATGTAGTCGAGAAAATACCCCACATTTCAATATTTTTTCCACCAGAACATAACAAAGTGTGAGGTATTGCATGAAATCCCATAACGTACATTATCTCCTTCGCAGATTTCCGTGTATTATGAGTGGTGGGTGTATTTTGAGGCAGCACGTTTGGGGCCTGACATTCATTATTCGCAGTGGTGTTCCGAAGAGAAGTATTTTAAAACGTATAATTTAATGGAAATAACTTTTGAATCAATGGTTACAAGTTAAAATTAAATGCAATGAAAAATGTTCGTGCAACGAAAATAATTGGGGCAAGAATATAGAGACAAGAAATAATTTATTTTGAGTAATACAGCAAATTAAGCTGAATATTTCATCTAACGACAAAATTAAGCTCAGGATGTTAATATGAGGCATCTTACAATGATTTCATGAAATTATTTTTGAGATCGAGTTCGTAAGGGATGGAGGTTTTTAATAAAAAAAAAAATAAAAGAAACTAAATTTTATTTCTAAATTATTCACTCTGCTATTATGTACAACATAAATTAGCTGTCTTCACATATACTCTTTCTATTTAACAGTGAGCACAATATTAAATGTTTTTCTTTCTACTTCAATTAACGTCTTTCTTAATGTCTCTCTTGATTACAGTCAATGAACTCATATCCACTAGTAGCATGTGTTCAGTCTGTTTCCACAGTTATAATGTCTTTCACTCACGCACTTAGTCCAATAGTCTAGCCTGACAGCCGCACACTCTGCCGCTGGATATATGGTGTCGCAGACTCTCCTTCCGCTGTCCGCTGGTTCTCCCACTGCTCGTCGCTCGTTATTTTATCGCTCAGTCATACATCAGCTCCAACTCAAAAATTTCCGGTCCAGAGGCATGCTGTGAAATTTATAGTCTAGCTCTAACCATCTTGAAGGTTCAAAACGCCCCGAGTTGCGCTGAGAGGCGAGGTCAGTAATCCAGAGCATTCTTCGATAAACGAGGAAATCACTACAGCCAGGATCAAGCAGCGTCTTGCCGTAAAAGATTATCTTGTCGGCCTGCCTTTGTAACTATTACGTGGCTTCCACCTATCGCACACGTTGCCGCTCCTATCACATCTTCTGTCTTTGTCTCCGCTCGCGCGCCGAGCACGCCAAGGTCAAAGTTAAATAATAGACGTACATATGAACGGAAGCAAAACATTTTTACGCCACGCATGTCGTAGAAAGCCGCGGTATCTCTTGGATAATCCTCCAAGAACATGCGCCATCTTCCCTATGCGACAGTTGCAAACTAACGTTTAATAAACTAACAGACGAGTGCATGCATTATAACAGCATTGTGAATAATTCTAAAATGATTAATATGCAATAGGGGCATATCTCAAGGTGCATTAACTTGTTTGAAAAACTCACTGCACAAAAACCAAACTACAAATCAGCGAAACAAAAAAAAAAAGTCGTCCGAAATACCGAAGATGTAATTCATTCAACGGCCAACACATTTATGATACGGATTACCAGTAGAAGACTACTGATGGAAGCATTATGACCATGCGCTGACGAACCAATCGAATCTATTAAAAAAGTTACGCAACCATAACAACCCAAGACCCCAAATATTACGTTTATTTGACCCCTGTTATCCATTACTCAATTATTTTTGCCTAACATAGGCCTATGAGATTAGCCTAGATTCCTAGGTTACTGCTCGTAAGGTTTGGTTACTAATCTGTGAACTTATATGGCTTATTACGCTAAATCTGTAATGTATACTAATAGCGAATGCGCCGATGCGATGTATGTCGAGCGTTCACGAAAGTATCCGAGGAGTGCAAATGTTTTGTTGACCTAGATGCTTGTTTCTCCGGCCAAAAAATTGGACTGTTTAGGCCCGGTATACACGTGTGGACATAGACCGCTGCGGCACCGTAAGGCTACCGCAGAAACACATTCACACGCTACGGACAAATACAGCACAGTCTGAACTAACCCGGCAAAACATATTGATGTTTATAGACGAAGACGCATATTATTTGCGTACTTAGTGTATAAATATTTTTTGAAGAGAGACACAGATGACATTGGGTGCATCCTTTCACTGATGTACGACTTTTGAAAGGAAGATTTGCAAAACCTTTTTCATACCTACAGGAAAATACTGACAAATCTTTCAATTACTTCCGCATGAGTTTCAAGTCATTTCATGAGCTTTTAGGAAGAATTAGTGACAAGATCAAATCAAAGAATATTCATAGCTTATGACGGGCTCGCAGGTATTTGGAGAGTACGTTTGTAATTCTCTCAACCAAATGGCAAGTTTTTCCCAAGTCCATAAATGTGAATTTGTATTTCCCTAATATGATTAATAAAACGTGTTGCATTCTCCACTAACTTGTACGACTTAGAGAAGGATAGACCTATAAAATCCAAGAAGCATTGAGTGTGCAAGAATTTTCTGATGTCACATATAATAATGTAAGCTTCTCTAGATGACCCATTCAATGCGGCCAAATAAGAAATCATTGTCCTGATTTTTTTATTGCGATGTTGGTCGGGTTCTCTGACAACAGAATTGTATGTCAATTGCTCGTTTGCAGAGTTAGTAGTTCGTATTTATTTATGTAAACAAATATATTGTGACAGTTATGTTACATTACATTTATTCACCTTTAATTGCTTTGTACGTTCACAAAAGAATTGATATGACTGTTGTATGTTTACTATTTTACGTGCAAACCTATTGTTTTGAATGTTTATGAGTAACCGATTTGCTGTATGAAAAGAAATATTAATTTTAAACGATATTTAGTTATAGTTACATATAACATTTTGTAGTTAGGACTGTTTACTTTGAGGCCGTGAGCATCACTTAGGAAGTGACTAATTGGAAATTATATTTAAGGGATTACAATTGTTATATAATTATTTTACGTACACAAAAACATAAATCTCGTGGATTCACTAGGTATAACTTTTTAAACATTACTATACCCGTGCTACTACTTTAAAGGCATGTAATAGTTACTATAATTGTATAATACGTTCTACTAAACTGCAGTTTTAATGACTTACATGTGTAAAACATAGCTTATATTTGCATGTTCTCGTACATACTAGGATTTGTATTTGGTGTTTAGTTGTCACTATTTAATTGAACGTGCTTAATACTGAATACTAACTCACCACAAACAGCATTATAGTGCACACAACTTGGTCACGTGACTATTTACTTAACTATATTAAAACTGCAGATTGTAACCCTGCCTTCGTATTACTTGCAGAAAACCAAATATCACATAATTTGCATATACTCGTATGCATTTTATGTTTGTTGTAATGTTACATGTTGATATCAATATAAACATTATTCATCATGTTCTCCCTCATTATCATTGAAATATATTTACATACAGGCAAATAAACTGTACTGTTTTGTGAATTGTTGTGCAATGTGTGGTCTACACCTAGATTGTTGTCATTGACTCTGCGTGATCCTTTTTTACGTCACATTAAAATATATTCATACCGTAACTTCTTGTTCACTTCATTCATATTATGCATTTACTGTATATAATTTACTTAACTTTGGTTTTTCTTATTGTCCTCCTTTTCATCGAAATCGTCACTAAATTGTCGGCAGATAACAATCCACGCACTTCGTTTTTTAGTGCGGTCGTAGAATTCTTCTGCAACATCATTTCCAATTTCTGGATGTTTTTTCGCTTCTGCGATAACCAGTTCTACGTCCAACACGTCTTCACATTCAGTTCCCGCCATGTCGCTGATGCGGAAAAATACCGCACGTGTGCACTGGTCGATTGACTGCAATGTACTAGAAGACGCAAGTGGCCTCCTGGTTCCGCTGCGGCGCCGCCGCATTTCTGTGTGGAACAGCGGAAAAAAACTGCACGCTCAGTGGACGCGCGGTACCACAGAAGCGCTGCAGCTACGTGTGCACTGATGCATATAAGCCAAGCCTTGGAGGAACGCATTTGCGGTGCCGCAGCGGCGCCGCGCGGACATTGTTCGCACGTGTGCACCGGGCCTTGCCAGGACCTTATAAACTAAGTATGTGTTTCTGATATGAGACGCCTCCCGCTATGAGTGATGTATTGAAAATCAATAAACTTGCGTTTCTACAGTATTTTATAATAATTATAAAGCAAGTAAGGAAAATTAATTGTGTCACGTCTATCATCGTGCACCTATAAGAATACCCGTGCATTAAGCTGTTGGTTGTACGGTACCTACTGTTTGTGTATGAGCACTGCTGTTATGGACGAGGCATCTTACCTGGGTACGTGTGGCCCGTTGGACCGGATTGCCAAGCCGCGGCGTGAGCGGGCAGGTTAGAGTCATACTGAGCGGCACGTTATGTCGCTCCTCTCCAACCCGGGTGTCTTCACGACTGCTTGGAGGTGCACGTGCTTAATGTGACGTCACCAGGGGCGCTGTCTACGGTCGGAAAACGGTCGGTCTACGGTCGGAAAACCTTCCAGACATGGAGCGTCGATGAGATATAAGCTTGGTTTTGGAAGAGAGCCCAAAAAGGGCAGGCTTGGGAGGGAGCTCTTTTCCATTGCGGGGGAGAGGAGCGGATGGCAGCCAAAAATATTTCTTTAAGATACGTATTTTTCCTTTTGGTTTTTTCTGTCAATTGTTATTAGTGTCATTGTATAATGTAAAGTAAAGTTTCAAAGTGTTATATACAGTAGTTATTCGCTAACCGAGGGTTTATTGTAAACTTTTTGTAACATTTTAGAGATTTGGCTGTTTAATCGAGGGTTTATTACATGGCATTTTCATTTTACTTAAGGGATTTTGAATGAAAATTTTTCCATTGCTGGTCTTGGAGTAATGAAGTTGGGGATTTTGACAATATCTGTCACCAAAGTGGCAACCCCGAAAAAAATAAAAACATTAACCACATGTTTACCCTTTTACTTGGCAAACCCAAACTTATAAAATACCTTATTTTCAACACGTGATGGGGAGAGGAGGGGGATTAGCAATATCTCTATTCTTGTTGGAAAAGTGGAAAAGGTATCCAACTGAGTGAAATAGAGACGGAGTCCCTGCCTCACGCCTCACGTGTCAGCCAGCTATTGCCACATCATCTCTATCTCTGATCCTTAACTGCTCGTGCTTATCAGAAAATGTATTAACGCTAAACGAGTCTGATTGTAAATATCTCTATGTGAAATTATATGTACTCCTTATTTACCCCTCCGGTACCCTTCATTTAAAGTTGTATATCCCCTATATGGCAGTATAAACGTATCGGTTGCGCTCAGCACCGCAAAATAATACTAATATGTTATAGCCTTTAATGCGGACAAGCTTGTTGCAATCGTAACTGGCGAGGACTGGGAACGGCATTATCCTGGAACGGCGATGGAAAATCTCTTGGGCAGAAAATAACCCTCAAGTGCAGCGGACAAATAGAGAACTCACGACCTCACGAACGCGAGGCAGGCGGAAATAACTAGACAAGCTGACGTCCATGAAGGTCCTGGGGTAGCACTTGTGGCGCCGAAGGCGACATTCCCGAGAAACCCAGTCCAGCTGTGTGACCTTCCCATTTCACCCCCTCCCGCTTAAACAAGCCCCCACCCGACAGGGTAGCCCCTGCACGACTATGGACTATCCCCCAGAACATGATGGATCGCCCGCGCCCGCTGTTCTCAGCTCTTTTCGGGAGGGCTGAGCCCGGAGACCCTCGACGACTCCTCCTTTACTCGTCATTAATCTTGCATGTACCCGCGTGCCGGTGGGAGGCGGGAAAGGATTTCGGAGTGCCCCTTCGTCCGGTCGTGGAACTGGCTTGGGCGGGCGGATCGACCCGGCACGACAACCCTTCCAAACCCTCTCCCCGCGATCTCCCTTCTTACGACCACGGGGACGTGAGCGCCCTTCTAGAGGAGCTGGCACGTCCTACCCTCGTTCGCAGCTGCCAAGCAAAGCAGCGAAAGAAATAGTAATTTCACAAGTAATTTTCACGGTTTTCGCGCTTTGGAGTCGAGCTACACATCCCAAATGATTAGACCAAAAATGTCCAGAAAATTCTCGTTTTGACGTGAATACGTCTTTATAAATTTGCAACTATAGTGGGACGCAATCCAGAAAATCCGATGATAACAAAATCGGGGGATACTATTTGGCACTGCAACTCCGATAGTTAAGTGGCTATGGATAAAATTGTTATTTCCCAGCTTTGTTCTCCTGTTGTTCACACATTAAATGTTTTTTGAAGTGTATACAATATTTCACAAGTGGTTACAGTGCTTGCCTGCAGATATTTTTGTAATGCTGTGTAATATATTGAAATTTGTTAAGGATTTTAGGGAGAATTTCTTAATTTTGTATTGGGTAATGTAATATAATATTGGAGATGTAACATTTTAAAAATATATTTGTTGTTAGTAAGGTGTGGTTGCCTCGGCAAAGGGGGAAAGAGGTATGCAACTCTTAGCTTGCTCAGCATGTGGGATGTGCTTGGGGGAGCAGGATAGCTAGGTGCACACCTCTTTAACCCTCTGGTGGGGAAACTGGACTGCTCATTCTCCGCATTTGTTTGTGAGACAGAGGATAGTGAAGAGACCTCTAGCAGGATTCTGGATGGGTGGAACTGGGGAAGACATGGAGTTGAGAAAGACTCTCATTTTTAAAGTTGCTCGAAAGCCAGCATCGATAATCTTGTAATAAAATTTAACAAGAGGGTTCACTCTGAAGCTTTAAATTTAAATGCTAGAAATTGGTTTAACTTGTCCTATTAGATCTTCATGTTAAAACTCATTTCATATTTGTCTGTGGAACTGGTATAAAGCAATTGAGCACTCATGTTAATGAACGTATGAGATTTTTAAAACTGTTATTCATATTGGCATGAATATGCCTCAGTAAATTTCTCTTTCGAAATTGCGATCTACTATATATTTTTTACTATTAAGTCACAAGTTTGTGATCACTGATTACTCTCATATTATATACGATTTAAATAGTGACTAAACTTCACAAGAACCATGTACCATTTTTACCCTCTGTTTATTAATCATGGTAATAACTGAAAATCTTAATTAAGCACATTTGTAAAATCATATTTAATTTTCGCCTTTACGAACATTGGTTAAAAAACTTTTAGAGAATATATACGCATGTATTTTTCAAATGTTTGGATAGAATAAATATCTGAAGACAAGAAAATAGGTTTTTCAAATATCTAGCTTTGTTGCTTGAACATAATGTGTGTGTTGTTACTTAGACATCTGAAATTTGTTTGTTTCGGTAAAGTTTTCCTGAACTTTTGAAGGAGTAAATGTAGTTTTCTGGGGACATGAAATTTTCCTCACTGGGGTAAGTTTGCTTTGGTATGTGAGTTTTGCTGCTCGGGAGAGTTGCTTACCACAGGGCAGGTAACTGCTGGCCGCATGTCACCCTCCACACCTGTCTCAACGTGAGAGATTGCAGGTCACTATTTGTGAGTGCGGGAGCAGATCCACACTGGCAGAGGAGGTGCGAGGAGCACTGCCAGATGAAATGAATGGCGAGGTTTTATTGGGCGCATGGCGAAGGTAAACAAAGTCTGAAGGCTGACAGCAGAAGAGGGAAGCGAAAGGGAATCTCGCCACACGTTCAACTTGACATCCTTCTGCAATCGTGACCGTGGCCATGTCGCGATACTCCTCGTGTGCGAACACCATGACCAGTACGCCAGTACTGAGTCCTAGCTAGTGCTTTCTACCACACTGCCTCGTCTCCTACGTTATTGAGTTCCCACACCACCACACTCGACCCGTTAACACACACTTGCACCTACTCGTTCCAGACATGTAATTTCGGTTTCCTTAGCAACTGAGTCTCAAATACAATTTCACCCGAAGTTATTTTCGCCTTACATTTTGCCATATAATTGTATGCTGCATTCCATAATGGCGATTTACTCCCATTCGGAATAATAGGCGTGGAAAAACACAGCTCGACCATAACATACGAGAAAGAGCTTAGTAAACTAATTAACTCTATTTATTCGGCTAGGTGTTGTTCTAGTTGAACATGAATATGGCCACGGCCTTAAACACATCGGGTCGTAACAGCCCTTCATTGGTGTACTTGATGATCTGTCTCTTTGCGGACAAGTGATCACAAGTATGGAGGAATGATAAGCAACGATATGCTATACTCTTCATAGACACATTAAAAAATTTCGCATCTAGCTTGTTGACAGCAATAATTTCAGTACGTTACGCCAAGTGTTGAAAGCGTTAACTAAAATAGTTTTTAAAATTGCGAACAAAAACATATAAATGATTTGGTTCAACGTAGATTTTGGTATCTCGACAAAATGGTTAACTCGATTAAAATATTTGTTCAGGAAAGCACTGTCGTTATATTTGTTTACAAACAATATATATGGTGACATCTTATTTTTGAATCCATTAGTTCTAACGAATGTGTGTAAGATTTGTGTCAGTTTGTTCATACTGTGCAATTAGTTTGACGTGGTTTTACATTGTAGTCAAAATATTTGTTTAATACAACACACTTAAGTGATTTTTTTTTCCTTTGTAGAATGCACTTCTTTCTTAACACTTATTTTGGAAGTTTTTGGTACTTCCATCAATACGTATTTTCAAAATGTCAACTTTTCTGTCCCATCTGCCCTGCTGCCCTTCTCCTCCAGCCGGATGTCTGCGAGACTTCGTAAGGACGTCCACTTCGATAGTTCATGATATTTCCTGTCGCGTTGCGCGACCAATATCTTACTCTATTTTCCAGTCAGGATGTGTATACCTTGTCAGGAGAGGTAAAGGAGCTGGAAACAATCTGTTGTTTTCTGATCGCAGTTGAGCCAGACATTCTTGTTTCCATCGCAGCTGGAGGGTAGAAAATGGGGTGATCCAACCAAACCTCCCTTTTCCCCAAAAATCCTTTTTTCTCGCAACCCACGTGTGAGAATGATGCCATCTGCAGCTAAAATTTCTCTGCAGCCGGGCTCTTGCCTCGCGGACACACACACACACACACACATCGAAATGGAATCGTCGAGTTTTCTTCCGGATTATTTTCTCTTCTCTCCCCCCGTTTCTCACTCGGAAATGTTTGTCCCGGCATCCATTTCTCTTTATCCCCCCCCCCCCTTTTTTTTCACCATTCATATTATTTTTTTCACATACACAGCCTTCCCACCTTTTTTTTTTCTGAGGACACTCGATACTGAGTTTCGAATAGTTAAAAGTTTACTAGCACCTCGTGCTTAACATTTTATACATCTGAATATTAAACTTTATTTTATTTCGTACTATTACACAGATAACGCCTTTGAGAATGTCATAACGCTCACGTTATGGGACATCTCTATACTACAGTGCTGAACTTTCCAAATCTCACTTATACTTAGTCATTACTAGAACATAATCGCTAACTTACATTGTGAATATATAACTTGTCGATTTCTAATATTTTGCTCTCGTGTGTGTTTCATAAAGATTTTTGTATTTCCGCGCCTACTACTTAACTTATTTATTTATTATTGATATATAAAAACTTGAACTATCAGCCTGGTGTAGATGTGATCGAAGTGGCAGACTTGAAAATATTTCTATAAACATTTTAAGAAGGGCAAATTACCTTATATTAGTGCAAAGGTTGTCCAGTTTCAGTTATTTATAATATGTAAAATAGAAGCGATTTCTTTAAAGTTCAAGAATGTGTACTAATAAGTAGTTTATGTTAACTTAAGATCTATTATCATAATTTAAACGACATAAATTACGGAAAAAGTACATCGAAAAAATGAAATATCTCTCTAAAAAAAAGTAAAAAATTGCGCAATCTCGTTGCAAATCACAAACAGTGCATTCTTACTCAAAGGAAAACGCTTCGAAAAAAATTGCCAATTTTTAAACTGCAAAGGATATTTTAAAATGATCGAATTAAAATATGAATTCAAAACTTTATTTAGTATTGTTTACCCTATCCTGGACAACCAATAAAACTATTTTTTTGCTATAGTAGGAAATTTATTATAAACGCAAAAAACTAAAAGACACGAGTCTCAAATTATACTTTCAAACTAATTTATTTGTGATTTACAAAACCAATATTTAAAGATTTAGCACATGTTATTCTCGATTTGATTATCAAGCGCATTTGGAAATCGAGGTAAAATATTTTCACCTTAACCAAACATTCACAACAAATTTTGTACATGTTATTAATTTTTTTTCCTTATTCAAAAATGTGCTTGAATTTAAATCAACTGGGAAATTTTTGATAAAAATCTTATTGGCTCTTATTGAAGACGCAGTTAACTAGGACGCAGTGTCTTGTTTCATCATGGAATGACATTTCTTTTATGTATGGCGATTATAGAGAGTCGTAAATTTAGTGGATTCATTTGAGGACAAGCTGGACTACAAACACATGATTTTATATTTGCAAGCCACGCCCTCAGCGAATTTGAGCCTATAACTGACCTGCGAGGAAACGATTACCTGTGCGACCTGCTGTGGAGTGAAATTGAAGCATTACCCAATGAAAGCGTAGCTGAGGCTTGAATATCCACGGGAAGGTGGAGTCTAGCTTTTATTCAAATGTATCCACAACATTTCCGGGACTCAAATTACGATCCAAAAGTTACGCATTGCTGAAAATATCGCCAAGCCCATGACAGTTACTCCGAACGTAAATTGAGAAATCGTTTATTTTAGTTTCAGGCGAGTTTGGCTTGGTATGTATAAGTCGTCCGTCTGATGGCCTTCCAGAGCTATTGCGAAGTTCAAGAAGTAATCAAGTTTAGGCCCTGATCCAGCACCTAGATAAAATTTTTTAATGGTTACAGATAAAGAATAAAGAATTTTTATTATGCCCTGCAGAATAATTTCACCTTCATGAAGAGTGATAATTCTCGTCTGCAATTGGACATTTATGTTTAATAATTATTGTTGGTGTTCTATTTGCCGTGCAGAGCAGTGTTTGTAGTTACCATATTATACGTTTGCTTTCTGAAATTTATTTATCAGAAATAAGAATCGAGAAGCACAGAAGTACAGAAGAACAAACTAGGAAATTTTCAGAGAGTTTATGTGACGTCACAGAAAGTTTTCTGGAAGTTACAGGAAGTCCGCCATTATAAAAGCTACGTGTCCGTAATTTTATGAAGAGTTCTGGAGAATGTTTTACCAGTACTTATCCATAAAGTGGGTGAAAATTTTTTCAATATCTAGATCTTCAGCAATAGTTAATTTTTTCTGTTTCTATAAGCATTTCGTATTTTTAGTACATCACTGACCCCAAGTATATCATCGTCGTGCATACGAGGCTCCAAGACACTGCAGAGACTGATCTCATTTCATTGGACACACTCGCCGCTCTCTTCAGCAAGTATTTGATGTGATTGCAGAGAGGAAGCGTGTTGCCGAAGGTCACTCCATACAATGTAACATAGTCTTCTTATCTTCGCTTGTCTTCCTCTGGATATGAAACACCTACAGACTGATAAAACGCTGGTTTTATGGTAAAAAAAAAACATAAACGTGTACTGTAGTACGCAAATCTCTTCAATTAACTTGCAAGGAATGATACATCGTTTTGGGCGTTGCGCGGACCAAGCCGCGCTGATATTAGTTTCTGGTTACTCATCATTTTCGAAATCCCAGCTCAATTTCTTCATGCCCACAGTGCATCCTCGTTGCTCGTGTACAAGTAAACACTGCCGTGGACATGACGACATTTGTTCTCACGTAAAACAAGCGACGCTGTGAATTTACGGTACCGTATACGTCAGTATTTACTATAATGTGCATAACAAAAAATCGTAACAATTCCATTGAAATTAGAATGAATTTTAAGTTAATCTTAAATAAGTCTTTAAGTTGCTGAACAAATTTTCTTTATTATCAATCAACATACCAGATAAGTACTACAATCATAGGTAAGCATTTACGAAAATAATATTTTCCTAAAGTTAAATTAATTACGATTAAGTTAAACGTGAATCAGCAATATTCGCACATAATAAAGAATGGGGAGAAAGGAGGAAGTGGTACTAATGAGTCGTCTGGCCGGAAGGAAAGGGCAGGAATTTTTTGTGTCCATGAATAGGAGGGGTGAAAGATGAACTCTTGTCAGCTATCTGTACTGGCGAAATTCGCGCTGCAGGAATGAAAATATCGGGTGATGCAGTCCAATGCCAATATATACAAGAGTTACTTTCTAATACTTTTTTTACTGTAATATCTGTTGACAAGACGCATGTGCTGTCAAAATAGTAGTCCATCAATGACAGTACACCATCAGCTGATTACATACATTGTATTTGACACTAAAACGAAGTCTAAATTATGCGTGCACGATATATTTCCAAGTTAGTAAGCCACCCCTTCAATATCCTGTCGAGTTTAACATGGGGCATTAAAAAAGGCACAGAGAAAACATAAAAAAATTTACTAGCGCTTTATGGGACAAACGATCGTATTCAAAAACTAGAGAGCATAACACGAAAATTTAGTTACTGATTAAGGCTATTTAAGTGTCCAAATTTACCTTCTATAGTTACAGCATAATTAATATTTTTCTGTTGTTTTAAACACCAATGAAAAAAAGTGGGAAATTCATTTTTGAAACATAAATTAAACGATTTCTGAATATTTTAACTTTATATCTTGTCTCATACAAATTTTAAATTGTACCAAAGTAAAAATTTTGCTAGAATTTAAAGTAAGTTTTAATTTCACCAATTACGGTAAATTAATTTCTGGGGAATTACTTATGAGATTTGTCTATAAATAAATTTAAATCTTTATAATAAACTTTATATCCAAAATGCTTCAAAGAAACTTTATGATTTCGTCAAACATTGTAGTCAAGTGAAATAATTTTCTTACATATAATTCACGAAATGTGTTTGAAACAATGTTTATAGTAAGAAATTTTAATAGTAAGGCTAAAAAATGTGCCGCAATTAAAATTTGCATTTGTTGTATTTTAAATGAATTGCTTCTGGTATCACGTTTAATGTCAAATGACCTCAAAACTTATAAAAACTGGCACTTTAGTACTCTAGCAAAAGTAGAGCGATTTTAAAAATTCAGGAAAAATTAAATGGTCAAATTTACAGAACAATGGTTTTAAAATGCAGGAAAATGCAATATCAGGAGGATAATACAAAGTTCTAAGTTAACTACCCTTTCAGTAAATGGCAGTGCTATTTATTCACTATGTTGTTCACCATATACTTATTTACAACTGCACGTAAATGAAACATGTGGAACGCACCAACCGTGGCTAGAAGGGAGGGAGGGAGGAAAAGACCAGATAGATGTGAAAGTTTTGTTTGCGCCATCGCAAAATTTAATTGCGTAGTTTATTTGCTGTGGTTCCAATTTCCACTTGTTTCTTGATCTGGCTACTCAAGGATATCCGTTTCTTTTACTGACTCTCTGCAAGTTTCATAGAAGGTTTGAGCCGACACCATTACCTAGGCTGGGGGAAGTGTGAAATGGTTGCAGTGTATTCATTTATTTTAATAAAAGTAGCTTTCTTTGCAGATGATTAAATATGTATGCGAAACTATTGTACGTCCTTTCCACAACAGAACCATATTTGCTACCGTATTTAAGTGTATGTGTTTCTTCTTTTTCTTCTACGCTAACTACTGCGGGATCAACCTTAGCTCTTCTGTGGCCGCAAATTAGTCTTGACCACTCCCTTGCTTCTATAAATATGATAAACTTATAGAGAAAGCACTGCTCACATCAGACAGCCTTTCAAATTATAATCGTGTTCACGCATCTGGTTTTAATTTAATGGCCGTTCTGTTAAACTCTTGGTGATGCACGCCCCGATCGGACATTCGCACATATGTCAAATATACTTACTTGACCGAAAACGAGGTACGTTACAGCATTTATGAGTGACATGTTGCTATGAACAACCACAGCGAAATTTATTGAGAGGAGAGTGGGAGGAGGATAGTGTAAGGAACCAAGACATGGGACACCCGAAGAAATCGGATAGTACAATTTAATAAACAAACATTTAAAAACTTCCAGTAAAGACAAGCTTAATATTTGCATATATTTTTACCTATTTTTGTATTCGTCCTTAATACGTCTGACTGATCACATTTTTTTTAACATGCAGGGAGTTGGGCAGGCAAATATAAATATATCGCACCGAATTCCGGATTGGGACGGGAATTAAGCTATCACCAGGGAACTATCATCCACTTACATCTCGTGTAGTTGGTTGGAAATAATCCCAGGGCCTTCTGAATGTGTGTCAAGCAATCTACTGCAGGACTTCACATGCTCGTTAGAGGATTCCAGAAATGGATGGTTTGCTACAAGCGGATATTGCAAATTTGTATTAAAGAGAAATTAAATTTGCAGGAAAAGTACTGATCATCAGGTTTATACCACTTCGTATACAGGTGTCAAAATACGTTAAATAGGAATGCAAATTATTCACCAACAACTGCAGATGGAGGTTCAAAATAAGTGTCTTAAATTGAATAACTCATGACGAGAACACCACACAGCTCATTTCACATGCTGTTCGGTACACTGTCAATGTGGAAAACGTTCGACCCGACCAGTCGTAAAAAAATTGTCCAACTTCCTATAGTAACATGGTGGAACGTCACTCGTTAATCAACCAGTACCTGGATAGAAGCTTGCACTGGCGATTGCCCAAGCAGCAGTGAATATTTCACGTAATGCAGTGGCTAGTGAGGTAAGATCTGTTTTCAGATTCTCAGGAGCCGTGGTGGCTGAGCGGTTTGCCGGTTCGCCTCCCACCAAGGCGAACTGGCTTCAATCCCTGGCCATATCACTCCCGGGTTTTCGAATCTAGGGATCGTGCCGGACGATGCCGCTGGTCGGCGGGTTTTCTCGGGGATCTCTCGTTTTCTCTGCCCTTTAATTCCGATGCTACTCCAAACTCATGTCAATCCCCCTCATCGGCTCTAAAGACCTCCCTGTTAAGAGCCGCCCAAATATATCCACTCACTTCTCTCAATCCAGGCTCGCGCAGCCAGAAATCTACCGAGATATCTTCGTCATTAGGACAGTCTAAACATTTAACTTCTATGTATGAACTATTCGGTGGTGTTATGAATTCTGCTTTTCCCGTTTCCTCCTTTCCCCAACACTGTCGATGTCAAACGGGACAAGTTATTTAAAACGTCAGTGCTCGCGTTTCCGTACAACTCCACAAAGCTCCGTCGCTTTCCCCTTACCACTCGTGCAACACCATGCGCCAACCCCGGCTGCTTCCTAATTGAGGTAAGCCGGAACCGAAGAGGAACTCCGTGGAAATATAATGGCATTAATCCTGTTTTTGCATTCAAAAGGAAGACTCAATTAGAGCTGTGTAAATCTCGCCCGTCTGGTGGTATTAGGTAGCGACGTAAACTTCCACGCGGTTTGTATATCCAGGCGCCTGCGCGGTTTCTTGGAATTGCCAACTGCAGTCGAGGTGGACAAACTTGGAACAGAACAACGACGCAGAGTAATCCGGAGACTTCCCGTCCTACGACAGCCCAAACTGTCTCCATTTCTGTACTTAAGAGCCGGCTCGATCGACAGGAACAGGATGCGAGAGATAGGGATTTCAATGCAAAATTGTAGGTGACATTACACAGTCAGTTTACATGATTAAGCATTGAATCGAAAACCATAACACACATTTTGAAAACGACGAACGCGCTGCAAGACGAAAACAATATTTTCGTTACTGAAAGTACGTTATATCGCAAGTTTAAATATTAAATCCGCTGCACGTTACAGGTTATGCATTGTAATGGTTTAAAAATCGTGTAGCGAACTCCGTTACTATGAAACAATGAAAAGAGTCAGTGGTGGCATAACTGTATTTCTTATAGGAAGGACGCAATACATCACGACGTAAACGAAATATTCGCGAGGTAATGGGGGATGTGTTAGAAGTGTCCGCGCGCAACAAGAGGGGAGCGAGGAAGTAGGGTGGGCTGGCGTAGTTGCCAAGTCTATCACAGTGCCGACCGAGCGGCCTTGAGCAATTATACTCGGGCTCGTCTGTAATCCCAGCTACGCTACAAGAAGTTGACGGCCGCGCGCGAGTGTTGTAGTTTAACGTGTGTTTATCAGACAAATTATACACAATGGGAAAAGCAAAACGTAGGAACAACTGCTGTTATGTAGCAAAAGGAAGTCTGTAAAAAGGAAAATGCAGCATGTGCGTGTAGCTAAATTTGCCAGTTATGTATGCACCGTACAAATAAGGTTATAATGTCTTTAGATAAAGAAGTGCGAAACAGCTGTTGTGGGTTTTACCACGAGTCAGGTGTACTGCGACAGCGCAGTTATAGTTACTATAGAAGCACGAGCAGGCCTACTTTGTTGATGTACTGTACGAGTAGTGATGTTAATGTTTTTTTGTGTAATACAACAAATGCCTGTAATGTAAGTGCAAATTGCAAGAAAATAAGAACAAACTATGATGTATGAAATTACGCACTAGGGTAGACTTAATCATAAGGCTCCGCAGGAAAGTCCGAACTGTCAGAAGGGGTAAGGAGGTTTCATACTCAAGGCAGTTTTATTCCGTACGTATGTTTTTCACTAAGCGACAAGTAGTTTAATGAGTTTGATAACACATGATATTGCATATAACCTTCGGTTTTTGATAAATGTCCACATTAATGTTTGAGCCTGAAAGGATAAAAATAGTGGTGGAGGGGGGGATGGGGGTGTGACCAGACCTCAGTAAACAACTAAAAAAGCTTGAACATAAAAAGATTATATAACTTTCGAGGTTCCTTTAAAAAAAAAACTTCCGCGTGTTTTACTAATTTCAAACAAATTATGTAATAGTATGCATAAAAATAATAATACCAGATGAATGCGTGCGATTGTCCTCAATACGTAAACCCCACAGACAAGTATCGACGCCCCTTAGCCAAGCAAGTGGAAACAGCTATACAGGATGAGTCTGAAATACACCAACAAACGGCGGCAGGTGATACCTTGGGAAAATATAAGATCAAAATGTAAGAACCACGTTATCATAAATTGATTTTTAAGGGAGCTGTGCGCCCCACAAAATTCGGATTTTGAAATGCCTTAAATTGAATATTTTGGAAACTACTTGCGACTAGGCGACTAATCGACGGAGATCGTTTACCTCGAGAAACGTGGTTGGTAATAGCATTCCATTACATTGGGAAAATGGGGGTTGCATCCTGTGTTTACACGAATCGTGTTAACAAACAATTGTAAGCGATTTATTGCATGAAATTATTAATCAGCACGTCTACATTAACAAAAATGTCGTCTTGTCCGAACACTCGGGTGGACCGTTTGCGATAAATACATGGCGACATCATTCAAAACAGAAAGCGAGTGACCTAGCAGGTAGGCAAACTACCTTCGCGAGACATGTTACTATGGTGAAAGACGGAAAATGTCGGTGGTTTCAGACTAATCCTGACGTTTTACATTTAATTCACGAAATAAAACGCGTACATTATACGCAATTAACAATCTTGGAATCCACCTCCTTAACTACACGATGTAACATAGATAGCGCCCGCTGTAGTGTACACGAGCAAAGCGTCGTGTACATTAGTGAATTTAGGCAATTTATTGTGACTGTTCAATGAAACCAATGTCCGTCTTTCATCACAGTAATATGCCCCGCATTTGGATTGAAATATTGAAATTTAAATCAATTTTATATTTACGTACTGATACATGATTATGTATAAAATAAATTGAAAATATTATATATTTACTTATTTATATATAGCTGTACATAATTAGGTATAAAATAAATTGAAAATAATTTTATGTTTACATAATAATATATACATCATTATCAGAATGTTTTTCTTCTAGGGCGAACGAGTGTGTGGATTTTCTCAGAGTGCTCTCATATTTTTTCACATATGAATTTTATGGCAGAAGTTCTTTGATGAGCACAAGCTAGGCTCTTTACTGTAAAAAAATATGACTGCTTTTACATAGTATAAATTGTTAGTTGACATTCTGACACCATTAGGTTAACATCGATTTGGAAGCGCTCTCTCGTCATATCATGAAGGCTTGCCTTTGATCTCAACAAACATTGTGCCGCGACCTACATCATCGCTACCTGGTTGTCGCTAGTGCCGATTCTATGATTGAGTTTTCACATATGGCCAAAATGATTGTCGGTATGAGAGAAAGGCCTGTACGAAGTGACCTTTTCACGCGATGAAGCGTTATGAAATTGATCCCATGCAGTTTGTGCAAGGCGATACATTGAAAAAACATACCGAAATCTGCAAGGATTCGTCTACTGGGAGTCAAGAAGTTTTGCCGTCAATACCTCCTGATGTATCGATGGGTACCGATTCGACAGGTGATTAATATGAGACAGTTGAGGTAAAAGACGGAATGAGTGCAGTAAGCATAGTGGGGGCCTGCCATGGTGCTGCATTGTTCAGTACAAAGTCTAAGTTATGCATCGACCAATGGTGAAGTGTGGTGGGAGTCAGTCGTAGTTCTAGGCACTTTTATTGCAAAATTCAAATAAAGTTTACCCAGTGAGTCATGCAATATACCGAGGGACGTGGGTATATACTTCTTATAGCAAGACTATTAAATAAAATTCATCTTTCAGCCTTTGAAGGTAGGACTATATAGTTTTATTTTATAATAGAGGGGATTTATTGTAACTTGTGACCCACATGCTCGCACCACAATCAGCAGCACAGTCGCAATCAGCACCACAATTAGCAACACAATCTCAATCAGCACCACAATCGCAATCAGGACCATAATAAGCACCACATGCACTACACATACAACAATCAGCACCACATGCACCACAATCAGCACTGCAAGCACGACAATCAGTACTGCAAGCATCACAGTCAGCACCATATGAACATCAGCACCACAAAACCACGATTATCACTACGTGCACCACAATCAGCACCACATGCACCACAATCAGCACTACATGCACCACAGTCATAGGTCGTTAGGTGTCAATGGATCGTTAGGTGTCATTGAAGTGTCATGGGTCACTAAAGGGTCTTAAATGGGTAATTTATGTGTCATGGGTCATCGGGTCATGGGTTATTTATGGGTTATGGGTTATTGGGTCACATGTCAAGGGTTTTTCGGGAATTTTTTGAATTATTTCGGAAATTTTTCTCGAATTTTTTATTTCAAGGTCATTCTAGGTCATGTGGTTAAGGTCAAGGTTACGTGCATTCAATATGGTGGTAGTAGTCCATAACGTGATATGCTTGAATTGTATGAATTTTTCTCGAGTTTTGTTTTCAAGGTTATTCAATTTCATTGGGTCAAAGTCACCTGCACCCAGTATTGTAGTAGCAGTCAGTAATGTAATATGCTTACTGACTTTTATGTATTTTTATCGAGTTTTGCATTTCAAGGTCATTCAAAGTCATGAAGTCAAGGTCAAGGTCACCTGCATCCAATATGACAGTAGTAGTCAGTAACATAAAAATGCTTGCTGGCTTTTATAAACATTTTCTCGAGTTTTGGTTCCAAAGTTGTTCAAGGTTATGGGCTCGAGGTCCTGGTTACCTGCATCCAATATGACGGTAGTGGTCTGTAACGCCATATGCTTGCTGACATGTATTTTTCCCGTGCTTTTGTTTTCAAGGTCATGGGGTCAAGGGGGTCAAGATCACTGGCTTACAATTTGGTGGTAGTGGGTCTGAGTCCCTACAGCAAAAATGCAAGCTTATTTTGCTGCATTGCTGCAAGTTAATGTAGAAAACGGGACAGAATTGCATTGCAAACGGTTGCACAAAGAGAAAGTGAGGTATGGCATGATAAAAGACAAGGTCGTTCAACATCAAGTAATTTTGGAGTGGTTTGGCGGCGGAAAGATTCCACGCCTTGTTGTAATTTGGTTAAGCGACTTCTGTACAAACCTAATATCCATAATGAATACATTGTTATTAAGCGCTTCGAGGCAGAAACATGATTGAATGTCGACAGGTATGGCATATTTGTGGATTTGGAACGATGCTATCTGGGGGCTAGGCCAGGTTGTTTAGTTAGAGAGGAAACTGCTCTGGTCAAGGAGAAATTCGTTCCTTCTGCTAATGGAGACTGCTAGACAAAAAAATAATTTATTTTTGGAGAGGATTTCCGACAATATCTTAAAACGTAAGAAGATGCACCACTACTTTTATCAAGTGCAAGGAGCACGGAACATAACTGGGCGCCGATTGTGCTATTTTGTGGTAATGACAGACAAACAGGAAAGTCTTCATACAGAAAAATATCAGCGGATGAAACATTTTGGAGGCAGGAAATGACTCCGAAACGTGAACAATTTTATATGCACTGCATGTTGCCAGAAATTGTGGATCCTATTTTCCCAGTACGACATACGATTCGAGAATCTGCTTTTATAATTGCAGCAAAGAAATCAGTCATTCTTAAAAAAAATAACAAAAAACATAATGCGTTCCACATTGGGAATGTGCATAAGAAACATGATTTCACTTAGTTGTTTCCGTATATTTTGACGTCCTACTTCCGTGATTTGTGAGATTGCATGAACAGTGTAACATAAGTGTCATTATTGCAATAGTGTTTGTGTATGTGCACTTGCATCAGTTAACTGGAATTACTAGATATATTTGCTCTTAAACGATTGTTCAGGTTTATATAACCATTGTCTGATGTTCGATATTTTTAATGTGGTATTTAAATGTTGTAAAACTAACGCCTATTTCACTTCTGACAGTTATCTATACTATTACATTCTTTTGTTTTTTAAACGAATGCCATATTTGATTCACACTATTTTCCATTTAAACGGTTCGCGTATTTTAGGCTTATTCCGCTTGAAAGAGACATGTGTTTGTAACGTAAGACATTCTGAACCACATAGACTTCATATATGGTGTTCACTGTTATTTATATGTTGGAATTTGTTTTTTTTTTTTTAAATTACATAACTGTTAAATGGGTTACATATATTTTTCCACCATAGCATTTCAACGATATTTGTGTATTTAAAATGTGTTTACAGTTATTTACTGTAAATGGTTACGATCGCGTTCACATGAGTGGTTATAAACGCATTTATTGCAAATTCGAACGGCAGCCATGTTTGAACATGTTTGCCAACGGAACTAGTTTCAGTGGTTACACCTCAATAACTGAATCCAAACAGAAGGTAATCCTAACATTGAAAACACACTCACATATTTATTTATAATCGCTTCTACCACTATTAATGTTGAGTATTTTATTAATTTTAACACAGCTTGTCGTATTTTTATTGTAACAGTATAGAGAATACTGTTTTTGACGTGGCTTATTATTTATTTAAACGAATGCATAAATTCCCGCCAATTTCAGCAATGTTAATAATACTGCCTATTACTCCATAGCAGCCAATTAGAGCACTATACAGAAGAAAATCACTTCGATGTACATACACAACCTGTTTACTTTGAACAAGAAGTGACTGCGATCGAAACAAGTTCGGAGCCAGTGTAACCGCATGCAGTGCTGAACATGTTTAAAGTGGAGTAGTTCTGTATACTGTGTGACCGCGGCCTTAAATTACTTTGATATTGCATTTCTGTGTTTTTATAAAGCAATTATATTAATTTACATACTCTACCTTCTATGATTGTCATGCTACACCGCGTCGCTTACGAATATTTTGTATTTATTTACAGTAATAACGAACATTATGTGTGCTATTTTACACTTACTTCGTTAATCGACACTAGTTTCTTTGTTGTTGTCGTCCACGTGTCATGGATTCACTGCCCGCGGTCTGTTTTTGAAACTCAAGCTTACATCACCTTGCTGCGGCTTCTGCTTACGTCAGTTGGATGTGGTGAATACCCGATACAATACTGACGAAATGCGCCCTAAGACAATGCACAATTTGCAGTAGCACTTGAATGTTTCCTATTATACACCGCATGCTTCTCTGCTCCAGAGGATGCACAGTAGCTTATTACAACTATGCATTCAACGTGACCTGAATATTTCGTGGCTCGCAAACACGTGCGGGCTTTCGTAGTAAAATATGGGACACAGATCTGGCACGAGGAGATAGAGAAATGCCGATAAAAGAGCAATTTGGCTGCAAGAGAGCAGTAGAAACACATAGATTTTTGTTGATTAAACTACCGAAACCACAAATGACATTTTTGTGTGATGATTCATATTGTAAATCAGTGTGAATGTAACATTTTTCTTTATTGATTAGGTCAACTTTATTTATAGTTTTACATTTCACTACAAAAATACGTCTGATATAGTAACCTATCATCTTAATGACGCTGTGTTGCGGTAAGCAAAGAAAGTATGTTTATTGATATAATTATTCAAAGGAACATAAGAAAACTTCATTACTGATAGTATGATAGACTATAGGATATAGTATGTAGTGGGCCTATACATGTGTTGATTATAGGTGCATTTTGTTGCAGTTGATTGGACGGAATGTACGATACGATCAAAAGACATAAATGCAACTACGTTTAAACCTTTAAACTGGGTTCCTAAATTAATACTACCTAATATTACGGTTATCAAAACAATTCACCAAGTAAACAATTTTCATAAATATGCTCTAGGAGTTAAACACAAAGGCTATATGACAGTACGTTTCCAAACATGTTCACGTTTTTTGTAATGTCAGCCTGTGTAGCCACAAAACGGCGCGATACTTAAAACATTTAATGCTGCCTCGTGAAAAGTATCGAATCTAGAAACGTTTTGTTTACAGAATATTACATTTTCATGTATTATTCAGGTTTACGAGGCTTAAATATTACATCTTGACCAATACCCACGGTTTAGCATACTCTTAGTGGACCATGTTAAATCACGTTTTTGAGTAGAAAAAATTATTAGATTACTTCTTTTTTTTACAGGTCAACTAATGAACGTGCATGAATATTGACAATTCTATACGAAGCCCCATTATGTATAGGGCTAGTGGTGAAAGTTCCATGAATTGTTTTCAGATAGTTTTCACGGACAAGCGAGTTTGGTGGTTGTTGTGTCAGTTCATCCTGATAACGCGCTGCTCCGTGAGTGTTCAGCGTACAGCATGGTTGTCGCTGGCTGGGTGGTTGGACATACTCTGTTCTCCGCAGGTGCTGGCGACTTGGCAACAACGTACAATTTTCCGCGAGAATGGCGTGGCACCATAAGTCCAAGCCTGCATCGCCTTCCTTTCCCCTCCTCCAGCCCTCCTTTTCGCAGCAGCGCCATCTAGGCGGCGGTTTCAAGAAGCTACGCGCTCAGAGCCTCCCGTTAATACCCCGACTATCACGACCTCAATCACAATTCCATACTTAACTCCACAGAGATCTGACTACCATTTGGAAGATAAAGACTTGTCTTCTATGCCACTTCGCCTCGGTAAACATCAACAGCAGTCGGCGGCTCTCGTCCACGAAAAAATTAGTTTATTTTCTTTATTATTCGACTACTTGTAATCCCGAAAATCGTGGGGAGCATTTCACTAGTTCTGTAACATGGCAGCCTTCACTGTGCCGAATGTGTAAGGCAAACTGTAAACACGTAAATGGGGCATTGTAATTATGCCACAACAAGTGATTAGAATTAGATCGCATTTTAATAACGTACGTTATTACATAGTTGATAAAAGCATCGTTGACGACGTATGTCGAGAATGCGTGACACCTCGCGAGACACTTTAAACATAGCGGCTGTGATTAGCCAAGAGTAGAAAGATTTATGAACTGGGTTTCATCCAGGATTTCCGGTCGGATAGCATACGCGGAGGCTAGGACGCGAGTTACGTATTTGAAAATTCTCTGTAACTGAGCGACCTAACTAAACTGAACTACCATTTAGGTCCCTCACAACTGTTCGTCGCGTACCTTGAATTTTTGTGCGAATCACGAACGGAAAATGTATCGCTGCCAAATAGTTTGTATTTTGTGTGCAGCTGCAAAATAATACATCACGAGAAAATTTAATGAGTGTGATGAAGTGCTATGCAATTATTTCTCAAGCCTTAAAACTGCACATTGAAAATAAATACGTCAGATCAAACAAGCGTGCTTCCGATGTAATTTCTGAAAATTACAAAATTTCTTTCAGCGGTAACAACAATCAAAATATAACAACTAAAACAACCACGTCCCATTATCTGTTAACATGTTTTTTCAATGGCCTCTTATTTATCTAAATGAAGACTCCTGCGTAACGATGTAAAACGTGAGCCCCAGTTTGACTCCTCGCAACTCACGGCGGCGAATTTGGTGATCGTCATAGAACGTTCACCAATACGCTGCAGACTGAAATCTCGCTAGAAACATGGCCTCAATCGGCACGCGACACCTAGCTAGGCAGACGCCAGCACAGAGCCAACAAACTGAGCAGCCAATCGCACAAGCTGCTCGCTTTCCCGAGCCACCATTAGTCAATGGCCGACCGAGCCAAACAATCTTTAACTTAATATATTACGTGCGGTGTTCCCAGCGAATGGTAAACCAGATAGTTTCTGCTCTTCGTTTTAAAACGAGAACTTCTGGAGCCCTAATTACTTTTTTCTTTTAGCCATAAACGCCTTTTAAATAAATATTTCCATGTAAGTAATAAACAAAGACTGTATAGTCCACCGTTCTTGTACGTTAACGCCTAAGGCTAAAATAAAATATATGTATTTACTATTGTTTCCAATGGGAGGGCTTTTAAAAGTGCTCAGTTTACCGTGAATAGCCTACAGGATGATTCAAAAGTCACCATACAGAGGGGTTAATAAGATTCACCGTTCATAGCACACAAGAAAAGTATGTTAGGATGCCATTACAAATTATGAGCAATATGCCCCATTGTTGCGAATGCACATGACAGTGTGTTGTACCCATTCAACTTGTACGTCATGCAATGTTTGAATAGGAATCTAACGACAAGCATCACAAACGCAACGTTCCAAGTGCCACGTTTCCTAAAACACAGGAACAATCGCTATACTATATTAATGGTGACTTTGGTGGAACAAATAATATTTTAAATCATTCGTATGTATGGTGACTTTTGAATCATCCTGTAGTCACGTGTAAACATTACAGTTTTTATCTTTTACTGACACATAATAAAATTAATTAAAATATTTACAAAACTCATAAAAAAAGTTAAAGTATATTGCCTTATTTCGTTTTAAACTATTTTCCGAATAACCATGTAAAACCAACTGTAAATATTCTATATAATTAGATATTTGAAAAAAAAAAATATATCACAGTTATCTCTTTGTGACTGCCTTAATATCATGAAGAAGCACAAATCACTTTTTTTTCCCCAAAAGGGAGTTAACTCATATCTTAAAGTGAAATTTATTAATTGCGTAATCTAAAAAGTTGTAAAATTGCGGTGGCATGTAATTATGTACGAAGTAGAAAATCTAAATTTCATTTGATTGAACTGACATCAAATTTAGTGTCTGAAAGCTCAACTATGTTTGGCACAAATTAAAATTAATGGAGTATAACAGTTACTCCAGCTATTCGTTCAATACCAACCCTTTAAGAATCTGAACCAATAACAAAAGTGCAAAACAATACAGATTCAATTCACGGCCTTCAAACTTAGTAGCCTGTATTGTGAGTTAAATACAAAATAGGGGGGATCAACTACTGTTTGGTTTTATTTACCTCTGCGAAAGTAAATTATCATAAATTAATAACGGTCATTGTTTTTAATTATAATATATTATTTTACTATAGTTTAGGTGTTCATGATAAAATACGATTACTGTTAGCGCTTACAATTACAAACGTCATATTAATCATGAATGATGTCATACATCATAGTAAACTTTTAATTCCGTTCTTATGTGAAAGTAAATGTACAGGAAATAATTGTTCAATAATGGAGAAATACCTATATGTTAGACGCACGACGATCTACAATTGAACACAATGTTTACAGCTTGGGGTTGTGATTTACTACGTAGGTGACTGTTCGTACAAATTATCATTACATTCAATATGTCAATTCGAGTGTCACTGAGGCTGTGTCCGAACCTAGGAATGCACTTATGTGTATAAGCTTACTCCACTCAGCTCGATATTCCTATAGACATAATTATTTGCATCCTTTACAGCAACTAGTTAGCTGATCAGATTCTGAACAAGCATTTTGACGAAAAACACATAATGAAATGTGCTGGAACGTAGGCGCATAGCTTTAGAATTGTCAGTAAATTAGGAGGTGCAGCTGGAAAGCGCATGACAATGAAAGTGTCCCTATTAACCAATCATAGATTTTTACAAGAAAGGAATGAATATATGTTTGAGTTAGTAAACGCAGTTATCGATAATGTATAATTAAAACTGGTAACAATTAGAGGTAAATTTCCTTTTAACACTAATATTGGTATTAATAAAAACTAAATGTTGTACATTGATACAACGTTTTCACTCATGGATGCTTTGCCTTGTAAAAATATCGGCAATGTTCTCATTGCTCTGCATATTGACTATACATTCAATTTCACGCCCGGTTTATAACAAATCACGACGAAAACAGGATTTATTTATCCCGGCTCTTCTAGATCATTAAAGGTTAGAGAGTATGCATTATTAAGAACGTTGCTCAGTGGCGTTTCTCAAAAGGTAATGCCTCCATTCCACTCTTTATAAAATGAAATATTAGAATTTACAATTATGAACTGCATATAAATATATTTTCAAAATAGTAGCTTATGGGCTGTAAGGACGCGAGACGTACATACATTCGTTTCCCGTGTACGTGCGCATGTTATTTCCCGAGACATGTAAAACATTTACGTACGTAGACGAATGCGAACGCTGTAAGAGCTTGGATCTCATTAAGCAGAAAACATTTTGCACATTGCGGGAAAAAGGACATTAATGACAACATTTAAGACTCAGATCTAACAGATGTTTGTTTTAAAGCGACAATATAACTGTCGTCTCCGTAAGATTCACATTTACAATAATGATGTGCATAAGTAAATATTGTCTGAAAAGTTGGCAGATGTGTGTGTTTATATTTACCCGAGTATAACACAGCACACTATTGTATATTGTACACTGAAACCTCGGACACATAACAATGAGAAAAACGTTGACACTGAATGAGAACTAGACACAACAGAGAAAGTCGCAATATTCTACTTCAGACTACGTACATTACAAAATATAACTATTTCTGTACTAAACATCGGTTAAATGCAATGACTCGGTGCCAATCACTAATAGTCAAGCTAAGGCAGTGTCCGTAAGGACAAATTCGTTATTTTGTAATTTGTCATCCGGAAGTTGTCGACAGTCACTTGCTTAGCACTCGCGGCAACACATTCTTATTACATTAACAGTGAAAATATTTTAATATCAATTAAATTCTTAAAATGGACGTAATATTTCTACGATCAATACTGAAATGTTTCGAATATGTTAGTAAAAAATACAATAACGTAATATCAAATAACGACTTAAAATAAAACATGTGTTGCTAAATATATAAACAAAACACGACATTTACAAGCTTTTTTATACATGTCTAGTGTATTTTATGAACAGTTATTTGTTGTAAAAAAAAACGTTTTATGTACGCATTTGCGCATGTGTTTTGAATGTCAAAACCAACATGGCGCTGATTTTGTCATTTTGTGTTTTTGCTAACATCCGCTATATACAAGATACGAAATATGAATTTACCAAATACGTCACAATGTTTGTATAAAATATCGGGTCCCATGATCATTTTGTCTACACAATCTGCCATTTCGGACACGGCCTACGTTTACAATACTAAACCTAATGCATTTAGAATTATGGAGTAGGCGCTTCTGAGTCATACAGAAACACGTCTTCTGTATTTGCAGTTTTCCATTAATGTTTTAATTCTTAATTCCAGTAAATGTAAACAGGCAGTAAGCCTGTCATGTTCACTTTTGGTCCTAACAACACCTCGTAAGTAACAACCATATTGAAGCAGATCATACTTCAAAGCCGGCAGTTCCTGTTAGAGGAGCTTATTATTTGTGAACAAATATAAACGTCAACATATGCACATACATGCCTTTGTAATATTGTTTTATACTTACATTATTGTGAATAACAGTTTCCTGCTAACCACACCGACTGCTCTGTACTGATTGGTTTGTGTCAACATTTTTTTCTAAAGATTTAAAATACAACTATTTATTTCAATGCTTAAGGAAATCCCACCAACGCACACGACTTGATAAGGTTCCATTGGGAGCCAAAACATAAGCGAACACACATTCGTTTCTTCTATACACATCTTAATGCATAATATAATGCTTAAATATTTCTATTGTTAATCCAGCTTTACTTCAGACGTCGCAGCTTACGCTGCATTACGGTGTGCAGGTGTGTATAAACGCAGTCGAATCAATACATTTCACTGTTCATAGTGTACAGTTGTTACCAAGGAAAACAGAAATATTGCTAAATATCTTGACTGTGTCAAAAGATTTTAATGTATTCTGGAATGTTTGTTGTCTCCTAGCCTACAAATGGATAATGACAACAATTTACGAACACTAATTGGAATGGTTTGTGACAGTAGGGCATTCTTGTGTGTCCACATTGTGGCAAATTTACATAATTATAATTTACTTTTTCTAAAGTAGTTATGTTCTGTGTGCCCCATGTTTTGTTGAATGAATCAATACTTTTTTCGATAACGACCATTCATTTTGTTTGCACTATTATGCTATACTAACGAAATATGTTTTATAACATGTACGATCATCTTAACAAGTAGTGTTAATTCATACAGCAAGTATAGATTCGATTCATTTTCTCCTTTTTACTAGCATTCCCCTATCACTTAATAATATCAATTGTAATATGTTAGTATAATACTAGATGTATGCAGTGTACCATATTTGCAAAATAGTTTTTCTTCTGATACTTAAAAATTATTTAAGAAGTTTCTGGTGTCTAAATTATTCGCGAGAGCCGTGAGTCGTTTAAACCGTACTTACAAGATGCCCAATTTCTGCTACTTTCTGTTATACCCATGGGCACAACAGAATACATACAAGTTTGTATAGCAGAAGGGAAGAAAGAACGCATCCGTTTATACCCACACGTTATCTAAAGCACTAATAGAAACTTGTGCTTTGTGGTGCATGCAAAAGGTATAACGATTATTTCTTTTTTCCCCTAAAGACTGCATTGGTTTAGATTTTAACGTACGAATACTATTAATGAACGGAAAATGATATGATGTTTTCCATACACAAGCATTGCTTGTGTATGGAAAACAAGGTACTGTATTCACATGTATGTACGGTGGTCATTAACGCCACTGATTAAAACATTGGCATATGATTTATACAAGGGCGTAGATGGCAACGTAGTTTAAGAGGGTAGCTGGGGAGGAGGAGTGAGATTTCTTATGTCAATTTCTGAACAAAACACAAAGCCTGTATTATTACAAATTTATTATAATCAATGGTTTCACGTACAGATATGGAACCACACAATGCTGTAAACATTCTTCATGTTCATGGTAGATCACATATTCCTTAAATTGACATATAATAATAATTATTATAATTTTGTTTTCAAATTTTATTTTCGTTTCGGTTATCGGAGTGGGGGGGGGGGGGGGGGCTATGTCCCAATATATGACCCCCTTCCCGGCTACGCCCCTGTTTTTAAATGTGTATATTTAATGAGCATAACAACCATTCTTATGGTCTCCGTAATTAAATACGCTGTTACGGTTATACGGCCAAAAGAAGACAGAACGGGTACAATATTAAACTTAAGACTTTCATGTGTGCCTTTTAACATTACTAACGCTGTACAGATCAAATTATCTACTCTAGATAACAATGGATGCGGTTAGCAAACACGCACTGCTCGTCGACTGTACTGTGCTGGTACTTGCGTATTATTACCTCTAGACAAATATATTCTGGAAATAAACTTTTTCTAACAATTAACTAAGTTATAAACAGCCATAATGGGTCACATAAAAAGACTCGATACCCGTCGGAGATTCGAAGTCTGGAAACTACAATAACGTGACACAGATCTGCGACCTAACTCATTGAGCTACACAAACCACTTACAGTCTATACGTGTGATAAGATGTCATATAGAACAAAAATCCACATTTCTCACATATTTTATAAAGTGGTGTTTATTCTTTTATTATGACCGTATGAGTAATATGCAACGTTTCCCGTTACTTGCGTGTACATTATGTTTCAATTTGTAAAATTGTAGGTGGGCACGTTGGATGGTAGGTACTTGGGCTTAACGTCTCATCAACAGCAAAGTCATTAGAAATGGTGGTACGTAGGATGTTGAAGTATAGCGTACGTGTAAATATTTTGGTGAACGACAGGTGGCCTTTGAAAGCACACCAATAATGCTTACACAGCACGCTTTTTCCTGTTTCTGTTTTACATTTACTTAACGGAGGTAACAGTACATGTGGCTACTTAATAACGAGTGATTAAAATTCAGAACAAAGCTGCCGCGAAATGTCTATTCCCTGAAAAGGCACTAGCCTTCGACCTGTGGCATTGAAGTTTCATGGCCAAAAACTTGGCGGGCCAGTACATTTTGGGGTTTTCCATTATTTATTTTACTAAAAAGTACCTGTACCATAATACGTTACTTCTCCTAGTGGTCTCACAGCTGTATTCAGTCGGTTTACTGTATTCTAAAAGTTAAAAGCGGGTTTTCGGCACCCCTAAATCCGTTTGAATGCCATGCAATTACGTATCTTAGGAAATATCAGCATAATTTATACATGCATTAAAAGTTCAGTATAATTTGTTTGATTTAAAATCTAAGTTATATTTTCAGCAGGGCGAGTATAATCATTCAATATGAAAGAGACAAATGGGAACAGTGCCCATCAAACTCTGTGCTGGTGTCAACAATGAAGCCGTGTGCTTCATGCGTACTGCTATACGTTTGAAATTGTCATTGAGTTATGCGCTGAATGACTTTCTTATTATGTTTAATGTTAAAGTGTGATAAACAGTTACAAATAGTGAAGTGACATTTAAGTTACAACTGTGAGTGGTACTAAGTGACAATATAGCGAATACAAAATAAACATTGATGTGAAAATATTGTGCATTGTGAAAGTTAGAGGCAAATCTGCTGATGTAATGTCTTGTTATGTTTTTTCATTAACAGCATGTTATGCATGTGTGGCTTGATGTAAAAATGTATTTCATTTTATTCAGGTAATGTCTACAACAACGCAGTCCTGACCTAGTCATCACTTCTAGAAAGGAAGAACCAAGGCAAACAACTGGTGCTCACCTTCGTCAAAAAACGGCTTATTCCCCTTCAATCGACTGGAGAACCTAAAGCAAGTTTCTATAATACCATACCTAAGACCTTTGAACTGTCCCTTGCAAATCTCTACACATTTCCATCTTAAAAGAACAAAAAAAAAAAAATGGCTGTGGCAAACAGGGAAATTCTTCGCCGTCTAACAGAGCTTTAGGAGTTAGGAAGACAAGTTGATTTGAAGTCAGTATTAAAACAATAACTTGTTCCAGTGCCACTGTCATTCGCAGAAATGGATGCCACTATTTAAACTTTTCAGAAGGCGTCTTTACTTAGACCTGTGGCTGAAGGCATTAAATGTCTACGCAGAATTGATATACGATGGTCTACTTCTCAACTCATTGTCAATGGCCAGACTTTAGTTGTTTCCCCGGGAAGCCTCCAAATGCCAGTACTTTCAGAGACTTTGTCACAAATCTCATTAGCAAAGTAAAACATCTTGAAGCGCCGCACAAAATAGTTGACGTCCTATTTGACAGGTAGAGTGCCAACTTAATCAAAAGCTGCACTCGCACCAAACGAGCAAGGAAAGCAGCTCCAGTTGGAAGCGACATGCTACCATTCTGCTACCTAAGGATTGAGAAATTTATGAGTCTGTATGAATACAAGGAAAATGTCACTCGTTTCCTGTTAGAAGAGCTTCTTAGCCATGACTTTGGAAATACTTACTTAAGTTCCTGAATCTGGATAGTCTGTAAACGAAACGATGAAGAGGTAAGATTGATTAACTTCAACACTGATACCAGTAATCCCTCCGCATCTCACGAAGAGGATGATACGCCTGTCGTATTACACGCCATTTACAGTGCTACAGGCAACATTGTAGCAATTGCAAGAGACCAAGAGATACGGACACATGATGGCTGCTCCTTCATCTCTTCAACAACATGGTATGTTCCATGGCTTGGGTTATGAATTGAACTGCTAAGGATAGGCGATACATACCCAGACTCAACATCTGCTCAAATTTATCTACCGATCAGAATAAAAATATCCTCGCTTTGCTAACAGTCACGGACTGTGGTTCGACATCACATTGGTGAAGAAAGTAACGTGGACATATTATAAGGGAGAAGCCTGCCACCTTCTGTAGGATATTGGACTCATTACTTTGCATGAATATGATATTGCCGATGCATAGAAGTTCATATACCAACTTTCAATGTTGCAGTTATTCGCATAATTGGACAAAGGATGTATTAGTTTAATGTATGCAAACGAGTGCTCAACTGCATAACTATGGCAGACGCAGCAAGATACCAGTCGTTCGGGACCACGAAGCACTTTTTCAACAAACAATGAATCATCATCATGTTTGTAAAGCTAATAATGCAAAATACAAAAATTGATATTTTTTTAAAATTTTAAATAATGCAGGCTACTATTTAGGAGAATGCTCAGTACGCCCATCAAGAACTGCAATTTTCACATAATTGTGGCTGGAGGCTGGATCACGGCAAACTCATACCACTCATTGTAAATCTTGAGCCAGACGTTTTGACACGCCACTGGAGGACCTGGTATGAAAATAGGATATGCAATTGCAGGAAATCCGAGTTGCGATGCACAACACTCTGTTTTCGCAAAGCAAAATGCGCGAACTGTTAATATTAATTTTGTTTTCTCTTCTCTTAAGCACTTAAACAGCAATGTGCTACTCCGTCTCGTACACAGTTATTATATTATTTTTTTATACTTGTGCGTAATTAGCCATTTATTCATAGAATATGTATTACAATAATATTCTCCCATATTTAGTAGCACCGAAAAGAAACGTAAAGCTTTTTACTTTGAATGAGTTATATAGTTCGATACAGAAGCGAGATATGTACAAACAGTGTATTGGACGCCATCTTGGATTCCGGGTTATTGGTCAAAATATCGACGTGGCAAAACCAATTTTAGAATTTAGTGGTGCCCAAATACCCTAAAAAAAGTTGTTAGTTGCTATACGAATTGCTTATTGCAGCCCTGATAAGTGGAAATGGGACTAGTCCATTTTTAAATAAGAGATTTTGACAGAAAAACATCTTTCCTAACCATCTTTTAATTTTATAAAAATAACACAAGACGATTTTCATTTTAGAATATATAGAGTTTCAGGACGGTAATATTTTTCCAGAGATCGATTCTAAAAGAGATCATATTAGCGCGAATCTATTCAGAGTGCAAAATAAAGTACTTCAAATAAATGTGCAAAAATTCTGATCACTTCGAAATTAATAGCATGCAATACGCATTTTTCTTGTCTGCTACTGATATTATCCGAGTAATTTCAAAAGATCCTCAAAGAAATTTAACGTACTATGGTAAATCACAGACATTCATTCCAGTATCAAAACTCGATTGAGCGACTATACGACTGCAAGAAAACAAGGTATAAAATAAAGACGACTTAGTGTATAGTAATTTAACATCTGCATGGTCGTACAAACATCAAGAGAAGTACTTTAAAGTTTTATAAAAATATTGAGAATTAAAATGAAAGTGGATTAAACCTGCTCTATAATTTGGCATTCACCAATAATTGTTTGTCTAATGGCAGGTTGGCTTATATTTACCATGATTCGCATAAAACTTAGTCTTGTTTTTTATGTATTTTTTGTCAGCCGCATTGTATGCTTACACGGTAATTATGCAAAATGATATTATTAAATAATAAGACGGAAAGAAAAAGCTTTCATTTACTTATTATTTAGGAGAAAAAATTAACTTATTTATTAAAAAGTACTTTGAAATAATATTTAAAAAAATGTCTTAGTAGTTTGACTATTCCAACAATTGTGCGACATAACGATGCAAAGAGTCCCATGAAATCACATCAAAGAATATCTCGCCTTTATACTTTCAAGTTTTCTTTCTATTCGCGTTTTCAAATACCGATTTCTGCAGCAATATTTATGCAAGGGATATGAGAATTGTAGGCAATATAGCGTTGAACGCAAACCTCTGGGAAAACGTTATACAAAATCTTCAAGTAAATATTTCTCCTTTGTGGCTGGTCTTACGGGGCAAGTGAAAGTAGGGCACATAACCCAATACAGACTCAATAAAAAGAATAACAGAGAGCGAAGGTCGTAAGGAATATAGAGAATAAAGTCGGCGCGATAGCTTTATCACGGAGAGAGACGAGAGGTTTCCTCAGGAACCGCTGCTATTAAAACGCTCAAGTAAAAAATATTGAGAAACAAGATATATTATTTTTAACTCGGGTTGTTTTGGTACCACTCCTACGTTTTTAGGGGTATGTGTGATCATCAATCTCTTTCAGCAATGAAATATAACTATGCATTTGATTAACTTAAAGTGAGACCACCACATTTACCTATTGAGGTACCTGAGTTTATAGTTTAAAGTATAAAAAAATACATGTTTGATTGTGTCGCAAGTTTAGATTAAAAGAGCTTCTATTCACATTGACAAATATACGGATTTTGGTTTTAAATACATCGCAGAAGCAATGTTTGAAAAGACTACTACGGGACCGCCATGAGTGTAATGAGCTGAGAGCCGCTGGCTTACCAGCTGGGCGTTCATAAGCCAAGTAATGCTGATTATTGAAAGAAAAGGGTTGAATGGGAGCACTTGGAGGCCTGAAAGCTCACACGTGATCCACACTTTCGGCCGAGAGATGGGAAATTTTCTCTTTGCAAAGTGATGAAATGGTTCGCCGGCTACTACACGTACCTAATGTTTTAAATCATTGTCATTTCATAAAATATGAGATTCGCCAAATTTAGAGTTGCTAAACTAACAAACTAATATGAAACCGAGATAGTGGCATGTAAAATAAAAAATGATTTTCTGAAGTTCGATAGGTTTCTGTCTACGGCTGGGTTACGTAACTAAAAAGTAAGGCAGAATATGTGCGTTTGCGTGGAAAAGGGAAGGGAAAGCGGGGCATACAGGGAAACAATCAAATAAGAAATTACCCTCTACAAAAAATTCACTGCTACAAAGTGGCCAAGAAAACAAAGTCATTTCAGAGTAATAGGCTAACAAGAAATAAACATCTGGATATCTGTGGCCTATTTATCGAAGGTGGTAATCTTTATTGCAAGGTATATTCATTTTGTTTAATTTGCAGTGGTTATTCTCATATTATTTTAAGGTAGACAGTGAAATGGATGTTTTATTAAACTTATATTCTAGCTCTCCAACAACACTGTGAATGACCGTAAAATAAAACCTAAAAAATTAAATCAGTGGCTAGCTACTCAACAAGAAACAATACCTAGTAGGCCTATAGTTTTAATCACTTACAAAGTAAATTGAAATATTTCATCCACATCAATAGATGAGCAATTCTGTTATAAAGAGAGGTGCTGAGAGGATCTCTAAGGGCGAGCCTATTTTAGGCCGTGTTCGAATTGACAATTCAGTAATTTCAAAAATAGTTTTGTTAAATTAGAACTCTGTTGATATTCGCTTGTTTACTCAGTTGGTGCTGTCCTTTCAAACAAAGTTATAGTATGCATAAAACACACTGACATAGTAGCTCGACAAGAATATTAACGTTAGTAATTATATAAATATTTATAGAAATAAAAACGCATGTATACAGTATGTTTTTGGTTACTAGTACATTTAAATGTATAACATTTCGCATCGTGTTATTGTAGTTAAATACATAAACAATTATTTTCTTAAGTATATAATTATTCAGTTACGTGGATTCTCAAATATATATATATATATATATATATATATATATATATATATATATATATATATATATATATATATATATATATATATATATATATATATATATATATATATATATATATATATATATATATATATATATATATAATTAGTACAATTAATCTCTGCAGTTTTTTTCTGCATCAGGTTCAAAACAAACATGGTGTAAATTTGGGAGTTGTGAAATTAGTATTTAGTAAATTTTGTTACATACCGTACTTAAAACTACAAAATAGACTATGTGTCATAACTTTAGTAAACTAAATCGGGTCACGTGACGCAGCAAACTAAAAGTGGCGATTATAACTCGGCATAACACAGAGCAGTTCACCGACTGGGTGAAGCTTAGGGCATAGTTAATCGTGCACTCATGTCTAGGCAGGTCTTTTCATAGCCTTGGGGAATAAGTATTCAACATTATTCAATAAATATTCTCCGGAACGTCACTGCGATGTGCGTTCGAATAATTTCTGTGCGATGCAGTGGAACTGCCCGGGAAGCAGTGAGCTGAGTTAATTAAAGAAGAGCTAATTAAATTCAATAATTCCTTCTGAGACATAATCACAGTCACGAATATGCGCAGTCGTGTAACTCAGACAACATCCAAATTGTAAATACGAGACAACTTAATTTTCCATGCAAACTGGCCAGCTGGGATGGAAAATAGGGACGAAACTGGACTTGTCTGAAAAGTTGAGTTGAGAGATTTGGGCGGCTCTTAAGAACGAGGTACTAAGAGTCTATGAGGGTGAAATGAGGTGAGAATGGAGCAGCACCGGAATGCAAGAGCGGGAGGAATGGGAGATCCCCGAGAAAACCCGCCAATCGGCTGCATCATCCTGCACGATTTCCACTTGCAAAAATCCGGGAGTGGTACGGCTGGGGACATAACCCACTTCGCCTTGTTGGGAGGCGAGCAGTCTAACTGCTCAGCCACTCCCATCTCCTTATCTGAGAAGCAAAAGAATAAGTAATAACCAGATAAGAACATGAAATAAGTCAGGGAACATGCAAATTATTTTGAAATCACAGAACACCAAAGTACACAGAAGCAAACCTATCGCGTGTGACCACCATGACCATACGCCTTGAAAAAACTGGGCATGCTCCATGCAGACTTGGTGCCGGGTCGGGTATGATCTCCCAATCAGGCTGAGAGATGAACCGACTGGGTGCCAGTCGAACTAATAGGAAACCATACACATCTCTGTGGAGCTAATCATAACATAGGCAATCTCCATAGTAAGAGCAGCCACCCAGCTTCTCAGTAGGCTTACATCAAGGGCAAGCCAAACAATCTTGCTTCTCAGTCCCTAATGATTAAATATTTAAATTATGGGAGTTAATACAGAAATTGTTATAATGATGCTGAAAAGCATGTCTAATGCACATCATGTTTGTGCGCAAGTGAAACATATGAAACATGCAAATATGGATGATGTCATCGTACTTTCAGTTTGGGGATAAAACACAGAACCACCAATATAGATGGGACGTGGTGCTAGATGTTCTGCAAGAGAAGCATGTTGTCTGGGGCAGACATCAATGCTAAGTCTGAGTTATTGCATTCAGCTGAAACTGATGAGAAGGCCGAGTTGATTGGCCAATATCTATTAAACCAACAATTTAGAGGTGGCCAACAGGGAAGGAGAACCCCCCACTGTCACAGGCTCATGGGACTGAACACACAATTGATGTAACACTGATGAATGCCAAGGCAACAAGAATGTTGAGTGACTTGATAGTCACAGAAAAAAGCTCCAGTGATCACAGGCTGATCATATTTGAAGTTGGAATTCCAGGTGGAAATGTGACAGACCAACAGCAAGTATAACAAGTGTAATGGGAGACAGAACTGAGGTTTATCCACAACAATGCAGATTGGATGGCATTTGACCAGATTTTTTGAGTAGAAGATCGACGAAGGCAATATTCTTTGAAGGAAATCTGCAAGAGAGAATCTTGGCAGTCACATAAATGATCAAGGGGAATTGTGAAGAAGTTCTTAGAAAGACAAGAAGGGGATTGCCCAACCTCTCCTGGTGCGATATGAAATTGGAAGAGGATAGGAAGAGTTTTTTAAGAGACAGAAGGAGACTTCACAAGTCAAGAAATGAAGAACGAGAAGCTCTTGCAAGAGAGTACAATAGTAAGAAACAAGTCTACTTCAACAGAGTCAGTGCGAAGAAAAGACTGTTATGGTTAGATTATGTCACCAAGGTTGGAAATGAAGACCCTTTTTAGGTGGTCTACAAAATCATGGCAAGGAAAATAAAAAAAAGGCCACACAACCACTTGCTATCAGGTTAATGGAAACCGGGTGACATCTTAAAGAGAGTATAGATGTACTCCTCCACACCCTGTTGCCAGTTGACTCCTTGGAAGGGGAGAACAAGGAGCACTTTCTTAAGAGGGGTATTATGGAAGAGTTGCCAGACAAACAGGATGCACTGGAGTTTACCCGAAGAAACTGTCTATAACATGAAAAATGGGAAGGTTCCAGGAATGGATGGCATTGGAGCAGAGATTGTTAAAAGATGTATCTCCAGGTTGAAGAGCCAACTCTTGGATATGTACATGGGTGCCTCAATGAGGGAGTGTTTCCTCGCCCGTGGAAGCAAGGTACAGTAAGGATACTGCAAAAAGGTGATGGCAGAGACAGTGCTGAAGCAAAATCGTATAGGCCACTGACGTCACTTCCAGTCCTAAGCAAAATCTATGAGAAGTTTATAAACAGAAGGCTTGTGGCTGCATTGGAGTCAAATGGGATGCTAAGTAAGAAACAGTACAACTTCAGGAAAGGAAATGGTACTGATTTCGCACTCCATGATGTCAAGATGGCAGTCACAAGAAGCAATGAAAAATATGCAATGGCTATATTCGCGGGAGCGTTCGATAATGCTTGGTGATCGGAGGTGATGTGGCAGCTTAAGAGGAAGAACTATCCAGCAAACTTGTATAAGGTTTTACTGGATTATTTCAGTGAAAGGGAAACATGGTGCTGTACCAGAGCTGTATAGATTAAGAAAGAACTGACGAAAGGCTGTTCACAGAGGTTGGTCTTTGGACATATCTTATGGAACATTCTCTTTGATGGACTGCTGAAGATAACTCTACCAGAAGGATGTGAGATTTTTTGATACACCGACGACGGAATTATATTGGTCAATGGATCAGCGAGGAGACAACTTGAAGAGAAGGCAGCTACGATCACGCATCGTACAGAAGAATAAGCAGTCAAGGTGACGCAGAACTTCTCAACAAGCAAGACCAAGATAATGATGTTGAAAGGCAAGCTGGCAAGAATGCCAACTGTGAAGTTTAATGGTGACTTTCTCCAGTACATCAAAGAGTATATGTACATTGGAGTCATGCTGGATGACAAAATGAGCTTTATGGGACATGTGCATTATTTTGTCCGAAAGGCAGTGATGGTTTTTGACAAATTAAGAGCATTGGGGAACATTGAGTGGGGCCTTAATTTCCTTACATTAAGGAAAATTTATAAGGCAGTGTTAGAAAGGTATTGTGGCATATTGTGCGGTGATGTGGCACCCCAGAGTAGATTTGATGTGGCACAAAAGAAAGTTCATTACTGCTCAGAGGGCGGCACTGCTAGCAGTATTGAAGTCTTATAAAACAGTCTCAAACGAGACGCTTCCTGTCTTGGCGGAAGTTCTTCTGGTTGATATGTTAATCAGAGAGAGGGGTGTTGTCACTGAGAGATCAACAATGGGAAGACTCTCCAGATATCAAGATAGGAGAAGAGAGAAATAAGACAAGTGACTCTGGAGACTTGGGAAGAGAGATGGGAAAACTCAAGAGAAGGAAGAATTAAATATGAACTCCTACCATATGTATAAGAAAGAATGCAAAGACAATGGTTGATTATGAACCATTGCAGTGTGCAGCTGTTCATTCGTCATGGTAATTTTAAAGGCCAAGCTTCACAGCTTCGGGTTGGTCACCTCCTCATTATGTGACATCTGTGGTGTTGACGACACGTTGCAACATGTCTTAATTAACTGTATTAAGATAGAAGACATCCGAAAATGGCTACAGGAGGTGGTCGACCGGAGACGACTCCAGCTGGACAAGGGAAGAATTATGGCCGATGAAGATCTTCACCAGCTTTGGAGCGATTTTGCCACTAAAGTGGGGAAAAGGCTGGAAGAATATAACCAGTGATAGCAAGCATATTCCGATTACCCATGAGGGAATACTCGGGTAAAGGCTTTAAAGTATAAAGTTTAAGTATTGACAAATGGCGAGGAGGACAGGTTTTACTGAGAAAACCAGTAGATAGCTGTGTATGAAATCAAGAGAGAAGGCACAATGCACATGATAAGAGGAGGAGAAAGTGCCGGACACTGTCCCATCCGAGTACAGTTGCAGTGAGAAATTATGGAGGGTGTGCCGGCCTTCGGGCCGTAAAACCTGATTGAACATCCAAATACATATAACATACGCTCACAATATTGAATATAAACGGGTTTTTGTTGCATATGAATATAAACGGGTTTTTGTTGCATAACATGCAATGAAAAAATTTAATGTACACGCCTTAAAAAAATTGACTACTTAATAAAGTGCAAACCTATTCGTAATTACTGCTAGGATATAAATTTTTAACTAGGCAAATCTGAGAAAAATCACATACTATTTATTTAGGCTGGCAGGTCGTAAACATTCAATTGAATATATAAACCAGATTTTTTTTACGCCTGCGTTCAAACAAATTCAAATTAAATTGAACATTGTATATTTTCGGTGCCACAAATAAAAATATATTTTGTTATGTCAAACAGATTATTAACATAATGTGTATATAGAACTGGATTTACAAGTTTCCACGAAAATGGCATCAACGTAATTACAGTTAATCTTCAATCTATGTTAAAACTGGATGCTAGTGACTCACAGGCCAGATATATTGACTGTTGTGCTGACGTATTTACCAATGGATTATTAATTCGGCAGTTTTATTCATGCACGATAAACATACATCAGATAATGGCACTGCAACATAGCCTACTGGGGGAAGGGCTAATAAAACATTTTCACAAAAGGTGTGCGAAATATTTGTTCGTACTCGTAAACAACTACAAGTTGTTTCCAGTTTGGAACGGGATGCAGTGAACGATGGAAGTTTGTTTGCCGACCGCCATGTGCTTTTTCCACCACGACTAAAAGCAACTCAAAAGGTGTCCACAAACAGTAGGGCGGTGATCGTCACGTTTGTTTACAGGTGTGAACCAGGTTCTATACGTAAACGAAAAATTCTCAGATTCTGCTAACCATATAGTTGGAGTCTAACGAAACTGAAGTGCTAGACGTTATTGTGGAACAAAACCACACTCATTCCACGCACAAGAAAGTTTTTAAATATTTCCAAGACAAGGCAGGAAAGTGGAAAATATTTTGCACCGAACTACAGTGGCTAATTATTGTTAAGATTGAGCCAGGTAATACACACTTTGGCAAATACTATTAGTTCTACCATAAACATAATTAATACTAAGCATTTCCCATTGGTCTTCAAGGAAAAAAAAAACAGTAAAGCTAGTAAATTTACGGAAATATTTAGTATGAAGTTACTAAAAAAATGATTTACCTCTTACCGAGCTGGATGGCGCAGTAATAAACCCTGGAACTCGCAGGACCTGGGTTCGATCCCAGTGCAGCCATTATGATTTCGGTTTTCAGTGGTTACATGAAATCACTCCAAGCAAATACTGGGACGGTTCGGCCATGGCTAAGGTTAATTATACTCAGTTTAGGAACGAAATGTGATTTCTCATGGGGGAATTCAGCTTACGGAAAATTTCCGCTGCTTGGCGGGCAGTGTTATAAAACGTAACTTTTAATTAAAATGTTATGTTACGTGAATAATAAAAGGAAAGTATTTTACATAGAAATGAATTATTTTATATTTGATTAACGATTCTGCAATCATCCTGTTTTTAAATATACATGATGGGAAAAAAAATTGATACGCATGTGCTTACCTAGAAGCGAAATGTTTGGTTGCAAAACTTTAAACATTGGTCTTGCCAACGTGCAGTAGAAGCAACTTTGGCCACGGTATACTCCTCCAACGTACCTGCTTCTCTAAGCAACTTGGCACGTTTCTAATAACATCGCTGTGGACGAGAGTTTGCCCTGGTATACTATGTACCAAGTTTGCTTCTTGTTTTCATCATACTGTATTTTTTACGATAATTGCGTTCACAATTACGGGGGATCAAGAAAACGACAAGTTTTGCACCATTAAATTTCGTGAGAGGAACTTTAAACGACCTCCATCTTATAAATTACTCAAAAATTTTGGTCTCATTCAGCTTAACCAAATGTTACACCGTAAGTAGTATAAAAATGCCGATTCGAGCGAAACCGCAAAAAAGTAACTCAAAAAGTTGCGTTTGGGAGCAGTTGCAAAAAATTGGCTCAAAAAGTTGCGTTTGAGAGCAATTGCAAAAAAAAAAAAAGTGACTCAAAAAGTTGCGTTTGGGTGCATCTGCAAAAATACGTGTACAAAGTTGCGTTTGGGAGCAGTTGCAAAAAAGTGACTCAAAAAGTTGAGTTTGAGCACAACCGCAAAAAGGTGGCCTAAAAGTTGCGTTTGGTTAGATCACAGTTTTAGAAAAAAGTTGCGTTAAAATTTATGTTTTAGCGTATCTGCAAAAATTCGCATAAAAAGTTGCATTTGGATGCAGTTGCAAAAAAAAAGTGGCTCAAAAATTTTTGAATATGTAACAAATAAAATATTCTATATAAGAAATGGACGCAAATAAAAATCAACTGATGTCTAATATGATGACGACCATGGCAATGAAAAAGGCTAATGCAACTGGTAATGTTTGGAAAGAATATAAATTTAAGAAAGATGTTTTTGCGAAAAGAAAGAAGAAGAAATCTCAAGAGAAGTATGTCAAGTGTGAAACTCGTAATCACTTTTACAAACCGTCTCTCATAAGAAGTCACTTGAGAAGTAAAATTCATAAGTACACACCCAGATTTAGTGTACAAGAAATCGAAACAGTATTTCAAAGTAGGATCAAGACTTATGCTGTAAAGAATGTGAATGCATATATAGACCCAAATCATTTCCTAAACGATGTAAAAGAAACTGTAATGGGACTAATTAATAAACATTTAAAATCACTCAAAGTGAACATGAAACTCTTCACTGATCACAAAAGGGGAATTGGTGAGAATATTGAATATGTAGAAAGCTCATTTAAAACAAAGAACAAAATTATACTGAAATCGACTAATCTGGAAGAATATTATGACAAGGGTATATCGAAAATCATAGCTGAGATGGGAGCTTTCAATAACAAAGAGGAATCTAAGCGGGGAACTCAGCAGAATATTTAAACTAGAATGGCGAATAAATAAATATGTACCATTTAGAGCAGTTCGTATGTTGATCTCCGAGAAAAAAATCTAAGCTAAGCAGGCGGTAATTAATGTTAAGAATAATGATCAAAACGTTTTTTGTGGTCTGTTCTATCTGCATTGAATCAAGCATAAATAGGCCCCCAAAGAGTGAACAAATACATAGCTTACGAACATGAGTTTGATGGTGGTAAGAAATATATAATCTTCCCATAAAAACAACAAAAAATAAGTCGGATAAGCACATTAGCCAACTCTGTAACAAAGACTAAAATAACGACCACTACTGCTGGATAAAAAGTCTTTCGAGACTTATCGCATCACAAGTAACAAATAATGATCACAAAATATATATGCGATAGATGTTTGCAACATTTCTACTCTGTAAATAAGCTAAAAGATAACGAACAAGACTGCCGAGATCACGATGGTGTTAGAGTTGAACTACCATCTAAAGGAAAAAATGACATTAAGATTTAAAAAACAAAAATCATTCTTTGAGAGTTACGTTTGTGATATATGCTGATTTTGAATGTTTGTTGACTACAATTGAACTCGCCAACCAAATCCCGACGAATGTTACACGAAACCATACCAAAAACACAAGCCTATTAGCTTCTGTTACTATGTAAAATACGAACATGAATACTATAAACAACCAGTAACTTATCTACTGTATTCGTTAAAATGCTAATGGAAGAAGCAAAATCTATTGGTAATGTATACACAAATGAAAAATCAATGCTTTCACTAACTGCGAAAGAACAAATTGTTTATGATACAGCTACCCATTGTGATATATGTGAAAAGCGTTTGAATGGTGATTCTGTGAGAGATCATGATCATCTTACAAGGAAATTAAGGGGAGCTGCACACAGAGATTTTAACTTATCGCATAGAAATCCATGTTTTGTCCCAGTGTTTATACACAATCTATCTGGTTATGAGACACATTTATTCATAAGAGATCTTGGCATCGATGAAAATAAAATTGATCTAATTCCCAACAACAAAGAAAAATATATTTATTTTAAGAAACATTTGTGTAAAAGTGTAAATCTTTGATTTATTGACTCATTTAAATTTATGGCTAGTAGTATCGATAAACTCTCTAGCAACCTTTCCTGAAGCCAACTCTGAGAAACGTGCAAGCATTTTTCCAATAAACTTCTTGACTTTGTTATAAGAAAAGGTGTTTAACCATATGACTATATGGAAAGTGCTGAAAATTTTTCTGAGACATCACTTCCATCCAGAGATGCATTTCGCTACAAACTCAATAAATGTGACATTAGAGACGAAGATTACGAATTTGCGAGAAAGGTGAGGGAAAAACTCAACATAAAATCTCTAAGAGAGTACAGAGAACACTATAACAAATCTGATGTATTGATATTGTCCGATAAAATGGAAACTTTTGGAGATGTATGTCTCAAAACATATAAGCTAGATCCAGCATGGTATTACACAGCTCCAGGGTTAGCGTGGGATGCTATGCTCAAACGTACTAAAATAGAACTAGAATTATTAACAGATTACGACATGATTTTGATTAAAAAAAAAGGTGTTCGTGGTGGAATTTCACAATGTAGTAAGAGATATGCTAAAGCAAATAATAAATATATGAATGCTTATGATAGTACAAAGGAAATCTTTTATCTTACATATCTGGATGCCAATAACTTATATGGATGGGCTATGTGCCAGTATTTACCCTATGGTGGGTTTAAGTGGAGAAATACAATTATAGATGTAACAAAAATACAAGATGATTCTAGAAAAGGTTATATATTGGAAGTTGATTTGGTATACCCACATGAAGTACACAATATCCACAAAGATCTTTCATTGGCAACCAAAGAATAAAATAACAGAAGATTCAAAAAATCCCAAACTCTTGACTACTCTGGATGATAAAAAAAAATATGTATTGCACTATCTAAATCTTAAACAATATCTACCTCTAGGAAGGAAGTTGAAAAAGATTCATAGAGTTCTGGAGTTTGATTAATCAGATTGGATCAAGTCCTATATTGATCTAAACACAAATATGCAAACAAAGCCTACAAATTACTTTGAAAAAGATTTCTACAAATTAATAAACAATTCTGTTTTTGGAAAAACAATGGAAAATATTCGAAACAGAATGGATATACGGTTGTGCACAAGTTCTAAGCAAATGGATAAACTAGTGACTAAACCAAACATTAAAGATAGGACTATATTTACAAACTCTATGGTTGCAGTTCATATGATTAAAACAAAACTGTGCTTTAACAAACCCATATATGTTGGAATGAGCATACTTGATATATCGAAAGTCTTAATGTACGATTTTCACTATAATATAATAAAAGCAAAGTATGGGAAAAATATTGAACTGTGCTACCAAGATACTGATTCATACATCTATTATATAAAAACATCAGACTTCTACGGTGACATGAAATAAATGGTTGATCATTTTGATACTTCTGACTATTAAAAGACATCCCATATGGTATACCATTAGTAAAACAAAAAGATTATTAGCAAAATGAAAGATGAATGTAGAGCAAAGGGTGTGAAAAACACTATAGTCAGAAATAAGATTAGTTTTGGTGACTACAAAAAGTGTTTGTTTGGTTAAAAAAAAGTGTTGTACAAAACATGAACTCTATACGATTGAGATGAGAAAAAAAGCATTAAGTTTCGAAGATGATAAAAGATTTATTCTTAAAGATGGTATTTATACACTACCATGGGGGCACTACAAAATTGAAAAAGAGTGATACTAAAACAATTTATATAGCAGTAAATGTTTTTAAAGGATAACCATCAATTAAAAACTAATAACTATACATGTTTGCGCACTATTGGACTTTGGTGATTCTTTCACTTTTAACATCATAAATTAGATTCTTTTGGCCTACTAGTACCACATTACAAATAGTTGTTGCTGATATTGGTTTATTTAAATCAACCGTAAGTTTCAGATTAGATCGATATTTTACAATAGCGGTTTTTTTTGTAAGAACAATTAATAACATTAATAACAATCTTCCATTAAATGACTCAGAATTGAAACACTGTTCATTACTATGATAAGGGGTATCTAGTTTAGTCTTTGAATTTATAAAATCAGTGTAGGCAATATACACCATATCGAAAATTTTATCACCAATGTTTAAATTGCAATTCTCTTTGGGAAACATTTCATTCCATCCATTCTTAATATAAATATTTATGACAGAACAAGAGTGAAACATTGAACTGTGTGTGAATTGCCCAGGATCTTCTTTTCCGTTTTGCTGAAAACCAATAATGCCAAAGTCTGGCATATCGAATCTTAATTGACTTGACCTGATATTTTATATCAAACTGAAATGAGTTTGCATTAGTAGGTACTGGCTTTTCAAGACATTGCCAATAATTAAAACTTATTGGAATTTTTGGGTGTTTGTGTAATTTTGTTTTAATTTTGTCTCCATAAATAGGATCGTATTCAACAATTGGCCACAGAATTTCCATCATCATTAGAATTTCGAATGAATGTGATCTTGTACCCACCTTTCCAGAATATTTCATTACAATCTCTCATAAACCCAAACAAATATCTTAATTGATAGGTAATTTTGTTACAGTTATCTATCCTAACATATTTACTAGTTCTATCCCCGACATTTGGAAGTATGCTGATTCTAATTCCGAACATAGCAAAGTATGCATCGTTGTTGAAGTGATGCCAGGGTTGCCAATACTTTCGATTATACAACCATGTTTAGAGATCTCTAATCTCGAGAACTGGAATGGGAAGAATTTCTCACAAAGATCAATTGTTGAAGTTTTTTCATAATCTGTATTTGTATTTCTTTTAGTTAGCTTATACTGTTGGTATACATAAGCTTCATTCGGATGTGGAAATGCATAGCCAATAGGAATATCAAACTCAATGCGCTTGTTGTATTTATTCAATTTTTTTTGTTTGGTTGTTTGGCAGAAACAACTGATGCTCATAAATTTCAATTTTTTTTTATTAAATTATAATATAGAAAAAAAATTCTTAAACAACCCAATAATTATGACTGCTATCAAAACCTAACCATTTAATTAGCAGTTTATTTCCTTTTCTTCGCAAAACTTTTTCCCCTAAGTAGTCTTTATCATATTTAGTCTTAAGCAGCTCTGGCTCATTAAAAATAACTTTAATAAGTTCATTTATTAAATCTTTTATTCTGTATGTCGTGGGGTTTGTGCACAATACTTCATACACCTCAAATAATTCAGTGGACCAATTTGGTGTATATCCTTTTTGAAACAAATTTTTATTTTTACTTATACGAACTTTATCTCCTATTGCAAACTTTGGTTTAACCATTTTTCTTTCTCCTCCATACATGTTGATTAGAATAGAATTTTCAATCTTTACACTTACATTGGTGGGTTTCATTCCGATTGTATTGTGAGCAGTGTTATTGTGTTCACTTATTAATTTTGGTAATATAGCCACCCATGTGTAGTTTCCCTGCACAGTGAATATCTTCCACATTTTCTCCTTCAATGTTCTATTAAATCTTTCTACAAGGCTAGCTATTTCTAGATTATCTTGTATGTTGAATAGTGTGTTATGTTGTTGTTGGCCATTAATGTGTTTAATGATTTATTGTAAAACGATTTCCCTTCATCTGTTTCTAAATGCATGGTTTGCAATCATTCAAGATAGTTTTAATTGCTAATGTGACATTTTCAACAGTTTTATCTTTGATTGGTATTGCCCACGCATATTTGGAAAAAACATCTATCATGGTTAACATATATTTAAACCCTTTGTTAATTCGGTATATATCTTTTAAATATCTAGAATTCATCTTAACTAAATCAGCTTGCCAAAGATCATCAATTCCAAAATATAAAACAGTTCTTCTGGGGAAGTTTTTTCGCATTGGTTTATGAATTTCATTTACAATATCGTTTTTTATACCCCCATCAGTGAATATCGAGTTATTGGTAACACAACATCTACAAACACATTTAATTCTTACTTTGTTGTTATTTGCTGTTAAGAATTTAGACTACTCACAGACACCAACAAAAACATCTTTTGAAAGAAAACTTTTTGGTAAACAAGACACTGATGAACGCTATGATGATGGAATGAAACGAATTGGCGATGACGATGAACGCTATGATGTTGGCATTAAATGCATTGGCGATGACGATGAACACTATAACGATAAATGCTATGACGATTGCATTAAACACTGTGACGAAGCATTGGGATATTTGAAAACTGATATCTCAAAGTTAACTAATTACAAAACAACATTTATTGATAACAAAGTGGCCGATTTCTTAATTGACTGGAAATACTATGTATTTGGACTAAAGGCTGATAAAGATAGATTGTATATTGATGATAACAAAGTAACATTGATCACTGAAAAATTTACTTTAAAAGACTGGACATACACTGAAACTGATGGTTTGATGAAATTACTAACTAATAAGAAAGTAACAGAAAGTGATTACACTGCAACCGACTATGAACACTATAGTCGTATCCTAGCAGATACAAACACATTTTTCCAAAACAATGATCCAAACTTGAGAACACCAAAATCGAGTAAAGGGAATAAATGGAAAATTATTGTTAGACATATTTACGATTCGATTAAAAAGAAATGTCGCTCACTTAAAAAAGGGAAAGTTATAAAGAAATGTACAGACTATCCCAAAGAATACATATGGATGGATGATGTTAGGATGCTTATTGATCGACTTCTCGTTATTTTTAGTGAAGAGAATGCTGGAAATGATAACTATTACAGTAAATAAGTTGGAATTATGAATATGCTCAACAGCAAGTTTAGTGACTTTGTTGTAAATAATCCAAAAGGTATACTATATCTGATACGAGTGTTGAACACAATGCCACATACTTTTTGGGAGTCGGAGCATTACGAAAAAGGGTTACTCAATGACATAATATATTCACTACCTTTGAGTTGCATGCACCCGGTTATCAGTACTTAGGTCAGGGTACTACACTAAAAGAAAGAATTGAGCATGGTGATAAACCCATTAATCCACTAGATGCGGCTGCAATGGAATACGATATAGCTTATTATCATCATAAAGATCTTGTTGAAAGACATGTAGCTGACAAAGAACTAGAAAAGAAAGCGTTCAAAAGATTGTTAAGTTCAGATGCTGATCTCAAAGAGAGATTGTGGGCTGGTGTTACTGGATCTGCGATGCATATTAAACGTAAGCTTTATTGAGGAATTACAATAAAATGATAAAATATTTGTTATAATAAATGAAAGTAAAAAACATTGTATTTCATGTTCATAGTGAGGAGTTAAAGGGTTTGAATATTGATTCTTTCCTAACGAAAGACTAACTGTAACATAAAAACAAGAAACTAAAGGAGGGCACAGGGATGACTATCACAATTTCAGTTCCACAACTTAAGAAATTGTCCAAAGAAAAGAAAACTGGAAATGGTCTGACAGTTCACAAGGATGGAATTTTTACACTTAATTTTCGCAGCATTGGGAGCTCTAGGAGTGTCAGCTGGCAGTGCAACATCTATCGCTACATCAGTAATCAATGCTAAGATGAAAAACCAAGAATTGGAAGAACAACACAAACATAATTTGGCTATGGAGGAATACGGCAAGGGACTGAAGAATGTTAAGTGGGGTAAAAATGTAAAAAAAAATAACTCCACTCAGTAACTTTGATAATGATAAAATGGTTAAAAAATTAAACATTAAAAATTTTTGGGGTGTATTTATGATCGATGAGCTACTTAACACGCCACTCGATAATGAATGTGGGATTGTTAATCTAGATGTTTTAACAAACTCTGGTACACCCTGGGTATGCTATTGGAAAAAAGCAAACAAAAAATATTATTTTGATTCATTTGGTGGAAATCCACCCTGACAATTAATACCACATCTCGGAAGTAATATTTTTTTGTAACGATAATAGAATTCAAAATTTCAATCAAGTAACTTGTGGTCATTTATGTGTAATTGTGCTAAATCACTTTTCACATCATTTTAAATTTCCAAAAAATATTTCACTATTAATAAACAATGGATATATGTGGAAATACATTAATGATCAAATTAAAGAACACATGGACATTGATACAACTACTGAGAAGATCAATCCTAATGATTTTGTATCCTAAACACAGTTCAACGACTTTATAGCCACACTGACAAGAAATAAAAGAGCATTGGATAAAGCCTACCTTACTTACTTAGATGTAGGTAATAATATAGATTTTGAACAAACAAGACTAAGACATGTGGGAGATTCGATTGCACCGATGGATGCTATCAATTTAGAGTACTATCAGAAAAACAGAATAAACGTTATTCGTTTAGTTGGAAAATACAGTTCAAAAGAAAAAGTATTTTACTTTGATAATCGAATAGAATTTTTTTTATGAGAGATGGAGCTATAGTTGAAATAATAATAAAACCGGAAAAATATCAAAGTGTTATCAACTTATACCATCAAGGGGAAAAAATTGACATGTATAAAACTTTTGAAGTATTCCCTGATGATATGATATATTGTAAAATATCAAAGCTCACAATGTACCCGAAGGTACAATTGTGTTTATTGAAATAGTTATGGTATTACCAATACATTTAAATATATCAGATTATGTTGGTTTTTTATGGAAACTCTTTCATTAAAAACAAAACTTACTTATAATCTACGAATTTAAAAAATCTTTAATTTTATTATAGTACTTACCATTATTTAACTTACGAGTCATATCTATTGTAACAAAACCATATTAATTATTCCAACATTTTGAACAAGTCTCCCTAAATTTGTCAAATGACACATCACCATCAACAAAATCACTATGAATATGTTTAAGATTTGTATCGTCTTGTCTCAATATGCAAAGAAAATTTGCATTGTCTCTTATAAGTTGCTTAGGTACTTTTGAGTATGTCTGGGCTAAATAGAAACAATCAATATCTTTGTGTCTACCGCGAGTAAAGTAATCCCATACCATATTTTGATTTTAAAGTATGATATCAGCGAAAACAACTACAGACTCTTTATGGCATTCATTTACATCAACCATTTCTTCATTTGATGGAAAGAAGTATGCTATCGGTTCATTAAATAATTTTGATGCTACATCTATATATTTCTTTAAATTGATATATTTTGGTTGGTTCGGACTTTTTGAACATACATAGAGAATACCAAAGTCCAACCATCCCTGAGCATATATAAAATTATTTATCATAAGTGTAGCTTTTCCACAGTTACTAGGACAAAGTATCAAACATATAATATTATTAGGTAATAATTCTCAATTATGTTTTGTCGATACAGTCTTTTCCAGTATTCTTATTTTAATATCCCAGTCTACATGTTTCATGTTTTTCTTGCTCATTTATTAATAGATTTTTTAAAATAATATAATAAATGAGTAAAGTATTCAAACTAACAGATAATAAATCAATGTTGAAGAAAAGACTACATTATCCTTTAGAGATAGAGGGGCGCTCATTGGCTTTAGTTCACTTCTATACTACTTATCTAATGCATAACATTATCTCTGGGAGAAATAAGCTATATTTTGTGGGTCATAATGATATGGAATCAGCAATTGATATTCCAGTTGGTCAAGATAGCTTAAAAGATCTTGAAAACACTATAAAAGCAATTTTTTCATTTAGTGTAGATTCAATGGGTGGGAAAGAAAATGATAAATCTTTCGAGCTGGATAAAATATCAAACCGAGTGAAAGTAAAATGTACGCTTAAATTATAGTTTGGAAAACAGGGTTCAATAGGAAAACTTTTGGGTTTCGTAGAAAATAAAACTCTGAAAGCAAATATGGATCATTATGGCGTTACAATTCCTAAATTTGCTCCACTTTAAACAATAAATATACACTGTAATATAGTAAATGGTATGATATTAAAACATGATGAATATGATCATAGAGAAACTAATATACTTACCACTTTTAAACCAAGAACGACATTTGGATTTGGCGACACGATCTATTACGTACCAGCTTATCAATTATTTTTTCCAGTGCAACCAAACGAAGTTAATGAAATAATAATTGAAATTAAGGATGAAAAATGTAAGTTAATTAACTTTGATTTGTTCGAAAGAACAGTGGTATTAGAGATGAGAACATATATATATATTTTTGGGTTGGAAATAGTCATATTCTATATATAATAACTTTAATAGTTTAAAAACTATTAAAGTTTCATATGATAAAGATGAATAATATTTCTAAAGAAAATGCAATGAAAGATTTAGAAAAAGAATTCAATGTTTCGGCGACTTCAATATGTCGAATTTGGAGATGTGTATGTAAATTTCTAATTAGACTATGTTGTGGCACATTGCCGAAGTCAGAGCGATAATTGTGTTTTAATGATTGGATAAACATTAAAACTTTATAGAGATATGAGCACAAATAAAAATCAACCGATGTCTAATTATACGACAACGATCATTTACTCTTTAAAAAACCGAATGGAATGCATTTGTTTAGCACCACAATCCACCATTCCATCATATGCAAAACTTATACCTCCACGATTAACATCACTTAAAATTTTTTCACTGAAAATCTGAACATATCTGTCTGGTAAGGTTACTTTAAAATGTCCAGAAGTAATTACCACTTTGTATCCATACCGTGTATAATTTATTTCAGCATGGTCTATGGGATAGGTCCGCCCAATTGTAAGTTCGGAAAGTTTCTTAAATTGTTTGGTTCAGTTTAATACATTTAGCAACTGATCCATCTTTATTATACACAATATTTTATTTTTTACGTATTTAAATTTTTTGAGCCACTTTTTTTTCCAACTGCGCCCAAAAACAACTTTTTACGCGTATTTTTGCAGATACACTCAAGCATAAAGTTTAATGCAACTTTTTTTCTAAAGACTACGATCTAGCCAAACACAACTTTTTGAGCCGCTTTTTTGCGGTAGTGCTCAAACGCAACCTTTCAAGCCACTTTTTTTGCAACTGCTCCCAAACGCAATGTTTTACACGTATTTTTGCAGATGCACCCAAACGCAACTTTTTGAGTCACTTCTTTTGTAACTGCTCCCAAACACAACTTTTTGAGCCACTTTTTTGCGGTTGCGCTCGAATTGGTATTTCTATAGTACTACCGTAAACACACGGGTGATAGTGCGGTAATTGTAACACAATTGGCTCATTGCATGAACATGCAAGTATGCACAGAAATATAGTTATATTTTCCGTGCAAACATACAGGCGTAGCACTTTTTTGAAAACATTTCTAGCTAGTTACGAGCAAATCGTAGACTGTCAGCATTGGTGCAATGGAATTCGCGTGGATCCAATCAAATTTGGAATGAAATGCTCATACAGTCTGGGGCTAGTAACGTAAGGAAAGCTTATGGTGAACACGTAGTATACGAAAATAAAAATAGCTCTCACATTTTTTCGCGAGTATTCGGATTCTCTTACAATATTTTTCGCGCTCGTGCGAAAGAAAAAATAGCACTGAGTCTAATTGTAAGTATAATTCGGCCATTATAATAAAGTATCGCACACAAAATTACTCTACTCCGGCTCTCAGGGACACCACATACAATTTGACTCTCCTCTGAAGATATCATGTTCAACGGTGCCAGCACAATAGCAGTTCTGCCTTACACTGTTCCCCTTTCTTTGGTTCGTATCATGTTCCACTTTTATCGGAGACACGTTACCTAACCCGTCCAGAAAGGAAGGCAGCACCTTCGAACAGTAGCCTTTCTCAGAAATTTCACTGACAATATGGGGATACATGACAATAAGTTTGAAAAAATAAGTAAAATATAATCAGAACGATGCTTATAAAGAACTATATTCATGCAATATCGAATTAAGTCTTGTAAATATACTTCGGATGGAAAGCATTATTATAATTTACACACGAAATTGATTACATCAGTATCGACGGCATTGTAAATTTATATATTTTTCATTTAACAAACCATTGTAAAATTTTGGAGCACGTAAGTTTACTCTCAAGTTACTGGGTATGCAATTCGCATATTCAGCTGCTGGGATGAACATTGTTTATATCTGGGAAGTAATTTGGACCAGGATTTGGTACTCAGAACCTGACATACGAGTTGGCGCTCGTAACTCCGCTGTCTCAAAACTTTGCACATTAAGAGCGACAGTTACAACCACGGAGTTAGCCGAAACTTAACGTTTACTTCGATATAAGACGAAACAACGTAACTCAAATCAAGAGAGATTGAATAATTTATACTTACCTTTCATCTCTCCGCGCAACTTTATCCGTTACTAAAGTCTGCAACAATTGGTTTCCGGAATGTAAATTAATTATTTTTCTTTCTGGTCAACACTTTAATCTAATAATTTTATTCCAGCACATATGGTATTGTCAATTTGCATTGTACAACAGGATAGTTTATGTAAATGTTTTTTAAATTTTTTTCCTTGCAAGTGAAACTGGCATTTTAATTATTTTATGAGGAAACAACAAGATACATCTTTTTTTCAGATATTTGTATTTTGAAGGTTTTTTTTTCTTTCTTTCTTCAGTATCCAGCAAATTGTTGATTATTGTGTGGGGCGATTCTGCTCCTGCCAATTACGGCGTAGATATTTTATTTAAAGCTGCCTTTGTTGTAAGGAATTGTACATTATTAGGAACGCCTTTAAAGGTAGTAATGTTTATTTTTAGCAAAAGAGTGACATCACGCTAGGATTGAAGTTGGATCACAGTTTTCCCCCTCCCTAGGATTTGATTGGAATTTATCTGTTTAACGAGTCCGAGTGTGTAATAACAGGCGATATATGAAGAATCAAAACGCTGACTTGCTACAGAAATAAAAAGATGCCTGATATCGGACAACCACGCGTTTAATGTTAGATTAATTAGTCTTCCACGGAACGCTTGTGTAATAACGTGCAATGGACTGTATTCAGCACGGATGTAAGCCCGTGTGCTTACGCTTAGGGAAGTTTTCGAATGACGAAGAGGATCCAGCAAGAACCGAGTTCGACTTCGGGATGTTTATTTCGTTATTGGTCATAACGGAATGACGAAGAGGATCCAGCAAGAACCGAGTTCGACTTCGGGATGTTTATTTCGTTATTGGTCATAACGGAATGACGAAGAGGATCCAGCAAGAACCGAGTTCGACTTCGGGATGTTTATTTCGTTATTGGTCATAACGGAATGACGAAGAGGATCCAGCAAGAACCGAGTTCGACTTCGGGATGTTTATTTCGTTATTGGTCATAACGGAATGACGAAGAGGATCCAGCAAGAACCGAGTTCGACTTCGGGATGTTTATTTCGTTATTGGTCATAACGGAATGACGAAGAGGATCCAGCAAGAACCGAGTTCGACTTCGGGATGTTTATTTCGTTATTGGTCATAACGGAATGACGAAGAGGATCCAGCAAGAACCGAGTTCGACTTCGGGATGTTTATTTCGTTATTGGTCATAACGGAATGACGAAGAGGATCCAGCAAGAACCGAGTTCGACTTCGGGATGTTTATTTCGTTATTGGTCATAACGGAATGACGAAGAGGATCCAGCAAGAACCGAGTTCGACTTCGGGATGTTTATTTCGTTATTGGTCATAACGGAATCCAACTACATCCAGCCTACGTCTTCGCGCCATCAACGTTACTAAACAGCAGCTTAGTCATTGTACGCCTTATTGCTCAACTTAAAGCGCAGCTATCAAGTCATATAGTTTAATTTCTTTGAACAGTAACTATTTTAAAAAGTTTTACTCTGGGAATATATTATTTTATTTTTTGCACGTTTTGTCATCTGCAGATTTTTCCACGTAAAGGTCATTTTAATGTCAAGGGAGCTAGATTGAGCTGTAAATGTCACGATTGATGTCGTCCAATTCGTTGCTCGAATAATTTAAAACATGTCTGAGAGCATTTTAAAAGCAATTCCTTTGCTAATTTTCTTGTCAAGTTTGAAAAAATTGTTCTAACTATTTTGCACTCAATATAAAGTAGGCCAGACCTTTTGTTTTTAAAACTAATTTAATTTTGAGAGTCAAAAATATCAATTCTATCGCTATTCCACAAGAGAAGTATTTTTCACTTAAACTACTTATTCAAAAGAGCTACCGAAGTTTTCTTATAAACAAAAAAATGACCCCTGTTCATGCTAGTGCTGTGGACTAGCCGGGGCAATTTACAAATGCACTATCAATAATTCAAATATACATAGCTCACATACATGTAGCAGCATATTTTGTTACATAATTAATTTATCGCAGTTACAAAGGCTATATTTACTCAAACAACGTATACAATGCATAATTTGTTTTAACGCGAGGCAAACTGCGTGTACACATTTTGTGTTATATAAAGGCAATAAATATTTTGTTACACTTTATGGTAACCGATGTTGCTTTAATTCAAATATAAAATTTTAAAAACAAACTTAGGTTTTCTGTTATCATTTTTTTCTTTACGCATTTTTGTTACATTGCAGTATTATCTCTCTTTACAGCAAAATTAAAAAAAATATTTGATCTTGTTTGTTTGCAGTTAAGAGGATTTACTTTATACCTAATGAAAGGGTTAATATATATTATAACTTTCCTTTCGTACATTTTAGACTTTTGTAATAGTAACGAATTCTTTAAATCGTCCACTAACTTCAGTACAGATCATACTGCTGAACTATTGTACGTACCGAAAATGCAAAGTTGTTATTAATATACAGATAAAAGAAAATTTGTATTTGTGCTAACATACATTCGAGTGTTTTATATTTAGCCAAAAATAATTTGCGACTACAAATCGTGTGTTACAGCAAAGAAAGAGTTAACAGGACAGTAGTTATGCTCGTTGTTGTATTTTCATTCATCACCGCTATGTTTGTCCGTACTAAACAGAACACGCCCGCCTACACTGCACATATTTTCTAGTTGGCTAAACTCGCCAGTAGAGTGGCGAGTTAAATGCTATTCATCTTAACTTCAAATACTGATGAAGTCGGATTCACAAATTTTTATAATAATTTCAGCTATCCTCAACTTTATGGTTAGTAGTAAAATTTACTATTGATGGTGTAAAGTGTTCTTAGTGATCTCGCGTAGTCCTCTCTTAAGTTTTTCAAATAAACTGGCCTGCAGTTACAATTACGGCTACGCCCAGCGCTAGCAAATCACGAGCAGTTCGAAATGTTCAATTAAACTACGCTTTCTGGAAGACAGACGTGAGACAGAGAGAGAAAGAGAGAGGAAACGAGATAAAGTCGAATCACTCCTAGCTTGTATTGAATGTCAATAAATTTACACAGAACTCAAACATTAACAAAACTACAAAATATACTTCCTTAATACATACAGTTACTAATTACACACTAACATAATCCGTGAATAATATATTCACTAGTGTAATATACAGCTTACAGCTAGGTCTAATATAATGGGTAAATCGACATACAGTGACCTGCAACAGCGAAATAACATAATCCGTGAATAATATATTCACTTGTGTAATATACAGCTTACAGCTAGGTCTAATATAATGGGTAAATCGACATACAGTGACCTGCAACAGCGAAATAACTTCCTCAGTACTCTACCCGATTTTATCTCGAATCTTCATGGCGTCACACTGTTCTTCGGGTTCGAAGCCGTTTTCATTGTTCACCTGAGAGGCACGTGAGAAATCCCATAAATTTCACCGCACCCTCAAATCACTAATCACTCATACTCGACTCTCATAACATTTGCGACTGTGCAGTAATTGATTTAGCACAGCTGAATCAGAATATTTTGCCAAATCTGTAAGAACTTTGTGGCGATATTTGGTTCTTCCTCCACTATTCCACATTTGCGCTGACGAAGAGACGTCCGTGTGTGTCTGGGGATTCGTGTTTTCCACCTTTATGTCAAGGGGAAGACCGCTTCCGTTAAGGTCTGAGTCGTGTGTCAAATGGTGCAGCAGATAGCCAGAACTGTTTAAGATGTCCCACTCAAAGTACAAAATTAATGGTTAGTTCCATATTGGAAAACAGTTTCGTATCGACACTTACATACTCTGATCAGTGAGTTATCGGAAATATTTTGACATGTAAAACAAATCTATTCCAGTTTAATGCCCACGCCTTTAAAAAATGCATATTTGAGACCAGGCTTTGAATTAGCTAACTTCGATTATGAGAGAATATAAATACGTGAGGTAAAGAGAAAATTTTATTTGTGCAATTTGAAGCTTAAGTCGATAGAAGGATGTTACGAAGACGACTGTATTTTACGACTACAGCATACCACATACCAGAAAATTTTGGGCTTCTGTTTTCCCAGAAATCAATACTTTCTAACGTAAAATTACACGAAATGTTATCGTACCTCACTAGGGGATCAGAGTCATTCGTTATCCAAACAATGCAGTAATTACTAAGACACGTATTCAGTCATATAAATTGAGTCGCGGCCATTTTAAAACATGTTAACTAAATGTTCTCAGATTAATTATTCCAGACATTGCAATAAGCTACCCGCTTTTTAACTTCTGTGTGGAAAAGACCGAAAAATTTTCAAAGGAGATAAAAAAAGGAACAATAATAATGATGATAATAATTAGGGTAATAATACAGTATGTGCTTAAATATAGTTTGGATTAAAAACTAAATTGCAATTTACTCAATTTTCGCCGTTGTAGATACTTATCGTAGTAAACATTTTATTCATGATATTGTACAGCTTATAAGGTCGTATATTAGGTCGTATATTGTACACCATGTCTGATTCACACTGAGGAGTTAGCGGATTGTATCCCGATCTGTTACAAGAGGGTCGTGTTTTTCTAAAGTGGTATTTTGTGTAAGAAGTAGGATCAGAGTCTAACAATGTTACAAATTCTCTCTAAGTCAATAGGATAAACCAGGTACTTTAAGGGATGGAGGACTTCATTAAATAAAAGAGAGAAATATAATTTCCTAATTTTATTTACAATAACTATATAAAATTCTCTCGACCCAATATCTTGCGATAAATTGATATAACTTGCGGTTTACAATCAATCAGTACAATTTACAACTTCCTCAAAGGATTTAATCTAATTAACTAACTAAAATCAGCCATAACAGAAAGTGTATAAAATTTATTCGATTATTTTTTTTATAAATGATATGTCCATATTGACAGTTCAGATATTTACAATAAAATCCGTATTACATGTTCGTTCAGTACCACCTCAGTTCAGTCCAGGTCCCGCCAGTCCGCAATGTTCTACAGTTCTCCGAGCGTCCTCACGCACAGTAGCCTTCACTCATCGGGTTTCACACTCCCTCGTCCAATCACACCACAAACACCTCGTCCGCCATCGTTTCGCAATCTCCTGTCGTCATCCGTCCCTCATCGCACTTATTTTTATCCACCGCACTCAGTCAGATGGCCTCCGCCAAAGACTCCCGAACCTTAGACCGCTGCAATATTTATAGAGTCGTAAGTCATCGCCCAGAAATTTCTCTCATTGCCGCATTGCGCCAGAGGTGCTAGTTCCAAAATTTTTCTTGTACATCCTAGTAACTCGTGCCTTAAATTCTCCTCCACAAAAATAACTAATTTTGGGACAAGTCTGGAGAATGTAGTGGCGAAGCTACAGGACCCATTCATCCGATCCAACATCTGGGGAATAATATGTCAGCAAATAGCAGAGTTCTGTGTGAAAAGGGAGCAGGACAGCCATCCTGTTGAAGCCACAGTGTTAACCTCAGAGTGAGAGGGATATCTTCGATCAGCTGATACAAAATATTCTCTAGGAAGTCTGTATACGCTGCACCATTCAAGTGCCCTACAAGAAAAATATGGTCCTAAGACACAATGTTCGAGAAAGCCACACCAAGTGTTACGGCTCCACACATGCTGGTTATCCACATGACGGAAAGAATGTGGGTTGACTGCAAACCAGTAATGTACATTATGTATGTTAGCGTCACTTGACTCTTGACACGACACAACAGACTCTTGAATGTGACCTCATCAGTCCATGCTCAGATATCAGTTGCAGATATCAATGTTTTTAGGAAAGTCACTATTCCCAAGTTCTTGGTGCAGCTGTACATGGTAAAGATGTAAATGATTATCAGGGAGGATTCCCCACACTATACTTTGAGACAATACTGAGTCGCGGGCAATCCTCCGTGTACAATCATGAGGATTAACTACCATGGGAGCAAGTAGATCAACTGCCCTTTCGTCTCTCACTTGTCGTCTAATGCGATGATGTTTGTTGCATATCGGCTGCACTTGCCCAGTTGTGCGCACAGGGAATACAATATACTGGAATACATTGTACTAGTGATGGACACACTGTGGGTATCTCTCTGCGTACATATGGGCAGTAGCTCTGCAGTTCCGACGATATTCTCCTAGTGTCATCAGCATGTCATATGCTTCTTCGTTTGTACACAGCATTCCATTCAGAAAGCAACACCACGGACAGACAATGTCTGACACTGAAACAACACACATGGTTAATGGTTGGAATGTAAATTTAATGATTGTCTGAGTGAACGGCCATTCGACTGTCAGTTAGGTGCATACAAAACCTGCAGTTCCAGTAAGTGGTAGATAACTTATATGCTTGCTGCGCAGTGCTGCATTATTCTCCGCTTTTGCTCGGAAACAGTCAAATACCTACTGCTCGAGTTTATGTAGTAAGGCACACAGGTCACTGCTTGTACCAGAGCGAGTGTATTGTAAATACTGCTACGGTGTGAGAGAACTACCATGAACTGGGAACTTGGAACACTCATTCGGACACAGCACTCTTCGTAAGTGTTCTAAATGTCGACCATCCTATATCAGACACGACTCTACTCTTCAAGACGGAGTTCGTGGTTGCTCATTGGGCCTCAGCACTAATGAAAGATCCACATGCTGCTCTAATTCTGTCATTCATGCAATGTAAAATAAATGACTGTCTGAATGAATGAACGTTCGCTTGTCAGTTAACTTGCATGTAAAATCTGCAGTTCCTGTAAGTGGTAGATGCCTTATCTGCTTGCTGCTTAGTGCTGCCTTATTCTCAAAGTTTGTTCAGAAACAGTCTAATAATAACAGTTCAGTGTATCCAAACATCATTGTTTATGCATAATTTATGATACTAGAAGTGACCTGTGTGCCTTAATGCATTGACTCTAGCAGCAGGTATTATATTGTTTCTGAACAAACTTGGGGAATAAGGCAGCACTAAGCAGCAAGCAGATAAGGCATCTACCACTTACAGGAACTGCAGGTTTTACATGCAAGTTAACTGACAGTCGAATGTTCGTTCATTGAGACAGTCATTCGTTTTACAATGTATGAATTACAGAATCAGAGCAGCATGTGGATCTTTCATCAGTGCTGAGGTCCGCCGACCAACTACGAACTCCGTCTTGGAGAACAGAGTTGTATCTGATACAGGATGGTCGACATTTAGAACACTTACGAAGAGTGCTGTATGCAAATGAGTGTTCCAAGTTCCAGTTCACGGTAGTTCTCTCACGCCATATCGGTATTTACAGTACACCCGATGTCCTTTTAATTGTAGGTACACAAGGTATGCACACCAGAAAAACAACATGTTTCGTTGATTTCCTTTTGATTATAGTAAGTAACCCACATTCGGGATCAATTTTTATCGTGTGTAAACTACGCATGTCACAAAACATAAGCCTAGATGATTTAATTTATTGTGCATAAACTCTACACATCAGAAAAAAAAAGTGTCTCTGTAAATGTTTCCTTTTAGACGCTCTATCCCACAATACCTCATACGACCCACATTCCCATTTGCAATTTTAATCTCACGCCCATACCCCTACCTCCGGTATGTTCTGGGGATGGGATTACTACCAATCGATGCTTCACATAGGGTACAGTTATCAAACTTTTTCGCGAACCCCTGTTGTGCTTTTTCGGAAAACATGGGGTGATACGGGTGCTGTGATATCGTCCAATATAATAACGTGCAGAACTGTCGCTGGGGAGCATTGAATAGACCTATGATATGGTGTCATTAGCATTAGCGAATCCAGAAGGAATAAGAGAAGACCTCGCCAGATCGTCCCCTAGATCCCAGCCAGCAGACAGGTGTCAGTAAATTCACAATTGACGCCATTAGCATAGATGATTCCAGAGGAAATACGAAAAAACCTTGCCAGCTCATCCCCTCATTCCCAGCCAGCAGCCAGGTACAAGTATATTTAGAATTGACATAATTAGCATATGTGAATTCAGAAGAAAGGTGAGAATACCTTTCCAGTTCGCGATGGCAAGTTTATTGTCTGGGGAGTGCGTAGCACGATGCAGTTATTTACTATATCTATTTCCATAACCATGCAATGGCTCCACAGCCAGCAGTCAGGTGTGCATGAACCTACATAGTGCATAGTCCATTGCGAGTATATACATTATTTCATCTCCTAAAAATTTTCATGCAATGGGGGTCATGTAGTCTAGACATCGGACTGGCGACCAAAGGGTGCTCTGATTGAAACTGCATGCCTGATGCATTTTTTGAGTTGACAAACAACTAAAAAAATTCCTAGCACTCCTAGCAGCCACTACTTGAATTACACTCACCAATGCTAGCGTGCCTCTGCAGGCGACGAGTGAACCAAAGAACACACAAAATGCAAGATCGATACCAGCGTTCCTAGCTGGGAACAGTACAACCTCCCACACTCTGGTCGTGGGTGTGGGAAATTCGCCCACTCTGGTAGACGGTTCGGAAATTAAAGATGGCTGGCTACAACAGCCAAAGATGACTGCCTACAGCAGACGACAATGTCGGTGATGGAAGATGTGTAAAGGAAGAGAGTGGTGGGAGACAACAGAGAAAATAAACGAGATCGGAAGGACTGTGACAAAACCCTAAGGGATAGAATGGGCGAGAAATAAAAGAGGAATGAGAGAGCATGAGAAAATAAAAAGAGACCAGAAGGACTATGAGAAAACCACAAGGAATAGAACAGGCCAGATAGAGAGAGACAGTAAGGAATGAGAGTTCGAGAAAATAAAGGAGTCTGGAATGACTATGAGAAACCTCCAAGAGATAGAATGGGAGAGAGACAGGAGGGAATGCCAGAACATAAGAAAAATAACATCATAATGACAGAACATGAGAAAAAAAGGGATGTAAGAGCATTAAGAGATTGGACGGAATGATAAATCAGGAATTTAAAAAGGGAAATCAAATATGGCTGCTATTGACGAGGAATGACAGAGCAGGAGGTTTCGGCGTAACGTCATCCAACCCTTCGTCCCCAGCCAGCAGCCAGGTGCGGGTGAACGGTCTATTTATAACTACTCACAGGGTGGGACTTCTGGATCTCGTCACTCGTCGACGAATGTGGTAGGGGAAGTCCCTCCCGACATCGGAATGATGGCACATGGGGCCTCTTTCTCTAGCACGAGGCTCGGTTTATGTACCGAGAGTATTTATTCTCCCCCGGGATGTTGGTGTTCGACGCGCTGGGTGGTCTATCCCCCCACCCCCTCCCGGAAGGAGTCGTTCACCACGCCCCGCCACCAGTAGGACAGGTATTTGTGGATCTGTCGCGTCGCGCGAACGAGGCGCCCCGCCCCCTGACAAAACAGGGTGTGTAGGGGAAAGTAGGGCTGACACCTGTCCACGGGGTCGGCTGCTGTGGAGGGAAAGGGACGTGGTATCGGCGGTGGTGTGGAATTACGTTCTGGTCAAGGGCCATATGATGCCCGTACGATGAGACAGCATTTCAGGCGTCGTCGAAGCTGCACCTGCACCACAGTCCTGCACGGTCACCATTACAGATTTTCTTCTTCTTTTTATCACAATTTTGCGACCACAGCCTGTCTCAGGCAGCGTCCACATTAAGTACTACGTGTCCTTGTTCACTTGTCCCTGATCCCTTTGTGAATAATGACTCCTTTTCCTTTCCAGACAAAGTGTTTGTGAACTCAGACACACTTGTTTGTTTCCGCATCGATTAATGTGCTGTCTAATTAACCTCTATGTGAGTTTCATTTTCTTTTGTCACAGTAACTAATTTTTCTTTGCGGCCGTAGAAAGTTGTAAACACCGACAAATGAAATACGTCAAATAGAAGAGCGTCGAAAACCAACCGAGGGTTCGAGAAGGGAACGTGTAGACTTCCCTTGGCTGAAACGGATATTCTAGGGTGCATTCGTGTGTCGTATTCTTACCGAGAATTTAGACAGCCGCTAAAGTGACGTCACGATCTTGCTGCACTTTCCTACGGCACGAAGCTGGTAGAGGCCCTTAGCTGGCGAATGTGGACACAGTCTTGATTGTCGCGACCGTGCTTGGAACAGCGTTTAGCAATGCACACTGCTAGGATATATTATTTTAGATACTTACTTCTGGTTGACTAAACATGCACGATTTATTTAGGACCATAGCGTTATGAATGTTTTATGAAACCAAATTAATATATAAGTGTTTTCTATAATAATTGGGCAATTTGGAAAGATAAGTTTGCATGAACTTCGTTAGCTATTCATTTTACTTTTTTTTTTGTTGGGGGTAAAACAAGGGTGTCGCGGAAACATTTTTATATAAAACCTATTGCAAATGTATGTAGCCTACTCTCAGAATAACATACAGCATGAGGCGGGCAGGCGTACACATACCGATAAAATCGGGTTCGGTGTCGACACCCATATGTCCTCCGGAGACGAAGAAGCAAAGACAGCAAATAACCTCCTAATCTAAATGGGAACCATATTAATGGCTCTGCATTTGTGAGCATGAGGCAGCCTTCATCGATATCGGTGTCGACGCCGGCATCAATGTTATCGGTTCGTGTACCCCCGTTTATCGGAACGCCGTTCACCAATCTGCGCCTAGTAACTTACTCGCCAGCTGGCAGACCAGATAATACGGAATCTTTCGCAACACGTGGTAGCCAATCAGACACAAGGCCCGTTCACTGGGCCTTGCACACATAATGTTAGAGAATCGGAACACACAGCTATATCGAAGGGACCGCCGCGCTATTTTACAGCGTAATGCTTACCTAGGCCGTATTCCGTTCCCTGCAGTGATGTGGCCAGCTGCAAACCCGCCAATAGTTATTCCGTTACTCTGTACGTTAGTGGCTATAGGCTATTAATGGTAATGTGAGCACTTTTTGAAGCCCTCTCATTTGCAATAAGAGTCAATAAATATATTTTATTGCAGCCTTAGATGTTAACTTTTGAGTCTGGTGAAATATATACACTGTGTTTATTACTTACATTGCATTTATTTAAAAAAGTGGCGGAAGGATAAAAAATGGCTGCTAGGCAAAAAGTAACTAGGGCTTCAGAAGTGCTAACTTTACCGTGAACAGTGTATACAGATATGTATCTTCTACATATACACCTACAATAATTTAGGGCACCACTAAAGTTCTTTAATATTTTTAACCTTAACTTGCGCCACGTTCCCGGCAACATTTTACGTCAACGTGACGTCAGCACAAGGAGCACATGCAGTTGATGCGCGAGATTGACCAGAAGGGGAATGTCGACTGGAGCCACCCAAGCATATCCTCTTCACAGCACAACTTAGAGCACATTGCACGTGGTACAGGCGATCCTATTGTGCATCTCAGTACTGCACCCGGCAGCGAGTCTCACTCCAGCAGTACCGTCAGGTCGGGCCAGACGATATTCCAGTCCCTGCGTGTATAGACGAGACCAGCAGTAGTTAAACTGTACACCTGTAACTCGGTAGTGATATATTCGATACGGCAACAAATGCTGCACAACAGATCCGCCTGGTGTTTAACTGATGACACATCGTTTGCTCTCGAACGCTAGTAGCGCAATAGCTAGAGTAAAAACTTTTAACGAGACGGTATTATAAACTGAAAATATTCCTTGCAATTTTTTCTCAACACTGCTGGAAGCTGGAAGTATTCGAGGTAATTTTGACGTTAAAATAACCCCAGAAATAAAGAAATAGAGTTATTGGATTGTTTTTAAAAGAGTTCAATTAACCGTGCACGGACCGGCCATTGTATTGAGTTTCTATGAATTAAGCAGTATTTGAATAATTATAAACTTAAGTCAATAATAAACATTTCTATCGTCATTGATTCGGTAGTAAGTGTTACGGGTATTACATCAACAAAAACGATTCGTTAAGTTCCCGATTCGTTCGAATATATCGTGCGATTTTACTTTTCCATTAGGAGCAATTGCTGATGATGTTTCTTAATGCGTTCCTTTTAAATTTTTCACTCTTTGTATTCATATATTAGTTATAAGAGATAATCAGCAAATAATATAATATGCAAGGGAAGATTTATAGGTAGGCTTGTGTCACGTGCAACTGAAACTTTTGCTTTAAAGAGTTTACAGTGCCTAATTTATTTGCAGACAAAATCTTCAAAACTCGCATTACGTTGACAAGAAACGTTAATTATGTAGAAAGGGAGGAGAAAATGTCACTCCTCTGATCAGCCTACCGGCTTGAGCATATACCTCAGTGGTAACTCACGGGACTCGCATTCTGAAGGACCCGGGTTAGATTCCCTGTCTGGCCATCATGATTTCCGTTTACCATGGTTTCCCGAAATCGCTCTAGGCGAATGCTGAGATGGGATCTTAACAAATGTCATGACCGATTCCTTCCCATTCCTTCCCTAATCCCTCTTCCCTGTGCAACTTGCACTGTCGTTAATGACCTCGCTGTCGACGAGACGTTAAGTCCAACTATCTATCTACTTTGAGAATATAACGCTACTCATCAGAACAATATTGACAAACTTGCATACATAATACTGCAAACTGTTTCCACACGATTAACCACACGCTTATGAGGAGTAATATATTATTTGTTCCGATACAAGATCGGAAATTATATCAACGTGCTATTTCACAACGAGAATCCCGGCGCTGGCCAGGACGTCTCCAGAACCGAATTCGGAAGTCGTCTGTATTCAGACAGAACAGTGATTCGTCGCTGAACACCATTCGTCGTCATTCTGCAAAGCTATTACGCTGCCCGTTCCTGGGAGATCACACGTGCTCGGCTATGCTCAGATTGTAATGGTAGACGTCGTGAGGGACGCCGCCATGACAGATCTTGCCCTGCTAGACGCCTGTATATGGAAGTGGGGACACAGACGTATCTCCAGTTGCAGTGACATATCCCTGCATCGTGCGCAGCGACGCCCGTGGAGTGTTTACAGCCTGTCACTCGATGAAACGATCCTCCCAGCTGGTGGTCCGCCGGGATCGACCCGAGCCTTATCGTCGTACACTGCTGTTCCCACTGTGTCCAGCGCCGACTCACTGCGCAGGCAGGATGGTTCAAGTGGCAGGCGATACTCCGAAACGTCCAACCTGTTTCGGTCGCTGAAAATGCGGCCTCGCTCAAACTCACCCAGCTGGGCAAAGGCTTGTCGAATGTACCGTTGGAGCATTCTGCGTGTTGAACTCTGCTCTGTGGCTGCGAATCATGGAGGAATGTGCCTATTTATTCTAAGGAAGCAAACTGCATTAAACACAAATGGGACACATGTAGGGCTACGGTGATACTATGTGGCAACCTTCGTTGTACTCGCGCGATTCGTTCATGGTGATCATTATTTTTGCAAATGAGTCTAAAAGCACGAGGAACATCAATGAAAGGAAAGGACAGCTCATACCGCAATATTACTCAGAAAATGCTCAGTTGTCGGGGGTGTAAAATAAAGACGTGGTCCAACCTATGGGTGGCCATGTAAAAATAAATTCCCTTCATCAAGATGGCCGGGATCGACTAGTGTGTCTCGAGGGGAGGATAGGCGGCTTTGCTAAGCGACGCGGTAGTCAACTCTCTCTCTCTCTCTCTCTCTTTCTCTCGTCCATTTTGAACCTGCCTTCAAAGCAGGTCTTTTCGTTAGCAAAAGTCCGAGACAGACTGAAATATACGAAAGGTATTTGCCTCGGGGATATGGTTAGCAGCGAAGGGAGGAGAGGCGGAGGGATGAAGGATATCGAGCAAAGTATCGGCTGATGGAGTGTGCTCGTGAGTTGAACGGACGTCTACTCCAGCGCCGCGGCGCTCTGAAACGCACCGACATCCTTCAGTGCGGGGAAGAAGGATAAATCCGCTATATGGAGCGCTGGCGAGATGGCGAGGTGGCCGATGTACGAGTTATTTCCCACGTGAGGGACGTTCACGCCCTTGTTGCTCTTTTTTGGAGTCCGACATTATACCCAGAGTTCATCCATCAAGTGCTGTACTGTATTACTGCCGACCAGGTTGACTGAGGCCATACCTGCCGTGGCTTCAGCGCTTCTGGTTCATTATTGAATTAATAACACTTATGTTTGTATTATCGCTGAATTATAGACAATATCTGAATATGTTATATTACAGTTAATACAACTATTAATGTTTCTATTATGCACCCAAATACAACAAAGAATACAATCTACTTGCGGTGATAACGCGGAGCCTCTTTAATTGAAACACATTTTTAGTCTTCATGCCAACATTTGACTAGGTGATAAATTCCTTAAAACAAATAGGTCAAATACGAATTGTGTGGTCGTTTAAACATGCGTATGCAGGAAAGGAGATGTCACAGCGTCGCATCACCCCACAAAAACTACAACTTCTAGATAATTCGGGTTGTGCATGCATGGATGTGCATAGAACGTTTTAATGCACCATTTCTATGTTGCTATTTTGTCGTAATTCCAAAGCACCAAAGATAATAACCTTAATATCGAGAAACAGCTAACCTAGACGAAAGTATTACTAACAAGATATCAGGTTTAAGACCAGTTAATTCTGCGGCATCCCTCGCAGAAAGGGAAATGGCTAAAACTGTAGTGCGTCATCTATAACACGTTCAATAACTATTTGAGTTTCTGAACTAGACAGTTCGTTTACCCAGACGTTTAGTTTCAACGATGGTATTCAGGCGGATGGACGCGTGAAAACTGATGGTATATTCCAATCATGAAGCCTTGAAAACATTTATTAACAATTATATGCTCGTACAATGAGTTAAGCCAAAAACTGGTTTAGAATGGTTTTCGTTACACGAGCTTGACGTCCTGGTATAAAAGTTGACTAAAGACCCTCACAAGCTGAACGTCATTAATTTTGCTGGAAGATAATCTTGGTGTTTCCTTATTATCAACCTAGAGTTAACGAGTAGTAACAGATTATATCATCCTGGTTCCATTTGAAGCTGGTTTTTAATAATTTGTAATTATCCAGTCCAATACAGCAAAGAAAAACATGCCGATTAAGATATAATTTAAAGAGTATGCGTACAATATTAATTTTATTGTTTGCCAGTGTAAATGCTGCTGTTGTTAGATTGCAGCATTGTCGCCATCGTTCTTTCTTAGACGGAAGTTAGGCATTATTTGTTTTACTAGTTACAATTTCTTCAACGTTAACCACGACTCGATTAACGATGATTAATTTATTCGAGCTTTTTGGGAACTGTGACAGAAAGCTGGTAAAAGTAAGAGATGTTTTGGGCAAGTTCGGGTGTTGAGCCACTTTGGTATGACCACGACTAATACGTCAAGGGGTTTAAAAAAAAAAATGCCACAATTTAAATCCGATGTTGTCGTAATTGCATCACTGCAAGTACGAAGATGAGTTTTCATATTTGTATAGCAAAAGAGATGTAATTTCATTTCAAAAATGTTTATTTGCTTCGAAATTGAGTGGGGAAGAAACGTGGCAGCTCGCAGAGGCCGGGTCGGGCGTTAGGAGGGAAGGGCGCTTGGGGCAGCTCTATACACAGCCGAAATGCCGAGTATAGGAGACGGTTCCCAGCGTTGATCAATGGTACTATGGGCCGTAACCACTTGCCAGCTCCAGCAGTTCGCGAGGGGAAAGCAAATAGAAAGTGTTCCGTTCGAGGGAAACCTCAAACGTTTTGAAACAAATCAACTGTGGATTTTTTCCCCCTTTTATTTCCGGCCAGAGGAAACGCGTTCTTTCGTTTCTTTTCACCCCTTCCCCCTGTCCCTGCCGCCAATCTCGCAACTCGATTTCTATTTTTTCTGCTTCATTTCGCTCCGTACCTCTTTTTTTTTGCCTGGAAAACTCTCGGCTGGAGGAATATGCAAACTTAGACCAGACGAAAGTGGTCCGCAGGGAAAACCATGACGTTTTCCAAACAAATCGCTGCGACTGTCTCTTTAATCGGTTTGTAGTATCAGCGTTTATAATAATGCGACCACGTTTCTATTACAACCACAGATACTGTTAAAATTGTACCAGCAAAGTGAAATGATACGAACAATTAGAGTACAATACTCGGAATTATATTTCTTTCATCTATCGCTGTTACTTTACTGCAGGTATTAGTTCAATTGTTATTCCCGTACAGGACTGTGTTGTCAATAAACATACACCAAAGAAAGAGGGTTCATTTTACTAATAAAATTTAAAAAAATCATTCAGAAATATAATTTAGTAGGAGATTGCTTAGACAAATTCAAATTCCAAAAAGATTTTAGATATATATGATACGTGCATGCAAAAAAAGAAAGGTGAGCTGCAAAGCCCTTATTTTCAAAGGAAAGTGGACTAAAATGTAATTATATTTAGTTCACACTACCTAACTGCAGCCATTCGAAGCTGATGGATTTCTACTCGTATTCATAATATTTTGTTCAAAGAATAATATTTCATTCATGTTATAAAATGTGATTTCAATTATAATAAATGTTTTACGATCATTAACGATTGTCTACCCATAATATACCATGACCAACCATTCTTATGTTATTAGTCATATCTGCATTTCGGTTAATGTGGGTAAAAGTATTTTGTAAACAGACGATATAAAAAGAGGTGCGACATTACTTTCCACAATTAAATGTATACATAAGGTGTATTTATGCATTATATATATGTATATAATACAGAAATTACAGTCGAAAGAACGCGAGACCCTGATGAATTCTAAGACTTCCTTTCTTCACACCTAATGCCCTAGGTACTTTGCTCAAAATTTTTAAATGGATAGTTGAAGGAGAGTTTGCCAGCTGTGTTTGCTACCTTGTTGTAAAAATGAACTTTATACGTATGTAAGTTTCAAAATGTATAAATATCATATCAAATATTAATTACAATTTTGTGGCTAGCTAACATACCACAGAATAATTGTACCTACGTAATTTCTATTGCAGTATTAAGTAGTAGACTAATGGAGGACATTGTGACGGAAATCCCGTCACTGCACGTCTGTGGATAATTTACGTCTTGCCAATACGTAAAAACACTCTAAAACATGAATTAGTGGGTCGGACCACGTCGCCATATCCCTCGGAAAGAAGTACTTACTGTGTGTGCTTGGGAACCTGTTGAATTGTGCAGCTTACGACCCGGCACGCACGAATTGTCACACACGTTGTTTTCAACGTACATTAAAACACTAATAAGATAGAACTGTGATGTTCACGTCACTACCAAACACTTTAAAAATACCTGACGTACCGCAAAATAAATGAATACGTCAGTGACTAATTTTTACGTGCAGCAACACCAAGGACTGGCAAAGGAATGTGCACCAGACAGATGTCACAGTGATTCGTCGTGGGAGCGCATCACATTCGGTGACCACCTTGGTAAACAGCTTGGGACGATGCGTGCGCCGACAAGAACGTGACGTTTTCGTTACGTTACTTCCGGCATCTCGGTCAAGAGGACCGAAGTTGAGGGCATAATTGTAACCTGATTGGATGATTTGAATTTCATTTTGTTATGCCCCCAAGGGAAATTGGTGTCTGCAGCGTCGGTAACCATAAATTGCAATATTTTCTGCCATTGGCTGCGCATTGCTTATACCCCCCTAAGAATAATTGAAAACCCCTCGATTTCTTGGAAAAACGGTTTTTGAAGGAGAAAATGTAATTTATTGGTAGCGCAAGAGGGTGGCGCGGTGTATTTAATGCCGGGTCGCGCTGCTCTCTGGGTCAGTTCAGCGACCTCGAGGGGGCAAGCTTTTACAGTGAGATAAGTATTACTTTATTTGAAATCACCAATGTAGGCGCCTAAAGCGAATAGGCCACTTACGTCACTTTGACAGTAGGCAGGGGCCATTATGGCAGTTAAATAATCTAAAGTTTAAAAATTGGCGAAATGTTGGCCTTTTAGCCCAAAATCCAATACTGTTACTTTTGTAACCAAGATTTCGTGGCTATGTCGTCACCAAGACGTAATGTGGTGGTAACCACTATAAACTTCTGTAAACATCTGTAAACTATTGCAAACCTAGGGAAACCGTTGTAATTTTCTGTAAAAGCTTGTCAATAATCGTTGATTATGGTCTCAGTCTCTGGTATTAAACAGGAGCTATACGAAACGCGTTGTTTTTATGACTTTTAAGAAGAAACATTACGAATTTTAGGGCTTACCCAAAAATTCAATTTACTCGTGGAGTTAAGGCTGGCGTTGCTTAGCAGTTGCTCCCATCCACTTGGGATTGCGAGTAAATTAAACCTTAAATTTTTTTTTTAATGACCAGTAATGTGTAACCCAAAATTGGGTTTTTAATTCCTAGTGTATGGTGTAATAATATCAATGGGGTTTTATGTAAATGTATTTTAAATATGAAATTGTCGTATATGGGAGAGGAAAAGAATGTTCCTAGTTAATCTGAAATATAAGGAATCTAACCGAAGAAGTTTATTATGTAAAATATTGTGTACAAGAAATGTAAATGAAAGAAAAAAATTGAAAGAAATATTTAAAATAAATATGTACATTACCACATTTATTTGTTTCTATTACAGATCGTTGCAAACATTTAACTACCCTTACACTATACAGAAAAATGTTATTTTTTGCATGGCGTTTGCCATTTCTAGTGTTCTGATTGGTTTTTGCTAGGGTTTATGCAAAACCTTTCTTGCCGCGCCCTTGGTTTAGGACGCAGTGAGGTCAGGAAGGCTGTTCGCACACTAATTTTGGTACAGCCAGAACATTTTCAAAAATCCCGTGGGAAATAATACTGTATCATTACAAGGTAAAGGTTATCATATGATTTGTTATCTTCTTCTGAAGCTCATTGTCATATATTTCCAATATAAGTGGCTAACAATGTCTCTTTTCCAAGATACAGAGCTTAGTTTTTTAACACACGCACGGTCTTGTAATTAGAGAAAATCTCATTACCCGAAACGCAATAATATGTTAAGAAATAAACACAAGCCATCCTCATAGCACGAGCACTATTGAGGGACGGATCGCAAATAATCCCTCGAAAGTAAAGTCTTGGCTACGACGAATTATTTGAGGTACTGCACAATACTTGGAACTGCAAGCTGTCCATTGTCCGTAGCCTTGGTGATGCAGTTGGTACCAAGTGCATTAGTTGCAGTCACAGTGACAGTAATGTAAATAACATACCGCTATAAAAAGAACAGACGAATAAGAGTACTCCCTAGTGGCGCAGTGATTCATAGAAAAAGGAGTGATGACTAGCCATTTACTTGTCTGGACATACAATGGCGCCGTGTGCAAACGGAAACGATTACAAAACTAACTAGTGTCGGGACAGAAAAATATCTTCATAAACGTAGAGAAATTCTTCCAAGCTTAATTCACATAAACGCCAATAACGCCAAGCAGAGCGGACAGAACCTATTCATTCATATGTAAGCAGGTTTTCTAGTTTTGCGTTTTAGTGTTTGTCTAGAAGCTGGATTTACAACACGATCATTCATCTATTATTTTTAACCGCAATTATTGTTAATAATAGGTGGTCACAAACGGTGTTTTTATCCACTTTATTATTGTCAATGTGATACAAATGCCATTAAATTACTTGTTAGATTACATAAAGGTTAGGATTTTTCGGCAACATTAACAAGCTGGTTATAGAGTAAACAAGTTTCAAAACTGGCTGACAGAAGGGAAATTTGGTGAAAATACGTTAAAGTAATACAAGGTATAAATGTTTATTTTACGTGTTTTGCCCGGTAAGTAGCAGAAAACATATGTCCTTGTAAGATGCAAATTCTTCATTATAGGAAAAGTTAGTAGAACTAATTATTTCGTTTCAGAACACTGTGTGCCCAGTTTGTCGTGCCGCAGAACACGATAAATATAGAAATAACTTCTAATCCGAAACTGCTGGTCTCGCGACAGTTTACGCCGTGCAGACGTGAAGACGTCAGACGGGCTGTTGGGTTTTAATTTTCGTGTGGGACTAGTTGTGGTGAGCTTGTCGGAGCTATGCGATTCCGGCATAAGAAAGGATATCATAGGAGGGGTTGAGATGTAGCCTCAGCGTGCTACCACCAACGTTGCGTCCTCACACTTGTCTCTTTCTCCACTCTCCTGCTGCGAGTGTCACGTCCTCGAAGGAGTGCTTCCTTAATTACCGCGGCGGCAAGGAGTGCCCCCCTTCCCCTCCCTTACGCTTCGCACATCTTCTCCTTGACTCCACCACCGGCTACACATTGATGGATGGGCGTGCTGGCGCTAAACACACTCATCCTCGTTACTGCCAGGGGCTCCCACAGGCGGGCGTCGGCGCTTGCCCCCTTGCCCCCCTCACAACCTTCTACGTCCTCAAGAGCCGTCGCCAGGGACTGTTGTCCTCTCGTGCACTCTCTGCGCCTGCGCGTGCACGGGGAATGGGGTAGAGTGCTCGTGCGAGATGCGCAGTACCAACCTCCATGCTTTCCCCACATCACTATTTAAAAAAAACATGGTTCGAATTTGAGGTAAGAACATCATTTACGTAAGCGAGTGCTTGTACATTTTCTCTTATTGTTCTTTTATGAAACCCTGCTCATGTTCTACTTCAAGGATATTCCTCCGCCTCGTGCAAACAAATCTTACTGGGTCGTGAAACTCACACCAGAGGAACATCGCACCGAATTCTTGCACGCTTATTGTGATAATATTTGCATAAAAATTAATTCTTACTAGGTATTACCAGCACACATATTTTCTCACTGTTTTTATTCATATTAAAATGAAATAATATTATTTACATATGAACTATAAATAAAAGTTCAGTTTAATCAAAATAAGTTACTTTTGTCAGTGGCGCAGTCGATTGGTGCTCCATCTGAGGTGCGGCGGGCTCTGGGCTCGAATCCCGGGCAAGGCATGGGCGTTAATTTAAGTTAGGTTATTAGTTAGTCTGTAAGTCGCCCCCTGCTAGGCTTTCAAGTAAGAACACAAGGGGTTGTTAGAAAGCCCTATACAATAAAATACAATCTTATGTCAATACAAGTATAAAACGTTTGTGATAAATGTTACATTTAGGAAAAGGTCAAAAATTCATGCTTAGGCTGACTTTTCAAAGGTTCGATAAAAAAAGTATGAAGAAATCGCGAATATACTATATAGTTTTAATGCAGTGATGTTATATTCATGTTGGTCAAAGTACTTTATGCATGAAAAGGGCGAGTCTGTTGAAAATTCAAATCCAAACAAACGACTTCATCGTTGCTGACCACGTGACTTTGGCAGTCGTATGCGCGTATCATGTGTTCGTTGTCACCGCATCACAGTCTCAATATTTTTACAATTTCCTTCGGACGTAACTGTAGGTGCATGAGGGTTGGTAAGGAACCTCGGTAAGTCAGTCCATTACTGAATCTCGGCCCTGCAGACGGACCGAGCCAGCTGGCGCATTGGTAACACATTTTACTGGCCTTCACGAGGTCCCGGATTCGATTCCTGTTCCGGCCATCCTACATTCGGTTTTCCGAAGTCACTTCCGGCTAATAGTTCCTCATTACAGACCATCTCCTAGTCCTTCACCGTTCCCGCTTCTCTGAGCAACTTGATCTATCTCTAACAACTTCGCTATTGACCTACCTACCCACATACCTACCTACCCACATACCTACCTTCCTACCTATCCTGCCGACGAGCATATTAGTAGGGTATACTAGTTTTTACCGTCATATGGAGTATTTTCGCCGCACAACTGCTCCTTCTTCCAAAGTAATTATTCTGATCAAGGGCATTCCTTACCCTAGCCGGAAAACAACATGAATGTCACATTCCGTTGGGCAACCGACATTACTTACCGCCAGTTTTATCCAACAATTGTAATATTTTATTCGCATTTAGAATATGTTTTATCATGATAAAAGAAACAGTCTTGTAGCTAAGAGTCTAGCACGCCGGTCTCTCAATACGGATAATCCGAGTTGGATTCTCTGCGGTGTGTTGTTGCTCCTGGGTTTTCGCACACAGGAAACATGATGGAAATTGCTGGTAGGTTCATCTATCTATGCTTTTGCATTCCCCGCCTCCGCCATCATCAACACGTTCATTGCTACTCTTGACTGGAGCATTACATATATCTGGTCGAGCAGCTCGCTGCCTACTTGTCCGCAAGATTCATCTCGTGTGTCGCAGATGGGACGAAGGTTTGCGGTTATTGTCACGATATCTAGTAAAGTTGCAAAGTAGTAACACACTGCTCTCAGTTCGGGAGGCTACGGCTTTGATTCCTGGTCTGATCATACCAATATTTATTTATTATATTTTACCGAAATCACTATGTATGGTTCCGTATGAAGAGACTCTAGCTAGCGTTTCAGGGGCAATAGACAACCTACGTAAACCCAATTTTTTTCAAGGTTTTCTTAATATTCAAGCGACAAGGGTAACACAAACTTATAAATCGTACTCCTGTAACTTTTTAAGTATTAGTCACTATTGTTGAAATGTTTTCTCCGACATCAGGCATAAGAAAATGGTATCGTAATCTTTTTAAATGTACTTATTATTCAAGTTCGTTAAGAATCGATTCCTAATGCCTGATTTCGGAGAACACATTTTAAACGAAAGCGCCAGCAACTTTGGCAGAAAACAAAGATGATTCGCAATTTACCACTTATTTTATTACTATTGCCATAACGAAAGAAGCCTTGAAGTAACTCGTGTTAATGCGGGTTGCGTAGTATCTCTGGAAAGCTGGAATGACCTCGCGATTCCTTCCTAGTCCCTGATTGGCCGAGGAACCCTTTCTGACCCCGCTTTCAAGGAGATATTAAAACGCGTAGAGAAAAATGCGACTTCAAAAAGATCAAGAGAACAGAATTCGAGGCCTTAGGCTAAGCCACGAGCTGCTCGGTAACAAATGACGGTGGGCTGGACTCAATTTCCTTCCGGGTCGAGAAACACATTCACGTTGGCAATTTTAAATCTCTGTGTATAAAATGAAGTTTTTGACTTACTGAGTCACTTACTCACGCATCAACGTACAGCTAAAACGCCGCTGTAAGCAAAATAATAGAAAATTTAGAGATGACTCCCCCTTAGGGTGTACGCTATGCGTTCAGTTAGAAAGCATTTTTCGAAATTTGACCCATATAAGATTGAAATGGGTAAGATGTGTTTTGAGGACTACTCAATAGCGGATTAATGCGACAAGATTTTGCCATTCTCTTTGCTTCCACAGATTACTTATGCAAATGCCGAAAAACTGATTTGAGGATTATTTGATATTCGACCCCTAAGATAGGTAAAACGGGAAGAAATTCTTTTCGAGTAATCCTCAATAGCTCATTAACCCAGTAAGATATCGTCATGTCCCATGTTTAGAAAATTTAGCTTAGTAAATACCTGAAAACTGATTTCAGGATTATTCGAAATCGCGCTCCTAATACAGTTAAAAATATTAAAAACTGTTTTCGAAGAATCTTGCAATAGCTCATTAACCCAACAAAAGCTCTTTGCTTCCAAATGTTACCTATATAAAAACATTTAAAAAAAAAACGAAATTCCGGATATTATGAAATTTAAACCCCTAAGAAGGTGAAAAGATCTAAAATGTATTTTCGATTATATGTTACCTATATAAATAACGCTGTGTCCATGCCTGTAACTTAAGAACCTGCATATTTTATAAAAACTTATAGCCTACGATAAAAGTATGAATACAAAGGAAAGCTATATCTCAGTGAAAAACAAAAAAGAAAAAAATTCTTACAGTTGCTGACAAAGTTGTTGTCAGAACTGAGAAAAAACAATAATTAAATATTCCATTGTCATAAATTGTGCGGTCAATGAAATACATCGCGATGCGTTATTTTTCTCCTATGACAATGTATATTAATTGTGTTTAAATCACATATTATTCAGCATTTAATAATTTCGTACGTATCCTAGGATGGAGTGTGTACTGGGATATATGCAAACGATAACTGCACAATACTCAGTTTTTGAGTAGCAGTATTTATTTTTTGCAAACAGAACTGTCAGACCAAAAAAACGTTTTTGAATACCATTATCACGAGCGATGCGCCAAGCTTCGATGTTCTTAGTGAGCGTTAAGTGCTTATAGAAAAGAACATTTCCTGCATGCCTGGCTTAACACACTTAATGAAATGCTGCAACATTTTAACGAATAAAGCTTTCTTTACATAACAGCTTCCACGATTAAATTCGAAAACATTACCAGGTGGAGCTCCGTCTTTGAGATATTTACATACTCTTCCTCTTTTGTTTATCAACATCCGAGCGATTTAGGAACCTGGAGCACTGACGCTAGAGCCACGCTATGTTTCGCGAAAAGCTTCCGCGACTAGCTGTACAGCAAAATATGTTAGTTCAGAACAAAATTCGTGGTTGGAGGATTTCATGCCTCATGCGTCTTAGATGTCTGCCAGCCAATCACGGACGTTCAGTGTCGTGATAGCTTAATTCTGATTGGCCCGGTCGAGTTGTAAACGTCTTCTCACACAGACACGTGGCAAATAACTAAAGGAAATATTTAAGTGTACAAGTATGTATTTGAAGCATAGCCTCCGCATAAATATTTTCGCGAAGAACAGGTGACCATACGATGCATCATACAGCATTTGTGTTCGTCCCACGCTCTCCGCTCGATATTGCTACCTCTTGAGGTTTTCCTTCTTGAGAAATTATATTTCTCGGTATTTTCTGGTCAGTGGTGAGACCTGTCTCGTCTACGTTGAATATGCGAGTAACGTCAATGTTGTTCTCTTCTGTAACTTTCTCGAGAAGATCACTTGAATTCGCTTACTCTGTCTTTATTTAATCCTGATGCATGTACTCACGCCCATTTGTCTTGAACGCACTGCAGTGCATTGCACTGTAAAAAAAATAGAAGGCGAAATTCTCTTACATGTAAAGGAAGCTAATAACTTCTATATGTAAGGTGAAATTACCTCTTAAATGTAGAGTGAATTTGCATACAGAAAAGTACCTGACAAAAGTGTGGGAAAATCCCAAACAAGGAAGAGAATATTAACTATATTGTAGAATAAAAGTACATTGAAAAAACCAAAGTATTAGTGACGTTAATTGTAATTGCCTACATCCTCAGAACAATAGTAACCAGAACTAAATTGAAGAATCTTCGACACTTGCCGGCAGGTGGGCGCAAGCCGTGGTCTTCTAAGTTGGAAGGCCGGTGCACTATCAATTACACCACGGTATCAACGTAACATTACCAATGATTATTAGTGTACTAAACTATCCCAACTAAAAATAAAAAAGTATTAATTTGCGTTATCTGCTAATTTATAATTAAACTAACTATATATGATTTTATTTGCGACTACGTGGTAATATTATATATATTTTTTCTCTGCCTTAAAATTAATATTTATTGTTTATTATTATGCTTTTCAGTACGAATATAAGTCCTACTAGCTGTCAAACATGGCGCCACTGTTTGTTTAATTCTCCCATCCAACTGTTGAGACAATGCTGAGGAGAGGAACACGTCGTAAGGTAATTTTCCCATCTATGCATACGATTTCACACGGCCATTTAAGTGAATTTTACTCCAGACAGCGATGATTCTGTAGTACATGTAAAGAAAAACATGTTTCCCATAGAAGTTTCCAAATATTCCCTTAGAATTGTCCGGTAATTTTTCCAATATATTTACACTGTGTACACATAATTTTACAATACAGCGACATGCTACACACGAGACAAGCTTTCCGATACTCTGCCAATTATAACTCTGTAATAGATGACTTGTAGCGCACAAGTCTTAATAGAAATATAAAACTAACAAAACTTTATAATAAACGTAGTGAATATCCTGTACACGTCCATCCAAGCATAAGTCTGAAACTTCTATAAAAGGTACCGGCTCTGTCGTGTCTACTTTTCCGCGTCCCACGAGATATTGAAGTGGTCCAATGGATGCACTGGTTCAATGATGGCACCTTCCTCCTTTTCTAAATAAGTAGACGGAGCGAGGCCATCCTGGACCACTTGTAGGATGACATGTAGATAGAGTGGATAATCAATTGTTAGATATATCGATTAGTAGCTGATTAATTAATCAAATTAATTAGTGTAATTAATCAAACTTATTAAAGAATTATTTAATAAAAAAAAACATTTTTTATTGTTGGATATTAAATTTCTTTGTTATTCATTGCTGTTGGAAGGGCGATATTGGTAGAGCAGTATCAATATGTCCTCTGTGCCTTGATGGAGTGGACTGAGTAGAGAGGGTGTGTAGTAATAGTTTAAATATTAGTTTATGTTGGTGTAAGAGCGGTATAAGTAACATTTTAAATTGTGACTGCTGTAACGCATACATGTGGGGACATTCTGGCTCACTAGGCGAGTGAGGTGTGGATGTAGCAAGAACATGTGGGGGCATTCTGGCCCACTATGATTTACATATTTACATTCAATTAGCCACATGAAATAAGTATGAATCATTAAAAAGTTACTTTGATAACGCGATTACCAAGCATAACATTTAATAGAATTAATATAAACACAAGATATTAAAAATTACTTTAATCCTGCGATAACCAGGAGACAAATTCATTAAAACGACACCCTAAGTACGTCGCACATAACATAATGGAATAGATAATTTACATTAATATCATAACAAAATATATTATTTTTTAAACAACCGAATCAGTGACACGAAACAAGGGCTCACCGCACGCACATTAATTAACACAAAACGAATTCCACATGTTCAAAATTACAACTCACTTATTGCCCATGAAGCCAGGTGTAATAAATCCACACCTCACAAATCAATAAAAACACACAATTTACAATCAAAATTATAACTCACCATTACTCCAAATTTCATGACAAATATCCCCTCCCACACTGACACACACACACATACGCACAAAGTCACACTGACACACGTTCAGCCTCATCGGCTCTGAAAATACGCATCAAGGAATGCCTTACAAAAATTTCGAAAAATTGTCTTTTGCTAGCTGATACGATCATCCCAACATTCGCCTATTGTGAAAGCCTACTGCAAAAAGCCCTGTCGAATGTAAATTAGTAATAATAAAAAATAATAATTATCTGAACATGCAAGAGAAAAAAGTAATGTGTTGTATACGAATCAGTTTCAATGCTCCAGGCCTTGTAGCCAGCTCGGCTATTCGCTTGTAAATAAACTCTCTGAGGACCAAGCAGAATGCGAGAGTCATCCCTTCGACCATGCTGTCAGCAGTGTCAAAGGAGTCGATACAATATGTCACGTCTCAAGACAGCTGGAGGAATCGATAGGGTGAGGAGCAAGCACAACTGTCGAGACATGCCTGCCATGCCAAATAAATTTTAAACAACACAGCCCAAGTTAAATGTAAAGGGAATATATTCTCCAAAAATTTCAATTTCAATAACACAATTCAAAGCAATATCATTTTCTGGAATTGAAAAACGAGTGTCAACATTCCATTAACATATTTAATTGAAGTGTAACCTAGAAGTTGTTATTTAAAAAGCTGCTGCCTTAATCGATGCTCTTATCACATTATGTTAAAACATTGTTAAAATATTGTTTCAAACATTGTAAGCTGTACATAATCCAAAAAAAATCTGTCTTCTGTACTAACAACTATATGGAATTACGTATGTTTCAAACCACGTTACACAATTCAAACTCGTATGTGTAAAACCTACATTCTAAAATTTCACTCCGAGAAGTATAGTAACTAATATTACTTCCGCACAGGACATATACATCAAAATGGATTTCATTTGTAAAATGTAGACATATTTATTAAAATATGTAAATAACTGTAAACTGGTGTTTAAAATACATTTTTAACAGACAAAGTGTTCAGTGTTGCTGTTTACCCCCTTACAGGATATTCAACATATTTTTCAAAGAATTTCTCAATATTATCCCATTTTCACAACCCTTTCTATTTCATGTTATAAAATTAGCGTTAGTTTACACCATAAAATTGTTTCAGAGACTTCTCTCAAAGTTTTGTTTAGAAACAGTTTCATTATTAAAATTATTTGTTTTAATTATGTGTAATAGGTATGGTATAGCATTTTGTTGCAATATACTGACTTAGTGTATACCATCCATTTCAGCATATATTCGAAGAATAATATCTTTCACATCCATAGTAATTTTTTCTTTTGTATGTTAAAGTAAAAATTATAAGTTTTTTAATCGAGTTATATATAAGTGCGCATTTCTTTGGGAACTTGTTAAAATTAATATTCTGGTTTGTTATAAGGTAAAGTCGGTGCCCGCTAGTGAGTCTCGTCATTCCTTAACCTTACTCTACAGGGCAAGAATCCATTTATCTGGAATTGTCTCAGCTCACTTTCCCTTCCAACAACCTTGCCCCCTGTTCCACCAGTGTGTTTTTCAAGTTCAGCTAGCCTTTCGAACTCCCCCTCATTCCATTACTTTTCAGAGTTCATTTATTTCCCTCTACCTTTTAAATTTTCAGATTTGCCAGTGTTGAATTCCAAACATAAATGTTATGTAAAAAAATTATCATTATTTCAACAGACCCAAAAATTACTCAAACTAAAAAAAATACATTTAAAATGTGACAAAAGGAAATCAAACTACAAATTAGCACGTCCCCTTTCACCATTGGTTTTATTAAATCATTTTTAAAAAATCCCTTAAAACTATATTCACAAATATTTAGACATATTTACAAATTGTTAGAACAATACACTTTATACAACATTAAAACAATATGATATATACTAAAAACAAATCTCACATCTCAATTTTTCAAACATATTAAAAAAATTAAATCATCACAATCACATTAAATGAGTCTCCTCGCATCTTCTCAATTTATCAAAGTCTTATTTCAAAAGTATTTTTTTATAAAATAAACCTTTTAATGGTTTTCACTCTTACTCAAAGACAATCTCCGCCTTTTTGGTGCTGGGGGTCGAAAAACAGGCAAACGTGTAGGGATTTGAAAGGGAGGTGTTACAGGGCTGTAACACACTGGAGGCACCATCGTTCTCGCTGGAGCTCGAGGCGGCGATGTCGCTGGGGGTGACGTTATCGCTCTCACTGGAGCTGGACATGACAGTGTTGCTGGAGCTGACATTGGAGAAGCCAATGGTGTCATTGCTCTTGCTGGAGGTGGGTTGGAGATGCCTACTGCATCATCACTCTCACTGAAGTTTGAGGCGGCTATGTTGCTGGAGCCGGCATTGGAGATGCAGACATTCTTCATTGTTCTTGCTGGAAACATGAGCAGCCAACTCTTGACTCACCAATGGAGTTAGCAGAGCAGCATCAATGCCAACCAATTATACTCCAGAAGCTCTCGCTCGAGAGCTTGGGTAGACATTCCTGCGAAATATTCTTCATAAAATTGTGACATCTTTACCACGAGCACTAAATTCAAACAGTGTAGGGGTACAGAGGTTAAACCCCTATATATAATATTTTTCAAAATCCCAGGTAAATGTCCAGCAAGAGAGACTCATCCCCCCCTACAGAATCGTCTCCGCAGAAAATACAGATCCCCTCTTCACATTTTGGTAAATTGGCTTGAATTGCAAAGTCCAGAACAAGGAAGACATACCATTTTTTTGTTATGCATGGTCATTGTGAAGGGGAAGGATGGGAATGTGACTGCCGCTAGTAGCCCTGCACAAGGCTTCCCACACTCTCCTCAGCAGGAACCTTGTCGGCACTGGAAACTACTCTCAGCAAACAAAAAAAATCTTATTTCCCAGCTTTACTTTCGGCTTGAAATACCGCTCTTTGTGTGCCAGCTAGCTGGAGGTTTGAGGCAGTCTACAGACAAAGAATCTTATTTATCATATAATTCATAACAGTATTGGTTTCTTATTTGGTCGAATAAAACAATAGGAAAGTCATTTGACTGAGCAAATGAAAATTGCGTATTTTATTCATAGAATACATACCAAGTAAATTGTTTTGTTAGGTTGAAATGCTTGTTCAAGATAAATATGTATAAGAAATATTTTACACCCACAATTAAATAAAGTAATGTATTTTATGTAAACAACGATTTATTCATTTCTTTAAGATATATAGTCTGTTTGGTGTTAAATGAAACAAAGTTTCAGTTTGAAATACAATTTAAAATTTTCAATTTGTTTAAACAAACATAGCATTTTTTAAATATACAAAAATCACATTTCTTCTTAAAAAAATTAATTTACATATACAAGCAATCTTCTTTATTCATTTAAGCAATATACTTTGATGTAGTGAAGTTCATATCTGGAGACGAGGCCGACGATATGTTGCAGGGAGACGAATCTGTTATTCTCTCAAATTATGTGAAATTGTTTTATTCTAGATGAATTGTTAGTTCATTGACCATCAGATTAGATGACTCACGCATTCTTGTAGCGAATGGAAACTTGATTCACTCTTTGAAGGTGACTGAGCTGAATTTGTTATGATACAGAGTGTAGTGTGCATTGGAGCGATTGAAGAGAATTTGCAGAATCCCGAAACCGAGATCTTGAGAGTTAATAAGGGCGAAGCGAGTGATGGAACAGCGTTGGATTACATATCTTCTTATAGACACTAAGTTGGATTACCTTCGAGCAGTGGTAAATGACTGGTATTGGGAGATATGCACATCTATTTTTCTTATTATAGGCTGTTCACAATAAAGTGAGCACTTTTGAAGCCCTAGTCACTTTTTTCTTTCAAACAATTTCTATCATACCACCACTTGTTAATGAATACCCTGCCATGTGAGTAATAAACACAGTGTATACATTCACTGTAACCAAAACCGAAAGTCCGAGCCCACAATGAAATATATTTATTGTTTATTATGTTTGATAAAACAAATTCAAAAAGTGCTCACTTTACTGTGAATAGCCTGTAGTTGTAAAACCCACCCACTTCCACGAGCACTCAATTCTTCAAGTCTGGTTTTTAAGTAAGGCACTATGGTAGAGTTATAAAGGTCACTATATCTGTGGAATGTAGAATGGGGAGAGCTTGAGTCTGAAAGTAAAAAGTTTCTGTTGAGGATTCCTCCACTGTGATGGATTTCAGATACTTACATATTATATTTACACTAAGAGATATTGGTCGGGTGATGCTGTAGTTAATTCTATCAGAAGCTTCCTACACCTTGAGAAAAATCTTTGAAAGTCAACATCAGTAACTGTTTGTTCATTATGTATCCTAGCATTAGTCAGTCTACCTGCAAAAGCTGTGCTTAGTTATTCATAATTGAGGTGGGGCAAAATGGTAAGCGATCGATTTACTTCCCAATCCTGTATAAATGTTGTGATGTTTTGGAGGAAATACAGTGGGTACAGGAGGAAATTTTAAATGTGGTATAGTCTGTTGAACTGTTTGTGTAGCATGTGGAGCAGATTATGGTTATGGCTCATGTTGTGGAGTGTGCAGAGCAGGTTGTGGAGCTAACTGAGGAGCTGTGTGAGGAGCTGATTCAGGTGCAGTGTGAGGTTTCTATGTGAGGTGCTGTAGGAGGCACTATGTTAGGTGCTGTATGGGGTGCTACATGAAATGCTGAGTGAGGAGCTAACTGAGGAGCTGTATGAGGAGCTGATTGAGGTGCAGTGTGAGGTGCTATATGAGGTGCTGTGTGACATGCTGTTTGAGGTGCTATGTGACATGCTGAGTAAGGTGCTATGTAAGGTGCTGAGTGAGATGCTGTGTGAGGTGCTGTGTGAGGTGCTACATGAAATTCTGTGTGAGGTGCTATGTGAGGTGCTACATGAGGTGCTGAGTGAAGGGCTATGTGAGGTGCTGTGTGAGGTGCTGATTGAGGTGCAGTGTTGCAAAATCTATAATGTCTAATCAAATTATCTATCCCAGAAAATGTCTCTGGCAGAATTTGCATTCAAAACTCCCAGTCGAAGTGTTTATCTTGAAGCTCATTCTTTCATGTCGATGCATGCTATGTATAGTTGTAAATTCTTTCCCATTAGAAATAATGCAGAAAAGTCATCATTGCATTCATACTCTTCCAAGTCTAGAATGGAACAGAAATGTTACACACTTTTTATAGGTAAATTCTAGGAAGCAATTTGAGTACATAATTAGTTTGAAATGTACTTTTAAGTATTAAATCACTTTAAAATTACTATTGTGTTATATGCAAACACATTTTGTTTTCAAAAATAATTGTGTTGTTAGTATTAGTTTATATGGGAATATTACAATTAATGTCTTTGTAAAGTTAGTAAAACCCAAAAAAAAAGTAGTTTTAAACCATTTATTTCACCACATTTGCATTACAAAGTACCATATTGAAAACATTAAATGTTTAAAGAAACACACATTTACATAATTTCTTCCCATGACAATATTCGTAGTATTATAGATTTTGGCAAAAGTGCGAATCCATTTTTTGATATTACAGTTGTATTTGGACATAGTATATTTTGTCAGTTCTGGACAAGATATTAAATAATTTCAATTTTTCACCTTCTAATGTACATGGGATATTTTAAAAATAAAACAAACAAGAATTTCCAGAGATGTAAATTGCAGCTGAGTGGAAAAAAGACTTGTTTACAAAAAACAGCAAAACTGTTAATTTACAAAACAGTTTCTAAAAGGTTTACTCCATCATGCAATTAACTTGGTAATATTCTATTTACACTTAGATTTCTGTATGCACAAGCACATGACCTTGTTCTGGTCTTGATCCATCTTTACAAAGTATTGGCTTGCACAAACCAAAATTTATATACTAAATCCCACTCATCTCAAATAATGCCATATCACTCGAATAATATCCACAGGTGAATCGGCAGGAGAATCTTCATAGTCTGTTTCACTCCAGTCAGATATCATTGCCCAAGTTAGCATTAATTTTGAGTTTTCTTCAGCACAGAAAAATTTGGAATTAGATCCATATGATTTACATAATTGTTTGATCGAGGGGCACTTGTAACCTTTTTGAATATATGTTACTCCCATTCCACACACGTTGCAAAATGCATTTTTGGTCGACTCCACCTACATATATTTGACAATTATTTAAGTATTGCTTGAAAAGATGTTCAATATTCTCATACTCCATGCAACTACTTCCCAGGTTAACCCATGGTGGTGTTTGGTTACCCATCTATATGTTTTCTTGTATTTAGGAGTTAGATATTTCAAGTGAAACAATGGTTTGAAGCTGAATGCCATTGTATGTTCTTCCATGTCAATAATAGACAATTCTTTAATGATATTTTTTCTGGGGATTGAAATCCTTGCACATTGCAAAAAATCTTGTTAATACCATGTCTTGTTGTCTACTGACTCAAATCATTGTCTTCTCTAGCCTATCTCTTTCATTGTAACTCGCTAATCTATAGTGAATTATCAATGTCATAAGCTTGCACATTTGCCAAAATTGGTGTATTTACAATAATATCAATTAGTGAATCAAATACAATTTTGGTAGTTGTATCTTCTTGTTTGCTTACATCAAATACAAATAGTGTTCCTCTGGTTTGAAATTATTCAGGTTCTAGGATTGGTGAGCTGATTTTGTTATAATACATTTCCTAGAACTTTGAGTTTTGAGTGCGTATAGTAGCAAATAAGGAATTCCCCAATCCCAAAGTTTGCATTTGAATTGGTATAGGACTGTTTAGATGCAGTTAAATATTTTTTCACGTTACAATTGTCGAATCCTGATATATCAATTTTAATTTTTTTATCATTTTGCTTGAAAACAAATAATGAAAAATCATACAGTCTTAGAAGAAATATGTATAATTTCAATATGTGGTATTAGCCATACAGCACTGTTTAATTCAAATGTTACACCTTCCTGAATATTTGCTATGTCGAATATAGCATTCAAATATGTGTTACCAAATAGAATAACTAATTCTTGATTAGCATTTAATATTACATGTTTATAGTCCTCAGCAAAGCCCAAAACCATCCTTAACAGTATAACAACTTCATATTTTCTGCCTGGGTTTATTTGTAGTGAAAATTATTAGCATTGCTCCTCCCAGCCTTAGCCCTGTATAATGATTGTTTACAGTTTCCAAGAGATATTGCTATATTGTGGAAGTAATTCCAACATCCTGTGATTGATCGATTTCAACACCATTCAGCAGATATGCTATTCTATCGATTTAAATAAAATAATTTATATCTCACTATTCCTGTGGTTGCTGAATTAGTACATTGGCTGTCCTTTTAATTGTTACTCTAATCTTTAAACTTTATTTCGATGGTAATGTTTAAATATCATGATTTTGTATAGAAATCTTTATTTTTAATAGAAATGTATATCGTCCTGCTTGGAATGGCTCATATACATGTATTTCTGTATTGGCGATTGCATCATTATAGGTCATTGGCTCTTCAACATTAAGTATTAATTCCACTTCTGTTACTGGTATATCCTAATTCCTTTAAAAAAAATTCATTGCCCTGTGTTAACTTTATGGTTATCTTGTTTGAAATGATCATTTTATGCTACTGTTTATGTCTTTTTATAGCTACTTTCAATGAAATATGTTTTTTAGAAGTTTTTAAATGAAGCACTTACTTTATGAGCTTATTGACTATTTTACACAATACCCATTTTTTTTGTAAAAAAACACATAGTGCAAATGTTTATATAGCTATTTTTAAACATAATCGAACTGTTATTTCTTAATTTCTAAAATCAATGAGTTTACCACCTCACTGCATAAATGTAACAACTAATTCATCCACTCGATTTACAATTACTGGAAGATATATCAATGTATATTCGTGTATTGTATTTGTCTGTTTTCCATTCAAATATGATATGTCTAAAATATTAACTTTTATATGACATACATTAACCGACAATAGATTAACCTGTTTTGACAATTCGTTTAATTGATTAGCTGGGTATACTCTTCTTTCATAACCTAACATATTTGCAATTTAATTGTCTTCCATGAAATCGATATTGACATTACTATACATCACACTAGTTAACATATTTGGATTCCCACATAGTTGGAATTGTACATTTTCAGGTAATGTTGCTTTAATGAACATTTCTAAGTCATCCAACTCATATGTACCTACTGGTATCACAATCATTTACATTTTTCACAGTTATTGAATGTAAATGATTGATTGTCTAGTCGATGTTTGGTATGCTATTGTAAGTAACAAATTCGATTAGACTTATTTGCCATTCTCCATCTAATTCCAAAGCTGGGAGATATACCGACCATAATTAGCAACAAATTTCCACTTAATATCAACATGGTTGACATATTACTAAACAGTTTTACTTTTACATTAATTTACATTATATTCTATTTATAGTCAAAAAGCACAAACATAAATAACAACAATTGTGTGCATTTGGTAATTGTTCCATTTCGTAATTGTATCATAATTGTGTTTTTCAAATTATTGTGTATTTCAATTGGAGGACTTAAATCGCTAAACCTGTTGTAATACAATGATTGATTCATGTTTTTAATTAATGCAACCCAATATGTTCCTTGCTTTGGTTTCGAATCTAAATTAACATTCATACATTCACAAAGGTTTGGTTTATTTGGTAATTTGTCTCTAATGCACACTGAGGAAATAGGGAATATCCAATTTTTTTTGCAAATGCATAAATGTATTTGTTTATAAATGCCCATTTTGTAATACTTGTTAGGACTTTCTGCATTTTTTCCTACATTTGAAGTTTTTCTGTCCTTGACTGACTTTACGTGGTTTAAGATATAGTCCTTTACCTTTTGATTTACTTGATTTAGCAAAAATTGAAATGCTTCACATTAAAGGTCCAGGAGCTAATAATGCTGAAAATATGAATGTTAATATTCCACCTTTCTTGGTTTTTGTTTCGTTTTGCATTTTATGCCCATGCCGCTTTCACCTTTGCATGCATAACTTTGTCAATAACCCAAGCGCCTAGCTTTTCACGTGTTCATGTTGATGGAATCTTCCTTAAGTTGGCTATTTTATCGGCTAGAATTGTATTTGCTATATGTCTTTCTTTCAAATTGTTTGTTCGATCGTATACTATATCGTGTTCTTTACAAAACAATACAACAAGAGAAATATCAACAGTTAGCATCTATTTTGTCGTTAATTGAAGGAATGCGATATTTCCCTTTTACAAATAAAGAAGCTATTGTGGCTTGGAATGAAGCATTACCCAATTCCGTATTTAAAATTGACGATGTTTGGTGCAAACCACAGGGTGAAATACAACAATACTTTAATTTTGGTAGACATTCTAATGTCGATTGTGTTTATCTATCACAAAGTTATACATGTATTCCAAAATATAATTTGTGTGATAATGCAAATATGCTAAATGTGTATAAAATGGACAATATGAATCTACAACATATTTACAATGATCACGTGTTAGACAATATGATATTTACAAAGTTTAAAGATATGTGTTTTTACTGGTGAAAAACAAGTATGGTTTTCTGGTAATTATACCACCTCTTCTCCTACATAAAGGAAAATATAGTTCTTGATTTGACAGTTTTTTTACTTCCTGAAGAAGAATAATGAGTATTTCAAAGTTTAGCAAAACATTATAAAACATAATTATTGCAATACCTGTTTAACCAGAAATAGCAATGGGAATTGTGATTTTAATGGACATATATTACATAATGTGGGTATAGCTATGAAAGATACCAATGTGGTAAATAAACATTACACAGAAGACTTAAATACCATTACACTAAATGTATTAAAATCACAATCGACCAATATGAAAGATAAATTAATAAACATAATTGAAACTATTACAAAAGTGTTTGCTAATATTAGTTATATTGGCAAATCTGATGATTTCATTGCAAAATATAGAAACTAGAACAAATGAATGTTTGGAACAATAAAAAATGTAATTAATGAATTGATAAGCACTACGATTACTAAACAATTTTATACACAAATCGACGGAATGATGGAATATATGTGTTGAATATATAAATAAAATATCTGGTTTAGCTATGCAAATGGAATTGAAAAAGAAAATAGATTATTTGCAATCACGAATAAACTATTTTAGTAATGATTTGAGGGTTGAAACTGTGAGAAAATTAGAAATACTTTTGAGTAAAGTTGATAAGATTGAAAAAGTGCAAACCAACCTAATACACTGGCGCGAAAACCATCGACTTAATTCATATATAAATAGTTTGAATTCAATGTAAATAAACAGATTGTCTGACTGTATCGGAATTACATAAAATAATATCTGCTGTAAAGGTGAAGCACTTACAATCTAAACATGTACGAATCGAACAGGATGTTTTCAATGAAGAAGTACTTAAACTTGTTAAGAGTAGAATGGATGCATTACATTCCCTGCTAAATACGTTTAATGAAACACCAGTGGAAATTTAATCGGAATAACCTATAAGGAAAAAAAAGTCACAATTAACACAATGTTATTTAGGTATAATACAATCTTCGCATATGTACGGTACAGTATTTGGTTTATATCATCATGGAAATATATTGCTTCTGGGAGATTCGGTAATTAATGTTTTGCCTGAGAATATAATTCAAGTAGGTAATTACATAACTGATATTAGTGAAGGATTGTTTGAATTATTTATTATAAAGTAGCGAATGGTTATTCCCACATCGATTGGAAGAAAAATAAGGATATTGTTCTTCGCATGAATGCAAATAATTGTTTACGTGATGATGAAAATCATCCGAAACTACATATATTAAGTGAAATTGTTGGAAGTGGAATATATAAAGATGAAAATGACAACTGGTTTTCATGCTTATATATTATAACAATCCCAATGAATAGGTTGGTAGATTAAAACTTCTTATAGCTTCGAGAGAATCTGTTCAAACCCATTTGTTTCTAGTATTGAGGAACTGAAAGAGGACGGCTATATTACTAATGAAGTTAAGTGATATTTCTGAAGAGCTTCACACCCCTGCAAGGATAAAATATCCTAGAAGACCAGTTATTAATAAAGGCTTAAATTAAATTTTCCTTCCAATATGTGTGAAATGACATTGGTTTCCAAATACATAAGGGATACATATATATTTTAACTGTAATAAAAGGTAATTCAAAGTATGTTTGGGGCATTCCTTTGAAAAACGAAACTGGGAAACAGTTTACCAATGCAATGAAGATAGTTTTGAAAGAGAGAAAGCCAAACTCTCTCCAAACTGACAGACGATCTGGATATTTTTGTGCACAATTCTGGAAACTAATGACCATATATAGTATTAATCACTATGCAGCATATTCGGAGCTTAAAACCAGTGTTGTGGAACAATTTAGTAAATCGATTGAGCAATTAATATACAAGTATTTCACATCGAAAGGCACCTATAATTGGGTTGATGTTTTGCCTGAAATACTTAAATTTTTTTATTCCAGATATCATAGAATTATCAAGATTGCGCCCGAAAAAGTTATGGATAGTAGTTTGATGAAAACTGTGTATAATAATGTTAAAGTAATCGACGAAAGAAAACCAAAGTTCAAAGTTGGTGAATTTATACATTTCTCGAACAAGAAACGTATCTTTGAGAAGAAATTTACGGTGAATTTGTCGTACAAAATATTTAAAATTAATACACTTAGAAATTAATTTCCCAGAGTGTATTAACTTAAAACCTATTATGATCAGCCCATAAGAGGTGGTTTTTACGAACATGAATTGCAAAAAGTCAGTTCTGCAAATGAATATTTGATTGATAATATCATTAAAAGGTAAAAATGTATGTCCTTGGTTCGATAGAGAGGTTTCTCAAAAACACATGACTCATGGGTGAAGAATCAAGTTCTTGAAAGATTGAATTACAATGTTTTGTAAATTATTTTTATAGTAAATAAAAATTTTCAAAATAATATTTTATGTGTTATTCATTTATTAAACCTAACATTATTGATGGGGAATGAATGTACAATTAATTGTACATACAATCCATTTGTTTGGGTGGTAATATATTACATTTAATTTATGATGTATGATGTAAGCGATCTGTACTTCAGTCAATATAAACTTGTTTCATTTTTACAGCCAATGAACTGTAGGCTATGTGTTTGGCTACTGGAATATGAACCAATTATGACCTCGACCAGTCAGACAACATACAAATCACTTACCCACAGGTAAGGTCATTGGTTGTTGAGCTACACAATGTGCAGTAGAGATAAAAATTATTAGCTACATGTGCGTAATGTACACATGTACACTGGGTCTGAATGGGTTAACTAGAATGTAGGAAAGTTGATTTAAGAGTTTTGTTATTTTTTGTATTCCCGGAGGAAGAAAAACTGAGCAAACACACCAAAATGATAGATTTTATATTTTCTAGGTGTGTTTGTGTGAGAGAGTTTTTTTGTAAACATAGGGCTTAATATCGAGGGTTTGAATCTCACACAGAGTATACATTGTTGGAAATTTCCAAACTAGCAATAGTTTTCTCATCAGTGGGATGGGTAAGGGAAAGTAACATTAATTATTATCAATGTGATTTGGAAATGGTTTATTTGCCCTGGTGGACAGGTCTGGGACAAGAGTACAGTCATGGGAAAGGGAGAGTGGAATTAGTGCTGGCGACTGTGTGGATGACCGCTCGGGCAAGGGAAGTTCGTGTATGCTTGATGATTGAATAGACTTTGTTCGCCATTCGAAGCAGTTAGGCGAATAACCTATTGCTTTCTTGGCAGCCTGAGAGCTTAGTTTGCCCTTGCCGACAGCACCTTGGAAGAGTTTGGGGAGTATCGGTAAAAAATGTTATGGTTTCAAAAGCGTTCTGTTCTGTTTAAGCAAGCTGTGAGGCGTGAAATATTGCTCTAAGCTCTTGACGATAAAGTGTTGCAGGAGACAGGGTGAAATGGTAAATATGTGTGTTTTTGAGCAGCCTGAGGCGTGAGAATCTTGGGTAGGCAGGTGTTACTCTTTATTCTCTGCCGAAAACGAGGCGGCAGAGGAGCGGGGATGAGTGGTGTCGGACGAGAAGGATGGTTAGTCGTGAAGGGTATGAGAAGAGACCAGCACATCGGCCAACAGCGAGCGCTGTATTGTTTATCGCGCAACTCGCTTCGTGGAGTCCTTGGAGGGTGGGCCAAAAGATAAACATGCTGGCTGATACGACTGCTGTTGGCCTTGTGTTGTGCCTTACTGGCGTGCCTTGCTCTCGGGGAGGGGAGGTGGAGAGGGAAGTGGTGGACAAGCAGTCGAGCAGTGCGTGGAGAGGGGGTGTGGGATGGTTTGTGGATGTCAGTGGACAGTCTCCGAAACTGTCCCCCCTCCTTGCCATCATTGTCTCCACGCTGTTCGAGGCAGAATAATATACTGCCTTCTTGACAGTTCGGTGTGAGAGGCTTGTTCTTGCCGACAACACATTAAAGCAGATGGGGTGAAAAGGCACTATGTGTGGTCTCACGACTGGTTAGAGTTTGAGGCAATTTTCTTTAACCTTGCATGTGGTAGAGAAACTGGGTCGGGTAAACTGAGAAATTTTTGCTTTTCGAGAGCCAGGCTTCGGTCTGCCTGGCTGGGTAATGCAAGTCATTGAACAGTGATCACGTCCCATACAGTTTTCTCTCATGTGTTAGAATAATTGTTAGGTTTTTATTTAATTGATACGTTTTTATTATTAATTTATGTACGATGGGGCTTTTCGCAGTAGGCTTCCGCAATAGACGAGTGTTGTGATGGTTGTACGAGCTAGCGAAAGACTCATTTGTGAAATAATTATACTTAACAGATTAAAAAAAAACAGACGTTTGGGTGATCATTCATTTTTGTAAGGTATTCCTTGATGCATGTTTACAGAGCGGATGAGGGTGAACAATGTGTTAGTGTGTCTTTATGTGTGTGTGTCAGTGTGGGAGGGGATATTTGTCAGGGGATCTGGATTAATGGTGAGTTGTAATTTTGATTGTAAATTGTGTGTTTTTATTGATTTGTGAACTGTGGCTTTATTACATCTAGCTTCATGGGCGATAAGTGAGTTGTAATTTTGAATGTGTAAAGTTCGTTTGGTGTGATTTAATATACGTGTTGTTAGCTCTGGTATCGTGTCATTTATTCAGGTGTTTGAAATATAATATGTTTCGTTACGATATTAATATAAATTGTGTGTTCCGTTCTATTATATGCGACGTACTTAGGGTGTCGTTTTAATGAATTTGTCTCATGATTAAAGTAATTTTTAATATATCATGTTCATGTTAATTCTATTTAATGTTGTGTTGGGTAATTATGTGATTAAATAAACGTTTTATTTATTAGCACTTATTTCAGTTGGCTAATTGAACGTAAATCGTAGTGGGCCAGAATGCCCCCGCATGTTCTCGCTCCACCCACACCTCACTCGCCTAGTGGGCCAGAATGGCCCTGCTGGCTCTCGCTCCATCCAAACACTAATATTCTATATCGATATATCGAACAATATATTATCAGCTCCATCAACATGTCAATCTACAAGTAGGCCAGGATGGCCTCGCTCCCTCTACTAAAACATATACCATATAAGATTTCCGAAGAAAATAAACGTGAGAGATTAACTACTTCATAATATTAAATTACGTTTTAAAATGGCAGGGCTATGCACCGAGTATGCGGTTTCCGAACTACCTGATAATCAGCTCAGTTCTGAGAAAATGTAAGCTCTTCTCCACAAGGGCTGATAAAGGCTACCGAAGACTTCCGCAAAAAAAAAATATTTTTACCCGGCAGTGCTACCGTCTTAGTACTTATTGTTTTTTCCCATTCCGAAGACAGTAAAGAGGGGTGACCTTTAATGGAGCAACTAAAGTCGTGTTTCGAAAACCTAGCAGCAGTGCACAGTGGCGCCTGATGCAGGTAGCGGCAATGCAGATCAACTACTCGGGTTAAGTGCTTCCAACGGAGGGACGGCGTCAACGAAATGTTCCGCGGTGGCTCGTGGGAAGCGAGTCTAAGTGGCAATGTCGACCCTCGCGCGTGGACAGAATGCACATTCGCCTTCATGACTCCGCATTGCAGAGCAGACATCTGCCAAGTGGACTCCTCTTCGCTACTCCAAGTGCTCACCTTTACTCTTTATTTCCTCGTGGAAAAACAATCTTAAAACTAATGTAGTTTACTTTCCGACATTGACATCACTACCGTGGGTCTGTAAAATAAGTTAAACGAACCCCTTTGTTATGCGTTGCTTCATTCCGAGTAAAAATTCAATCACATTTTCTAATTAAAAAAAAAAAAAAAAAAAAAGTGTATAAACTTTGCAAGTACTTTTATTTCACTTCAAAATGGAAGATACCAAAGCGTTTTCTTCAGGCGATGAAACTATAAGTAGGGTTTATCTTAGAAGTAATCTAAAATAGAATTTAAAATTGAAATTTTGTTTGTGAGACAGTCATATTGTATGGGCATGATAATTCTTTTTTAACTTCATAATTATGTTTGTTTTAATTACAAGTATATATAAATGAAAACAACAAAAACCTTTTTAAATATTTAGGTTTTAAAATATTTTATTTGAGTGAACTAAAGTGTGTGTGTGTGTGTGTGTATATATATATATATATATATATATATACACTGTAAGAAAGATGTATTTATATAAATAACTATATATATATAGCTATACCCTTAGATATATATATATATATATATATATATATATATATATATATATATATATATATATATATATATAAGGGTATAGCTATATATATAGTTATTTATATAAATACATCTTTCTTACAGTACTATGCACACAACTAGATTTAGTTTCAATGAAAACGGAGACATATTATTCAAGCACTTATCTCCCATTGTGCCATGGGATTAACTCTTCAAGTTAAGTGTGACATGCTCTTATTAGGTTCTCCGTAAACGCCAAATTCGGATCGAATCCCTAATTTGGTTTCTGAAATATGATATATCAACACCCCTATAAATTTTTGGCACTGCAGTATTTATAGATTTTGTCGGATGAGTTCGAAAACTAATGTTACGTTAGCATTTTACTCAGATGCTTCCTATAAATTAAATTCTGTCTGAACTAGTGCGTGTTCTGCTTTATCTCACTGCACAGCAAAGAACTGATCTCTTCAAATATTTCACATTGTCAGTAGTATGCCAAGCTTTATTTACGTGAAATATTTATCATGATCCACCACGTTACATAACGATTTATAAAAAGAAAATTGTATTTAGTAGTTGTAGCTACAGAATGATTGAACACATCGTTAGCTTTCATTTTAGTGACAAACGAAACGCGTCGCTAGATGGGCTAACATTTGTCAGTTTCAAACCCAGTAATAAAAAAGTAAATTAAAAGCAATATTACACATATATTGAAATAAGCGTACAAGAAAATTATTTTTTATGTGGTGCAGCTGCAAATGATGCTTTTATTGGTGTTATATTTGAAAAGCATACAAAGATTAACGCACGTTACTGAAATACTGCGTGCAATGTGCTCAAAAAATATCCGTTAGCACACGAAGATCCCAAGGAAATTGAAAAATTATGTGACTTCTCATTGTGCTCTGCTCGTACGTCTTTGCTCTTTTACGTAACGGAACTTGTAATCTTATTATGAAACCGAGGAATGAGTGGGAAAACTTACCACAGCAAACACAACCTGTCCGCAAAGTGTCGGCCAATTGTCGGCCCGATACCTGTACTGTCGACAAATTGTCGGCCCGGTACCTGTACTGTCGGCAAATTGTCGGCCCGATACCTGTACTGTCGGCAACTGTCATTTCAATGCCAGTAGATAGCCATCTGACCACGGCGTGATGTCTTTTTTGAGACAGATTGCTAGCCGTTAGAAAAAAGACAACGGCCCGCTGTATTTTTTTAGAATAACAGATGGATATCACCGAAAATATGTCGGCGTGATATTGCAGAGCAAACATGTTGCAAACATCTTAAAAATGTTTCTGGGTCTATTCCCACACAGCATCTTTGCATTTCTGTAAGATTACCATTATCTTATTTATTCTGTTCCAGTAACGTTTTCGACATAAGGCTCTTTATCACAAGAAATATATAAATACGACGTAATTTTGCCGACAAACTTTTGGAAAGAGTTTTGAATTGGCAAGATGTTAACTAGCTGTTAACAGTATGCTGATTTATTTTAGACAGAATGTTTACCGTCAGAAAAAATACAATGACCCGCTGTACTTTTTAGGATAACATATAGTTATCACCGAAAATATGTCGGCATGATATCTCAGAGAAAACATGTTGGAAGCATTTTCAAAATGTTTCTGGGCCGATTCCCATACAGCATCTTTGTATTTTTAGTAAGCTGGCCATCTTATTAGTTCCGACCCGGTAACGTTTTCGAGACAAGGCTCTTTATCACAATTAAGAAAGGCCTATAAATATGATGTCTTTTTGCCGACAAACTTTTGGAAAGTATTTTCAATAGGCAAGATGTTAGCCAACTATTAATGGCATAATGTCTTTTTTGAGAGAGTGTGTTAACTGTTAGCATTTTTTTTCTCGAGATTATATGTTTCACGTGGTGGCCAGTGGCATGTTTACTTTGGAATTTTTTCATTTGAACAGCCATCCGACAGATATATTAAAAACGATCAAAAACTGTTTTGTTTACAAATCTCTGAAGAGATAGTTTTTTAAATAATCCATGTTTTAACATAATTTGATATATTGTCATGGAATTTATGTATTCCTTTATAATAATTAGTGTCCTGCTATATTTTAAATTACTGGAGACTATCAGCAACTTACCCCGTGGTGAAAATGTTAGCATGCTGGGCTGTCAACTCAGGGGTTTTAAGTTCGAATCCCACACTCAGCAAGTAAAAGGCTTACATATCATAAGATGTTTTGAGAAGTAAATGAAATGTATACATGTAACGATAAATTAACAACTAATACAATTTTTAATCGAAAACAAGGGGGGTTTTTTTTTTTTTCATGGTTATACTGCTTATTTTTGGACCTCATCCCGCTGCAAGCCCGGCATCGTAACGGCATCCAGCCGTCGCAGGTCCGGCATCGTAACGACATCCACCCGTCGCAGACCAGGTATCGTAACGACATCCAACCGTCGCAGGCCCGGCATCGTAACATCTAGCCGACACAGGCCAGGCATCGTAACTACATCCAGCTGTCGAAGGCCCGACGCTGTCGGCCAACTGTTAGCTGCCAGTCCATATTTCCATCGGGCCGCTTCCGGCATAAAACAACGGGCCGGTATTGGTTGGCCGGAGTTTGTCGGCTAGCTTTTAACGGCCCGATTCCCGCCCGTATTATCCGTGATGCTGGGAAGTATTCCATGGGTAAATAATTCGCCTCGCAGAACGCAGTTTTCTTCCTGTATACAGTAAAATCATAGATATTCTTACTAAGGCTGTTCAGGATAAAGTGGACACGTTAGAAATGAACCTTAAAAAAAGTCCCTGCCGCTGCCTGCATATACTTTGATGGGCGCACGGTCTGACATTCGCCCAGCAAAGTCTGTAACGATGGGTGGAAAGTAGTTCCATATCTTAATGTCGAATTAAAAATGTTAGGTAACCATTTGAGAAATTTTAAATTATTTCTTTCGCTTCCTGTATTTTTAATGCACGGATGTTGATTAGATATGTAAAATTTTTGATTTCCTAATAATTTCACATTTTCACTTGACCGACGCATGATTAAGTGATGAGGCCCATGACAATTTTAATTTTACATAAGGCGAAGGATTACGCAACATGCATATACGTAGATCTTAAGCAGGGCTTTCAAAAGTGCTCATTTTACCGTGAACAGTCTATACACAAAATGTCCCTTATATCAGTGACTTAAAGTGGTTTAAAAATGAAATTTCAAGTTTTCATTTGTTCTGACACTAAAATTTGTATCATGTCCGTGTGTGAGGGTATTATTGAATATTTCGTAATGCTGGTCTGCTCTGAAATGACGCAACGGGCAATCTAGTTTACTAGGAATGCAGCAGTAACGAGCAGCTAGGTAATATCCTTATCTTCTTCGCTGTCACTCATGGCTCGTTGCAGCAGCGCAGAGGCAGCTTATCTATTCAGGTACCACAAAAAAAAATTAATTCAAAATGCTGGTTGCTAAATGTGACCTTTTACATGAGACGAAGGAGGTGAATGCTATTTTGGAATAGTACCCTCTCTTCAAAGTACTATTTTCGTCAAATTGTTATTTATTTAATATATTGCGTTTTGCGTCATTTGCAAAAATACTACGCGAATTTAATCTGGCAGAAAAATTTGTGTAAGTAGCGTTATGTTTCTTATGTAAAGACGTTTTAGAATGATAATTAACCATTTTAATGCCCGTGCTGTTAATGTCTTCAGAAAACGGTATTAAGGAGGTTTGTAATCTAAAAGTGACCTACATTCAATCACGAAATGTGTCACGTACGGCCAAAATGTAAGTGGGATTCAAATATGGAATAGTAGTACTGGAATTATAGTGCGAATATTTCTTAGTGCTACGTAATTGGCACAGAAAGCCCACAGTGTAAAACAAGCCTTTTCACATCTTTATATTTTGTTGACACGTTATATCGTAATGAGTGTTCTCACGTTTGTACGATAACGAACAATATTCCTAAGAAAACATACTGTTACGCTAGCGTGAAAGAGCCTTCAATTTTCATCGTCGCCTGAACACGCCCGCTCACATACTGTAGAAACCATGACAGCGATTGCGACAAGCGGAAAGTGCTTGCCTAGTTACAGTAAGCAAGAACGCCCAATACTAACCAGGAATCAGGCCAGATTGCACCATGCGACGCAGATAATAGGAATTTACTTAAACAGAGGGCATCGTATTTCTCCTCGTGACCGCTGGCTGAGATGAACCCTCCAGAGACCCTTAGCCGCCGTGTACAACAGCCTCGGAACATAATGTTAGACGGAACAAACCCAGTATTATAATAGGATTCTAAACAGGTAGTTAATTAATAAGTGATATATCATTGCTCCCCAATTATTTAGTGATTATTGTAATTGTAATGTTCAGTTAATATAAAAATAAACCGGCTTTATTGCAGACAGTCATGTAGTTAATCTATCCCTTTGCTCTACAATAAGCTAAAGCCCCTAACATGATTCACAACCACACAACTCCCAGTGTTGTTTAACACTTATACCCTCTGGGCGTAAGTGTAACAATACGTACAGTGACATTAAGTTATACTTTGGAGAAGCTCACGCATTTGCAGCTCCATCTCTTCTACCTTTCGCATACTTCGCTAAAAGTCTTATTCAAATTCTGGCCCATAGCCGTCTAGGCATCTTATAAATGCGAGGTAGAAAGATGTGACTTAAATTTTCCGAGAACCTAGTTGGTTACCAGTTAGTTCGGAAACCGCTATAATGTGGTCGCATAATATTCAAACTCGGTGCATAAATCTGCCTATTTAGACCTTAATTTGATACTTGGAATTTTTAATCTCTCATATTTTTGTTCAACTATCTTAGACGATAAATGTAGATATTATTAACATCAGCGTGCAATATATATGGTACTAGCTTTCTGTAACCCACGTCCAATATTGGTTCACAATTTTTCAAGCTTTGTTAAGAGTACTGTCAGAATCATGCAAGCAAATTATGACATGACGTTTATCTTCACTTAGTTTTATAACAGATCTGTACTTTTATACAAAATATACTGTAATTTTATTATCCTACTTAGTAGCTGCAGTGAAAGTCGGACGAAATTAATGCAGTAACACTTCAAAGTGCGTTATTTATGTAAAAATAATGTGCTAACTATATTCCAAGCCACGTAATTGTGACCTCCGTTATTTAACATTAGAAACTAACATTTCACTGCGCAACTGGCAAGAGCACTTTTCCCCTGTGTCCACGACAACTAGCATGCCTGGCTCTCGCGGACGTGATACGGATGATATCACTAGGAGGAGGTCGGAATTGTCCAAGAGCACTTTTCCCCTGTGTCCACGACAACTAGCATGCCTGGCTCTCGCGGACGTGATACGGATGATATCACTAGGAGGAGGTCGGAATTGTCCAAGAGCACTTTTCCCCTGTGTCCACGGCAACTAGCATGCCTGGCTCTCGCGGACGTGATACGGATGATATCACTAGGAGGAGGTCGGAATTGTCCAAGAGCACTTTTCCCCTGTGTCCACGGCAACTAGCATGCCTGGCTCTCGCGGACGTGATACGGATGATATCACTAGGAGGAGGTCGAAATTGTCCAAGAGCACTTTTCCCCTGTGTCCACGACAACTAGCATGCCTGGCTCTCGCGGACGTGATACGGATGATATCACTAGGAGGAGGTCGGAATTGTCCAAGAGCACTTTTCCCCTGTGTCCACGACAACTAGCATGCCTGGCTCTCGCGGACGTGATACGGATGATATCACTAGGAGGAGGTCGGAATTGTCCACGAGTGGTGGCTCAACACTGATTACGACGAATGGTTTAGTGATGACGGAACATTTTCGAAAACCTAGATGCCTAATGTCTTTCTACCCACCACGTATTATTTTGCCACGCGTCAAAATGGATGCAGCGTTGATGTTAATTAATACATCGCATTGCTCAAGTGACACTTTGAAAGAGCTACAAACAGAAACATAATTTTTTGCCTCTTTCTATAGTACCAATAAGATCATATTAACCTATTTCACTGACGAAATAATTAAATATTTCACTCTTAACGAAAAGTTAAGCATGGAACTACCTTATCAATACAATGGGAAACTTTACTGATGATATGAAAGTCAAAGTTAAGTTTAACAGTCTTAAGTTATAGGTCCCTCCCTTTTTTTAACCCTTGAATTTTAATTAATTAAAATCCTTATGCACATGCTGCGATGTTTTATCACTGTTATGTAAGAATATTTGCGTTATAAATGGTAGGAACTACGTATAATACAATAAAATCTCTAAAAATGAATCTGTGATTCCAATCAGGTAAAATTATTCTTACAATAACGTCAGTTGATGAGCTGTTAGCTACTAGAAATTAAGTGGTATTTAATGAGCTTTTAGTGCTATACCAATTCAATTAATTAGGAATCAGTAGACATCACTGAAAAATCAGCGAATACCAGATTTCAGTGAAGCAGATTGGACAGGTCTGCCGTCAAACTCACCTATAAATGTAGAAACACAAATACAATGTCAATAAAGCTACAGAAGCTGTTCTTTTAATACGTAAAATAAATATAACCTAGTATAATTATTTGAGAAATTATTGATGTGTGTACCAGACGAATTTTGTTTTACTGCGAGTTCCACCTTAATAAATACAATGTTTTGGTTAGCAACACGAGCTAAGATTTCATCATCTTCAGAATTATTTTATTTTTATTAATTAGCTATTCTAAGTGACCGCTTTTATTTAAGGAGGCTAAACAGGGAAGATGAGGCCTTTAATTACTAAACGAATCTAAATTTAACTTATAAAATGTTGCTCACATTCATCGCACATTCGGGACTGCGAACCGGAGCCTGTAAGTACGATGATAATTTTACGTACGCACTTTTCACACTGGGATACTTGTAACCGTCCCCGACAACCGACATTAGCGTCTTAACTTAAAAATACTTGACTTGGAATTTGAACTTTCACACATGGACACCACAGAGAAAGTGAAGTATCAAAAGTACACCGCCATATTAACAAAAAAAAACACTAAAAAGGTAAGTTGAGTGCAGGAAACATCATAACAGATTTGCAATGTATGGGTTGGCTATACCTCTAAGCAGCCATATTGTTTCTGGTTTCATCCACTACGAGGCACAGCAGTTGGCTATATCGTTTCTTTCGTCGCTTCTAATATGCGTTGGTGTCGCGCTTCATTTAGAAAAAACTGATACATATATGTATATACTCATTAAGGCATATATGTACGTTACTCTAGCTCTATTGTTCTCCAAATTGAAGTGCAATTTGCCATTTACAAGACCATCTCCTCTACAGACATAATTCATAAAAGTCAAAAAAACTTGTTGAAGTGAGGATTGTACCACACTATGGTTACAAAGCACGTATATCGCTATTTTAGCAACGAATCCTTTTTTATTCGGGAATTAAGCGTAGTTGGGTTGGTTTTCTGTAAAGCCTATTAACGTCCCCCAGTGTTATACCTGAAGGCTTATCAGGAGATGGCTTACAAACTAACTTATGACCTAACTTAAGCTAACACCTATACCTTACCTGGGATTCGAGCCCAGAGCATCACCCACCCCAGACCGGCGCGGCGGCGCACCAACCGACTGCGCCACGGGAGGTCGGCTTTAAGAGTAGTATGTACCTTGTATCCGTTCATTGCATAGAAACCTTTTCTTGCAACCTTCTTCAGAAAATGAACAGAACCACGATTTTTTCTTCAGAACTTCTTCGAGAAAAATTACATGAAAGAGTTTATCGACTAACTAAATGAGGACGTAAAAAAAAACACATGAGCTATCCATTTTCTTGCTACTGCTGCCGTCATGGCTTACAACTTAACTTGTGTGTTTCTAAAACGTGAAATGTATAATAGTCTGTATTAGTAAACATGTGCTAACTGTATTTGATATACTTCAGCCACTTTTATGGCACAAAAATAACTGATTTTATTTTTAAAAAATGGGGTGGGCTGTGTCGTCTACACAGCCGTATTTTTACTTTACAACGTCTATGGACGGTGAGAGGAAAAATAATGATAGACTGTGTGGGTTTGTTTAAATCTATTTATTAGTACACAACGGGAGTGCAGCGGCAGTGTACAGACGATTAAGTATTGGGAGATGGTACGAGAAGAACGATATGAAACGAAGGGCCTGAGCGGCAATGGGCCTGACGAATGTGAGATCCAGGTAAATACGGCCCAAAGTTGTTGGGGTTAGTATGTTAGAGGCGCAAATCTAGGTTGAAGGTGTCCTTCATGAAGCGCACGAATTCTGATTTGTCGATGATATCGATATTGAAGTCACCGCAGAGGACAAGGGGAGTGTCGGAGTCCGCGCTGAGATAGGGCGGTACATACTAGTGGTAGTTGACATCCTTTGAGTATTAGATTTGACTTGTCGAGCACTATTCATGTTGTTGACATCATTAGTGTAGTTTTCACCTAACTCGTAATTTCTACCTATGTTGGTTTGTAAGCTGCAATGAAAATTATTATTGGTTAAAAAGTCACTATGTGTGTTTATTATTTATGATTCTTGGTTACGTTTTCAGTTACTCTTTGTTTAAGCACAAACTAACACCAGAATTCCTCCGATCGGATGAGCCTTTTGGTCGCTACAGCGGTCTTAAGCAAACTTAACCGCTCGCAATCAGAGGTTGGCAGCGCGGCTCCCACCGCGGCCTGATGACGACAATACGGTAAGTTTGTGTGTGAAGCATGAAGCCAGAGGACCAACCTATACTAGCGTACATTTACATTTAACGTACTGCTCATTCTCAACGAGTAATTGCCACGGGCCCGAGAGCAGACTTTCGTGACGCTCACTTTATGAACATAAGTGGCTAAGTTGTAAGACACTGTCACGTCAAAATTTGTTTATAATATTGTATGTGTATAATGCCCCACAGATTAGTGGTCCAGTCCACCGTAATGAGTGTCTGTGGGATACAGCAGAGTTGTCGCCGGTCACTGTGACGAGAAGGTGTCGAGGTAGACCGACCTCGCTGGCTGCGCTAAACTTATCTCCGTGTCCCAATACTAACTGCTTCTCTGCCATTACGACTAGCAAAAACGGCGTGGATTGGATTTGATGCTAGAACATTGTTTAGTAAACAAGTGCTTTGTGATTTTTTTGTACTCCTTCTAACCAATTTAGAATGTTTTTTTTTTGTATTAAATTCAAATTGGTAAAGGCTATTCACGGTAAAGTGAGCACTTTTGAAAGCTCTCTCATTTGGAATATAAGTCAATAAATATATTTTATTTTAGCCTTAGACGTTAACTTCCGAGTGCAGTGGAATAAGCACACAATGTTTATTACTTGCATGGCAATATTTATATAAAAATGTGATTAAATAATTTAAAAAATGGCTGAAAGTAAATATTAACTAGGGCTTCGAAAGTGCTCAATTTACCGTGAAGAGCCTATAAGAGTATTTAATTAATATAATAGTGCTTGTCATTTAAAAATTAAGATATAAACAAACATGTAAATCACTGTGGACCATTTGAATTTGAGAGTTGTGTTCCTTTAGGGGAGGTCAATGTTGGGGTACATGCGCAGAAGACGGAAAAACTCTCGTGACCCCCGCTTTGGAGCAAGAATATTGCCTCTCCCTCTCCATGGCGAGGCGATGCTCCCGTATATATATATTATTTAGTTCCTCGGTGATCCGGAATGTTACGTGGGCCTGCCGATACTCCATGCGCATTTATTTTCGTTGAATTACGTTTACAATAAATATGTTCACCATTGCAATGAAATTCTGATTGCACTGACACATTTCTTTAGTTCTAATTTGTAAAACCAAATCCTTCCGCCATGGCAGATGGCCGGAAGCGAGAGAGGGGCTGGCTGACTGGTGAGGTCTCCCTCGCTGCCTGAACCACAGGCGCACGATCGGAAATGGCCAGGAGCTACCTTTATCTCTACCAGTTGTTCGATACACGACACAATCTTATAATTAATACACTTTATGCAATACGAAAATGGATGCTGTAATCAGGTAGACGGTGAGATGACGGTAAAATATATATCATGTAACAAGCACTTTAAATTAACATTATCAATTAAGAGGCCTGCCATACTTCAAGCATAGCTAATTAAATCTAGAGTCATCACAAGTGTAGAGGGGATAGTGCATAGATTAGTTTCTTTTGTGTTCACTCTAAACATGAATCACTGATTTATAACCAGCAGGATTATTTTACTGAATATTCTGTTAATTAGCGGTTACTTACTTATGAATCAGTGGACTTCACTGAGGTTTTACTGTCAGGTCGGTGCAACTCACTAGGAATCAGTATAACTCACCGTTTTGATTTTGAGCGTTGGGCGTCTCTTTGTATGGTCATAAGTCTTTATTTTAATACATATGACTTTGTAACTAAATTTGAATGTCGGCGCACAATCTGGGACCACAAAAGTGACGACGGCAGTAATACAGTGGCAAAAATAAACTTCTATGGAGTGAAAGTATTTTTTATGTACTTCGAAATGACTATACCGGCAGAGTAGGACACCGGCCTGTCTCCAACATTTCATGGTAACTGTGGTGACTGTAGGCGATAACGATCACATGAGTGTTCCTGTATGAAAAAAATCTTTGCCGACCTCGGAAACATAGGTCATCCCACTTTTCCTTCGTCAACAGTAGCCTGTCGCCCCGAAAAGAATATCCTTTTTTTTAGGCTTACAACTTTTTATTTAGATGGTGTACTGTAGAAATTCAGGTAACATAGTAATTTTCTATCCTGAGAATCTACAATAAAGAAACAAGATTAATGTAGAAAAGTGAAAGATCGTATTTCAAAAATTTCTCTATCATGGTCCCGGAGAAGGAAAATAATTCACGCAGGGAAGAAAGGACTTCCGAGGCCAAGTTAACACCGGTGAATAAAAAATCGGGTCGGCAATCGCGTGGGCGACTCCGCCGTAATTTAAAAATTATCTCTTGCTAGATGTTGGAGAGGGCTTGACTGTATCTCAGTGCCGGCGTTAATAAAGCAAGTGCGTCATGAGTCCTGCCGCTTGTAAACTATGCTGTGGAGTGATAACGCACTATCCTATCCCCGCCCTCACATGGCGAGTACTGCCCTTGAAGGAAACACTCATTCCGGATATGCTGCATGCGCTCAATGAAACTGGTGCAGACTCATGGAATTTATTTCAGAGGCCATGCGGAGCAAAGTCTGTCGTATAAATGTGGGTCATACAACATAAACCGGCGTAATTTCGCATAAATTACTGTAACATTTCATGTGAATGAGAATTCTAAAGAATCAAATTGATATAGGTGGTTCAATACTTATTGATCGCTTTTAAAAGTCATCCTTTAAAAACTTCTTTATGCTCAGCCAGAATTATTCCGCCACATGTCCAAATTATCACTGCTCTAAACCTAACAATAGAGAATTTCGAGACCAGCACTAAATAAGCACATTAGCACTGTTACGCGCACACTCCCGCACGAAGTGCGTGCGGGCCCTGAGTTATCTGGTTACGCGTGGGCCCTGCAAGGGTCCGCAAGGGGGGGGGGGGGGGGGGCAAACCTCGACCTTCCCCACCCTCCCCACAGCTAAGTCGCCAAGTGGCCGGGGAAATGATTGTCGATGACTTGAGATAATGAGAAAGAAATTTTTGGTAATGATTTTCCTCGGCGCAACAAGACGTGTAAAGAAGTTTCTGCGTCAAGGTCGGTGACACTATAAATACTCCTGCAGCCGGAGGATCGGCAGCCTTTGTGGTATAGGTTGTTCACGGTAAAATGAGCACTTTTGAAAGCCCTGTTTAAGATCTACTTGTATACACGTTGTGTCCTCTTCCACCTTATGTAATATAAACACTGCCATGGGCCTCAGCACTTAGTCATGCGTCGGTCAAGTGAAACTGAAAAATTATTAGGAAAGTAAACGAAAAGCATCTGTTAATTTTTACATTTTTATGCATTAAAAAGCAGAAAGAGAAAAAATAATATAAGTTAAGATAAATTGTTACCTAAAATGTTTTATTCGGCGTTAATATATTGAACTAATATCCATCCTTCGTTGCCAACTTTCCTGGGCGCATGTCACTCAGTGCACCCGTTAAAATATATACAGAAAGGGCCACTGACTTTTTTAGGGTTGATTTCAAAAGTGATCATTTTATTTTCAACAGGCTTTAGCAATTTGGCTGAATCGTGACAGTCGTGCGAAGTCTGGTGCAGGGAGGAACATCAAAAGAGAAGATCGACGAGGCAGAGAGCGAGACTACGGCAGACCAGTGTGTGTGTGGTGTGGACGGACGAGAGGGCGTGGTGCCCAACGAGTAGGCGGCTACGGTGCATGGGGGCTCTTGGAGTACTCTAGAACATTCCGGACTTGTGGAATGTGGACTGAATGAATGTGAGACTCTATTTAAGTGTTATACGGACTTTATGGCAAATAGTGGAACTTTCAAATAAACAAGTTTAATTTGTAAATTAATTAAATAGATTTTAATACACGGTTTAAGAGGACTGATTGCATTCATTACTCTGAGGTGATTGTGAACTGTGCCGAATAAATTAACTGTAAATAGCACGTAATAGCCATTATTGTGAAATATTAAGATGAGAATATTTCCTTTGTAGTGTATGTAGATAAATTAGAAAAATATTAATTACTGATTTATTTAATTAATGCCTCCATTCCTTAATTAACCTGGCTAAGCCCATTGACTCTGATAAAATTCTAATAGTATTATGTAAATCCTTACCTTTACGAAAATAATAAAAAACGATAAAAATTAACTGCAGTTCTTACCAGTATAAACGTTACACTTTCAGTAAGACATGAAGATATCCAGGCCTATTTGCAGTCATTGCGAAGAATGTAAATTTTAATAATTGTTGTAATTTGTTGCACTTGGAAGGTGGAGGGGTATACTATATTTTTACTCTACAAAGATATATAGAAATTGCTGTGAGAATAATAAATATATTTAAGAAAAGTTTTCTTCATCAGAATATAAATTAGGCTTCTTACAAGAATTATTTTACAGGCATTTCTACCTCATTTTTAATTTTGTTTCCTTCAATATTAATGAATGTAATTAACTCTATATATACCGAACTTTTATTACGTCAGGGTGCTTAACAAAGGCCAAGATACCCAACTGTTTACCAAAATACGCGGGGATCTTAATGCCAAAAAATGCTTTGCATACCAGTACGGTCATTACGTAATTTTTTTAATTTTTCTCCGAATTTAAAGTGTTTTTGTACAATACTTTCTGCATACTCATATGGCATTAAACAAAAAAAGCATCCCCCATATCTAAAATGGCCAAGATATTACTTTCGCGCCACGAGCTTCCAGTTTCAAATACTGGATGAACTACAGATGTGCCTTCCTCATTTATCTTCAGATTCATTTTTCTATGAATAAGGGCTCCAATTCCTTCCCCTTAGTCCAATCGAACAATAAGCAAATGTGAATAAATCTTAATTGTTTATTTATATAGAATCAATGAAACGAAGCAGAAATGTTACGTAAATAAATTTAAATAATATGTATTCCAGCAAAATCCTTGAATATTAACAACATTTTCAATGCAATATTACTAAAACTGCTATGGTATTTGTGTTTTCAAAGTTTTAAATTATTTCAAATCCAATCCATGAACAAAATATCTCCTATCACGCAGTGGTTTTCAATTCTCTTACTGTGGTCGATGCTAGCAATTCCAGTGGCGATCAACAATGTGTGTGGCGCATGGAGCAGATTTATGTCTCTGAATGAGGCGAGTGCCACAGACTGTGTTGACACGCATGGGGTAGGTTTAGTAGGGTGCATTTTGGCGGAAGCAGTCACAATCGCTTTGCGAGGGCACAGTTCGTTCGTACGCTGTATTCTGGTTGCAGCTGAAAATTATAACCTCCATTTGCTTATTAGTTCTGTTTTGCTGTGATCGACAGTTGAACATCGGAATTGGAATTTATATCCTTACTTTATTTTTCCTTCTTCCTACAAATATCGCGTGCAGCAGAGACAACAATTGACCGGGGAGACACGATAAATCCTCCGGCAGAAGGCAAGCAACTTATATAAACTGCAACCAATGTGAACTGTTCAATTGACCGGAGTAACTTGTGAAATCAACGTATTATGGAGATAGGGTTTCGCTTGATCTGACAGTATCATCAAGCAAGTTGTCATGATTCGAAAATATTTTAGGTCGGGCAAAGAAAACACATTTTATTACATAAACCGTGTGCTATTTACTGTGCAGTTATCTTGCGAGTAGTTCACTTACCAATCAATACATTTGAATAGCTACATTATAGAGATAAAATGTCACTATACAGTCGTTATTCCTGTAACCTCATAAATGGGAAATAGAATTCAACACACACAACACAACAAAATGTTACGTATTTGTCCAATGCTTAATGCCTAATATTCTTCACATTAGTAATTTTATTTTCGGGAGTTTAATGCGTCCACTTGTGTATATTTCATAAAATTGTTAAGTAAGCCTTTAGTTCGGTAATTAATATGAATTCTTCTTCCTGACTCACGTCTATGTATTGGCGGAAAATAGGCCTACCTACTTTGGCATGCTGAACTTGTCAAAAGAGTAAGGGGTAGTTTGTATCACCCCTCATTGCCAGTCGTTATGAAATCCCCGTCGTGCACCTATTACACACGGTTTCGCCTAAGCGAAGCGGAGTATCGAGGCCACAGATAACTTGGAAAACATGAATCCAAAACATAGAGCTAAAAGTGCAACCAGTAAACTATCAAGAAAATGCGCCGATATTAACAGAATATGTGGGTTCGGCTAACTCAGTGATTTTCGCAGCAAGCATAACATCCCCTTCCTTCTAGTTTATGCTCCCAGTGAGGAACATAACAAGGTATGTTCCAAGTCATATCATTACTACTATGTACATGTTACTTTCATCCCTTCGCTGACAACTGATGGCGAACCCTATGGGCAAGAAAATTAAGGCGTTCATTTAAAACGCAATGTTCCGTGTTCAAATCCTGGGCGAACCGTTAACGTGTTAGCAATTGCTGGGCATAAATTTGATTAGTTTAGCGTGTAGTCAACTCCCCTTTTTTACATATACGCCTAAAGGGGAAGCACTAACAATTCCTATCATATAAATGAAACCTAGCAACTGAGTATCCGACATCTGCCCGAGAAGCCTAAATTTTCTATTAGATATCTGTTTTGTCACGTGACTGTTCTGCTAAACGCTTCTTCTATACGTTCTGCATCCTTATCAATTGTATTATTGTTGCCCTCCTCATTAATTACATTAAGTTCCAAATTACACTTTAATGTGCAGGTAAATACACTTTATTACCATTCGGACACAAACCTACGAGTGTCTGAAGTGGAGCTGGACGTATATCACACATTTTCTTGTGTGTGTATTGTAGTGCCACGGGTACTCCGCCAGTTTTCCAGTTCAGAGAGAGGACATTTTGATGAAGTATTTTCGAAACATATCAGGTTCTGCGGTGCCTGCGACAGGAAGCTGTATCCGCTCTAATACTGCCTGAGATGATTTCAGCACCGCGTGACTGCGATTGCTAACCACTTTCGACGGTAAACACATCCTGTTTTTCCTGATATTTCAGTCCCATGACTCCTGAATCATGCGCTGTATCACGCGTTATTTTCCTGTCACATGATTTCAATATCACACCTTGGAGCAGTGTGCAAAGTTCCAGTTCATTGGCTGACGCCCTAACCTTGCTCTCTCATTGGTTGGCGACTCTTCTCGCCCTGACTTCTCATTGGTGAGAGACTGCACCCATGGTGCTTTATTATGCTATGCACGGCCTGAGGAAGAGAGACTTCAGTAGAGGACACAAGAGACTGCACATCACCGCCTGGAACGATTCGCCTGAGCTGCGCTGAGACTCCACTCTCCTTCATCACAGTGGCTATATCATGATGCTTCCATTCGAAGTTTTATTTTGTTTCATATTAACAATTCCCATGTCGTCTTCCGCCACATCGCCAAGTAAGTAGTAGTATAATTAAAAGTGTAACCATTTCAGTGCTTGATTTTATTAAATGTGTTAAATTGACTTATATTATTTCTTATTGAGTGTTTGTGTTCAGCCCTAGACCGTTCGGGCATCACAGTATGAATCAAAAACTAAACCGTCATCTTGATCGTAATAAAAGATCAGTATGGGAATCTTCTGTACCAATGTATATGACAATACATGAACTATTTTCCAACGTATACTTAAATGAAGACATGAAATAAGATATACATACAATCATGTTTTGGTAGCAGCATCAGTGACATAATAAAACCCATATACGCAACGTACTAGAATTTAGTTTCGTCAAAAGTGTTAGTATTACTTGTGCACTCTGGTTCTCTATCCATTTGAAATTCTCTTGTTGATATTTTAATACAGATTTAACTTCTTACCACCCACGTATCGTTAGAGTAACACAAATCATGCGTAGTGACTGCTTCGTCGTAAGTCCAACAGTGTGTGTGTACCAAACATTTTCCATTTTGACGCTGTTTTTACTTGCGCACTCAAGGTGCGCTATTTTACCTCATTCTACTTACGTTTAAGTCCTGAGCGTGTGTTTTTAGAGTAACTTTCACACCGTATTGCACAATTCAATAAAATTTAAAGCAAGACGTGGTAAGTGAACAACAGAACTGCAGTAAGTGAATATCTTTTGTTGAGGATGAACGTGGGTGTGCGCGATATCGCCGTGACGTCGCGACGACAATTGAGAAACGCGAACACGCGAGTTTCCGGAGTGCTCGGTGTATCACCGCTGTGTAGTGGAATTGCAAGACTTCATAAGGGCTGTGAGCGGGTAAGTGTGCTGGTGGGAGCAGAACGAAAACTAGCAGCAAGTTATTGAGAACGTATCGATTCGAATTTTTTCTTCCATCCCTTCGTCCCTCCCACAAAAACCCTACCTTTTCTTCTCGACCCCGCCGGCTCTGGTAGTGGTAAGAGGGGAGAGAGTATATGTTCTGCACAGCTGTAGCTTGTCTCGCAGAGTTGTAGAGGACACGAGTTCGGCGATAGCTAGGGGCGAATACACAGTCCAGCTGCCCGAAGGGTGGTCGAAAAGCAAGGGAAAGAGCTGTGAAAGAGGCGCTGTGGTTGAGGAAGACGTGAAGAGGGGGGGGGGGGGGGGGGAGAATTCTATGTGAGATGTCGTGGGCAGCCCTGGCTACAACTTGGGGGAACGCATTTGCTGTCCCTCCCCTCCCCCCACCCCTGGGGAGCAACAAGGGTCAGACAAAGAAAGACAGAGCGAGGGCAATAAGAAGGGAACATTAGATGAACGATTTTCGCGGCAATTTGCGAACTTCGCGAGCAGTTGCCGGCGGCGCTTCTGTTTCAACATGTCGCCGGAAAGTTCCTCTAGATACAAACACTGAGAGAGAGAGAGAGAGAGAGAGAGAGAGAGAGAGAGAGAGAGAGGAGAGAGAGAGAGAGAGAGAGAGAGAGGAGAGAGAGAGAGGGTTCAGAAATCGTTTTCTGTCAGCAGAATTAATTCCTTATCGTGTTTCGGCTTTGCGGAGGGATCGTAGAGTAGACTTGAGATAATGTTCTGTGCATCGCGTGGGAGTTTGTAATGACCGTAGAGGATTTCTTGCGCGCTCTCTCTCTCCGTAGATGAGAAAGTGGGGCGTAGATGATTCAAGAAACACAACTTTGAGAAATGAATATAAGATGGCACGCGCGACCAACTTTATTACGACAGAACAATGATACTGTAACGCATTTGTGCTGTCACAAACTATTGGACATCTCTGCCCATAACTTATGGTGGCCTGGCACGTGCCTGTATAGTGACGGACAACAATAGCGTCTGCATTGCGCGTAGTGTGTACCCTGGCACTGATGAATGTAAAACACAACATCCTCAGAAAGATGTCGAATTTATTTATATCCCATATTCATTAAGATGTGATCTTTGTTTCGGACGTGCAGTGGAAAGAGGATTTATCTACGGAGGAAATTCTGAATTACTTTTTATAATCCGCGCTGCATATGAAAGACCAGTAGAATCCAATATTGTGTAGTCCAGATCAGCGGAATTCACTCGTACTTGGCAGGCCTGAGTAGAAAATTGTGTTCATCTTATTTATTTATATCTTTGTTGATATATTGACCCCACTGAGATATTGGCATTTCCTGGACTCTACACATAATAACATACAACTAAAAAATGCACAACACAGCATAAATAATGTTTCAATTAAGAGAAAAAGTAATGTCAAAAATTAAACCCCATGTTCCAACCTACGGGAGAAGAAATTCCTATGAGCTTGAATTGGAACCATGGATTTGGAATTGCTTTTTTTTTTTTTTAGATGTAGCTATAAAATCACACAAAATAAACAAACTCGAAACTCTTTCCAGTAAAAATGAAACTAACATTTACCATTAATTAATCACGACATATTTTATGGAAACATTTGACAAACATATGAACGGACGGAACTATGCAATGAAACTACAGCATGGCTGTCCATTATACCACTGGGAAAGTGTTGATATAAGAATAGATACGATAAAAATAAATTATTTTGTTTCGTAATTCCATATTGAATATAACATATTTGACCAAAAAATACATTTATAGAGCATATCATTTCAATTTGAATGTTGATAAATGTATTCTTAAAGGAATCTCCCGTTTGTAATTATAATATAATTACAAACAGTAGGTGTAACATTATGTTACACATATACGCCGTAATAAATCATTTCTGAAAGTGTAGGAACATTCCATACTTCAAAATGCTTTAATATACAATATTTTAGAGTCAGGCTCATTTCCACCGAGAGTGGGTGTAACGGAATCTGCAATAGCTTACAAGTTTTGCGCATTTTAAATGATGAAACGGCAATTAACGCAAAGGTTTGTTCGAACCACCGGCTAGCTTGAATACCCCCTCTCCATAGGCCTGCACACAAGTAACGGTACAGCGACTACGTAATGAGCCATAGAGCAGTTTCCCTGCGTCCTGGGAATGGAATTATAAGGTGAAAATGGCTGATACAAACACGGAAAGCATTGTGGGGGTCGCAGCCCTCCTTCCCCGACCAGTAGTTGTATGAAGGGAATAATAGTCGATAAAGGTTGTTCACAGTAAACCGAGCTCTTAGAAGCCCCGCTTAAAGTCTACTTGTATGCACGTTTTGTATTCTCCTACCATATATAAAATTAACGTTACATGTAGCCTGAACACTTTATTCTTGCGTCGGCCCAGTGAAACTGTGACATGATTATAAAAGTGATTTTCCACAAAGTTGGTGGTTCTTGCATTTATATGCAGTAAACAAAAAAAAATAGGGGGCCAAATAAATAGATAGGTTTATATTCCCTTCATGTTTACATAACCCTTTAAATTCAAATGTTAAACATGGAACTACTTTCCTACCGTCGTTAACAACTTCACTGGGAGAATGCCAAGCATTGTACCCACTACCTATGTACTCAAGTAGAAGCAGTGACATTTTTCAATTGTTCAGTCCTAAAATGCTCACTTTACAGTGAATAACCTATACGTACAAAACAGGGCCTGCTTCAAATTCAAATGTTAAACATGGAACTACTTTCCTACCGTCGTTAACAACTTCACTGGGAGAATGCCAAGCATTGTACCCACTACCTATGTACTCAAGTAGAAGCAGTGACATTTTTCAAATGTTGAATCCTAAAATGCTCACTTTACAGTGAACAGCCTATACGTACAAAACAGGGCCTGCTTCAAATCGTTTTTCAATTCAATTGTATTGAATCCATCTCTTTTATACCTTTCAGGTACCCGGTTTGCGGCAAAAATCTGCAAACACAACAAATGGTGATAGCGGTATTCAAGCCCGTGATCACGAGGTTCTAATGTATGACTTTCTAAGCAACATGGGATACAACGTGCACGCTTTTGTTAGTTCTATATAACATTTATCAAGTGGTGTATCTGGAAATTAGGAAGATGTGAATAGAAGTTAAATTTCACTGTAACTGAGCATACTAGAACTTTTCGCTATTCAAGAAAGAACAAAATAAATTGTCGCTTAAAAAGATAATTATTTATTTCAAAGCGTAGACTGTATAAACGTTATAAACATACGATGCTAAAAGTCGTGCTATCCGGAAAAGAATGAGTGAGAAATCTCGCAATCTTACTTCAAGGATAAAAAATTATGCCTTTCTTGAATCACATGAATAATTGCCACTAAAGCGTTGATAAGAAATATTTTCGACTTCGATAAATAAACAAAATATAATTTCGGTGAGCAAATTAACATCACAAATTATAGTGTTGCAGTGCTAGAAATTTTACTTCGAGCCTATTATTGATGCAAAGAATGTAGTGGCCAAAATCAAAGTGAGAGTAAAGTAGAATAAATTAACTAATATACTACTCAAAAGGTTTTGCACCACAAATATGTCTAAGTTACTAGTTTTTTGATAGCCCAAAAAAAAAGTATGAGATGAAATTCACACTGTATAGACGGAATACCACGCCAGGCTTGACAAGTGTAATTTCATAATGCTCTGACTCTCCCATAAAACATTATTTGTATGCAATTAATGACAGGCGGTGGAAAACTATTTTTGACAAGGAACCCGTGTTCTGAATTGCAGGAAGACTTCATCGCCAGGCGCCTGCCAGAAGGCAAATATCAAGCCAAGCCAGAAGTCAGTTTGTGCACTCAGAACTGAGGGAATAAAACATTTTACAGCAGCGTATATGTGTTCTTTCTCGATATGCCCATGGATAAAAGCTACTGTGAACAGTGACGTTAAATAAGTAAGCAGATAGACACAAATTCTTACCAGAGGTTCAACACAGAAAAAAAAAGTTTAAAGTTGTGCCAATAGCATAAATGTTACTATAGGCTATTAAGGGTAAAGTGAGCACGTTTTGAAACCCTGTCATTTGAAAGAATATTCAATAAATATATTGTATTGGAGCTTTAGACGTTAATTGTCAAGTCCGGTGAAATATATACACTTTGTTTATTACTTACATGGCAATATTTATTTTTAAATATTGTGGAATGATAAAAAGTAGCTGATAGGAAACACGTAATTAGGGCCTCAAAATGGCTCACTTTACCGTGGACATCCTATAGACCTACAACTATATTTTTTTGTTTTCTGTGAACCGTCAATAACTAATGTTGCCGTTTATGTAATTAACTGTTAAGCTATTAATGTTAATGGAACATTAAGTACTTATGTAACAACATTACTTCCTTACTATTCTCTCAACATTAAGTACTTATGTAACAACATTACTTCCTTACTATTCTCTCAACATTAAGTACTTATGTAACAACATTACTTCCTTACTATTCTCTCAACATTAAAGTTGTTTTTATATTGCGGCTAAACAAATTTTGCGTTTAATTTATGTCGACAATTGAGTTAAAAATGTTCTGGTATTTTCTTTGCTTTAAAATATATTCCAATGTAAAATAAATTAAGTACAATTATTTTGTCACAAAAATAAATATTGCCAACACAAAAAATGTTGCGGCTGGAAGTGGAATCGAACACTCGCCTTGAATGCTTTGACGTTCTACCAACTGCTCTATCTTCACATGCCTTACTGTGTTTTATATTGAGCGTATTCAGTAAAATAAACGATAAACTGCAGTTCTCTTTCGTTAAGTGGACATACTTTATGATCTATAAATATATGCATATTTGGCACACGTAAACTGTTTTCCAAGGCTTGAGCGCTGGTCTAAACCTCATTTACTTCCCATACAATGCTTTAAAATTTAAATACTGCGGTTTCATTTTATAAGGTTATCACTGTTCACACTATCCGCCAATTTACAACGCGAAGTCAGCATAAATTTGTGTTGGTTGGACATTTCTTTAATGTCGCAGTAACACAAAATATTATCTTCTTCCTGTTATTTTTAGCATAATATAACATTTGGTTGCGGCAACAATACCTCGAGGCTTCATTGACATTGATACTTCAACAGTGTATTTGCATTTGAGTAATACAAGATTTTGTAAATTGTTAACATTATTAACAGTGTCATAATATTATAAATTTAACTACTACATACCCACACAAAGATATGCCTCAATAGCGGTTTTTTTGTTGCAAGATTTGAATTTATTTGAGAGATTAGGGCGGCTCTTAACAACGAGGTATTGAGAGTCGATGAGTGTGAAATTAGGTGAGAATGGAGCATCGCCGGAATGCAGGGGTGGGGGAAACGGTAGATTAGCGAGAAGAAAAAAAGTCTAATGTTGCTACATCAAAAAAATTACAGTTCAGACATTTCTGTAGTCGTTTATTATGTAGTAACATTAATAATGTTATGACAAAATTACTTAATGTTAACCATTTAAAAAGCATTACAATCACGTAATGCAAACATACTGTTGAAGCGTTAATGTCAATAAAGCCTCTAAGTAATGTTGTCGCAAACAAAAGTCGTATTACTCTAAAGTTAATAGGAAGAACAAAATATTTTGTGTTACTGCTACATTACAGAAATGTCCAACCAACAAAGGTTTACTCTGACTTGGCGTTTTAAAATGGCGAATAGTGTGACCAGTGATAACTTTGTAAAATGAAACTGCCGTATTAAAATTTTAAAGCAAAACTTGATAACTAAATGTAGCTTATACCAGTTCTCAAACCTTGCAAAGCAGTTTACGTGTGCTAATTATGCATATATTTATAGAATATAAAGTATTTCCAAGTAACAAAAGACAACTGCAGTTTGTCATTATGTTGTACACATTAAATAATTGCAATACAGAACTTGGTCAGATATGTTAAGATAGCGTAGTTGGTGGGACACCGGGTTCCGTGATTTTGTTTGTTGGTAATATTTATGTTTTTGGCAAAATATTAATACTTAATTTATTTTACATCGGAATGTTTTTTTAAAGCAGAAAAATTACAAGAAAAATTTTTAACACAAATTTTAACATCAGTTCATCACAATTTATTTTGCCGCAACATAGACACCATCTTAATGTTGCCAGTACAATAAGGAGGTAACGTTGTCACAAATATACATAATGTTACAGTGATATTAATAGTTTACCATTGTATTACATTCGCAGCAACATTAGTTACTGACGGCTCACAGATAACAAAAAATTAATGCCGTATTAACATTAATGCTGTTGCTAAAACATGAGACTTTTTTCTGTGCTGACGATCATTTATTGCCAGAACATTGCATATTTTTCTGTGTATCTCGACGACCTGCAACGAAGAAACTGCTGTTGAAAGGATTTGGTGTTGTAAAAGAGCCGAGGGTAGAGATAAAGCGAACTTGGGTAGTCTTCAGCGGCAACTGAGCTTACTCGATAAAAAAGTAATCATTATATACTTTTCTGCAGTGAGGCTGACAAATATCTTGTTATAAGGACTGGGAAAAGGTAGGCATGCATTCAGGATTCGGAATAGAAAACCACGTGTGAAAACCGCACCTAGTGCAGTAAGTCGGGGTCGAATCAACGACCTTCTGAATGAGAGGAGAGCACGCTATTCAACGACCTAATGCACCCAGTAATAAAATTAAGAAGAAATGGTATTCCCATACAGAACTACGATTTTAAAACTTAAAAAACGCAGCAGTTCGAGAGATGAAACCGGAAGCCATGAGGTCGATGTAATTTTCCTCAGAAATACACATTACAACGTTCCAGCGCAGGTTGACTTACTCAGTCCCGAAAAGTCTTTCATCACAATTCCTGCCCCGGCGGCTAAGCGAGTTCGAACATGCGTTCGGAAGGTCCTCGATTACACATAAAACTTGAGTGGTTTTCCACCTGAAACCTTATACAAATATCTTTCCTACTGTTTTTTTTTTTTTTTTTTTTTAGTTTAATTCAATTTACGGATAAACCACTACATATAACAGGCAAACAAATGTTAATTATTCTGCTGCAGTGAGTAATTAAGTCCATTCGGTCTTGTTACAAAGAATTTCAGCAAGAGACGGTCGGTAAACATACGCTAAATATAGCCGGTTATCTAAGATCGTTTGAGCGAATGTTTACACAACAGGTTCACCTAAAATAAACATCGTCGAAGTAGTTTTTTCCTGAACATGTTGACCGGCAATAGTAAAAAAAATAAAAGAATATTATTTATGTTCAGCAAGAACTATCTTAGCTTCAGTAAAGGATAGAAGGCCCACAGACACTAACAGTCGTTTAGCATACAGTTAGTAACAATGTCTACTAGTCTACTGAGTGATACCCGACCTACATGCCACACCTTTCTCACACTCTGAAGCACACACGTTTAACTGAGCAAAATTTAAGTGATCCTTTGATGGACATATTGATTAACATGCGCCAAATGAAGTCGGCAACTATGGAGGAAAAGTACTTACATGTTTCATGTTGAACTGAAAATGTCAGGTAACCATTTGTGAATGCGATAATTATGTGTTTTAATGAGCATATCTGCAAGAATAAACAAATTTTTAAAATACAATTTTTTGTAATAATTTAAGTTTTGCCTGACAGACGCATGAATAAAGTGGTTAGGATGATGGCAATGTTAATTTTACACAAGAATACACAAAGTGCATACAAGTAGATCTTCAGTAGGGTTGTCAAAAGTGTTCAGTTGACCGCGAACAACCCTCCCCCTCCCCTCACCAACCCGAACGCGTGGCCGAAATGGCCTAGCGATACTCATTTCTGAGCTGGAGGGTAGCGGCTCCCTGCGCCGGCCGTCATGAATCAATCAGCGCTGTTTGACGCACGCTGCGGGACCCGCAAACTCCGCTGCTCCAGAGATTGCCGGCTGCATTATTCAGGGGACAATCACTGCAGCGCGAGTTAGCCCTTCCCCCTTTACTGTCCACCACTCGATCCCCTCTTCCATCGCGCCCTCTATATATTTCTCATGAAGCTGCGTCCGAATTTATTGACCCATATCCCTTGCCACGGGGAGAGGACGACAAAAAAATTACAGGGCGGGATACTTACTTATAGCAGGGTCCTCGTTTCACTTCCGTTTCATTGCTCTTCATGGTCGGCGAACCTCATCAGTTTGGAACTTTTTTTTCTCGAGGGAATGTCCTAGGGGAAATGAGAATTACGTGGACTCCATATTCAACCAAACAGAAATATTGCAGGTAGTGGAAGCCAGCTCTTCTCGGTTTGCGTTGGATTATAGTTGTATTACAGTCGTGACATCGTTTTCGCACGGCTCCATAGAGAAATGGAAGATTAAGAAGTTTGATACCTGAACTGAGAACTTCCTACATGTCATTATTAATAAAATAAATAAGATGAGTAACGATCAGACTTGCAGCTACAAGCAGACTAACGCGTGATAACACTATATTTAACCATGTTTAAAACACTTAACCATGAAAGCCATTTTTTCTTCTACATGACTTTTTTTTTTGTTAAGGAAAACTTCCATGAAATTAGACTCGTGTCTTTGCGTTACGTAGATTTATTTGCATGTTACAAATTTTCGAAGGTTTTGAGAATTTCAATATGGTACAATTTCATCACTACGCCGTATACAAATACTCACAAATATTGCATTCGAGATGTCAACATATAACCTGTTTTTCACCCCTGAACAGTATTCAGTAGTCAGATCAAGAAATTGTGTTATTAGTTATTTATAAATACATTTCATAACTGAATAACCCGAGGCTGTAGGTTTATCATAACAAAATAAGCTTAATACTGCTGATCCAAAGTGATTCGTAAGGCCTCATGTGTCGTTGAACATGGTGTGAGACATGAGAGTATCACAGAAAATATTTAAGTTGTAACATATGATTATGTTTGATGGAAAAATATGTACACATGTAAAGTATGTCACCATAATATAATTACTTCGTCAAATTTTATGAGGTTAGGACTTTTGTTATTCGTTTTTCATCCAATTTCGTAATTCAGAAGCACGAGCGATTCTAGCAACGGATTATTAGTCAACGTGTCAAAATTTGTGGAAAATTTTTCTTCTTGTGGTTTTGCTAAACTTCCCCGTTGACGAGGAATTCGTGCAACCATTTATTAATTTAAAAGTATACTGTTTCTATATGGGTGACACCCTTTATAATCGATTCATTAAGGGCGCGTTCTCAGTATAGTACTACTTCTGTGTTCAGCTACTTTCCCACACTAAATATTTGAGTATTGCGTGCATTCGGAATCTATCGAGATGAAATTACATATAAATACATGGATATCTGTAAGCTTAAAGTTATTAACAAAACATGGCTTAGCGATTAAATTTTACATATTGGATTGTAATCCATCGTTAAAACATCAATTGTTTCCGTGTCAGAAAATTTAATGACTACGGGCGGCAACCTTTACAATTTTGTAACAGTGGCTTATTTTGCAGCGGCTACAACTCACTGTTGCGTTACATTATCCAGACAATCAAATTCTCAGGAAACTTGTGGTTGAACTCTAACCTGAAAGGCACATAACATCCTTTAGTACGCCTTTTGATCAAATTTGGTAATATAGGTCATATTTTTCTCGTGGCGAACGTACAACTGTGTGTTTGTTTATGTTATAAAGTTACAACTCGTATACGTATGGCTCCATGAGATTGCATAGTGATAATAATGATTCTTGCGAGAGAAAATCATTTATGTATTTTGCAATTCTTGTACACTCTAAATCTGAATCTGTCGAAAGCCACTGATTCGCAGTGAAATTAAACTACTCGAATCAGTGAAAATGGCTCCACTCAGAATCAGTGGAAAACCACTGATTGTCTCAGTGAAAAACTTTCACTGATTTAAATAGTGGCGTGAATCAATTTCACTGATTGGATAAATGACGACCAACTGCAGCGGTGATATAAATATTGTTTTTATAGAATTCAGCTAAAAAAAAATGCGAGAAATAAACATATTTATGATAGTTTACTGTTTATAGTGCGCAATTTAAGGTAATTTATAAAAGCAAAAAATTTACCGCAGATGGCTGGGATCGAAATCAGACACCAGTTTTAACGGCCATTTTTAGACGTTGTTTGACGGCCATTTTTACACGCTGTTTAACTGATCGATAATTCAAAAAACAAATCACGGAAAACAGTGAAAAAAATTACTGATGAATGAGTGGAAAATATCACTGAATCAATAAGTGAAGAAAAACTGGCAATTTTTCCACTGATTCATTAGTTAAATTCACTGAAGTGACAGTTGAATCAGTCATATACGGTTAACTGATTGAAACAGTGAAATTCTCACTGATTCAGATTTAGAGTGTGGAGTGTTGCGTTTTTGGTTTAAGTTGTGGTGAATTGCTGTGGTTTATTTACACAACGAGAGTGTAGGGAAAGAGGGTTGTACCCTACCGAATATTTATACCCCCTCCCCGCCCGATTTATTTACCAACGATATTTTGTGATATAGGGGAGCGCAAAGATTACGGCAAATTTTCTCTAAACGTTGTTTTGAACCAGCAACACACGTCGCCGTGTTACAATTATGTCGCCTAACGTCCAAGGAGAATATGTAGCCTGTTTGCTAAATTAAGGTTGTGATGCGCACAATCCATTCCACCTCTCAGTCTTCTAACTCGTGGTTATCGCATCAGCAGCAGTTGTATCTGTGGGATGCCTTACTCGCTACTGGTAACTGATGTTTACAGCTACGGCATGTCGGAGGAGAGAATATTACTTGGTGGCAACTTCCGTCTCTGCTAACAGTGGCTGTATTTATCGACACTGCTTGTACCCGAATGCCCACAAACGCTGCATAATTGCTCTGTAACCAAGTGGTTTCCTCTTCCACTTCCATCGCACGTCACGGAATTCGTATTGCTGCAATCGCCAAGCATATATATATATGCTTTCAGTTGGTTACTTGCAAGGTATCCTCAGACCACAAACTGCGATATGGAACGCGATTTATTCAGACGATTGCGGTGGATTTCGGGTCACCGTTGCAATAGCATCGATCTGGTGCAACCATTCCGGATACAACCCCAAACGATATTCGATTATTCAGATAACAACAGTTGACTCGTAATGTGTGTTACATGCACACTGGCTTACACCACGATGTAAATAGCTAGAATTTGTGTTTTAAATGAACGTCATACTGTAAGTTAACGTGTTTGACTATGAGCTTTGCCTAACTAGCTGATGTTGACCAGTTTTCAGGGTTTGCAATATTGTAATTCACCAACTCTAATAATACGCTGATCAGTACTTAATGTACAGTATAATTTTATCCCTGCTAGCGATTTTATTTTTCCCATAACATTTCTTTAAAAAGGAAAAATCAAGCGCAATACGACTAGTAAGACAAAGTATTTCTTGCAGCTATGCTCGAGGCTAGACTTGATCCATACACCTTCTAGTGCTGCAGCCAAAAATGCTGAATTTGACATTTACAGGCCTAATTACTTTCTCTTTGATTATTCTAAAAGCTATATGCAATTTAAAGTTTCTGCCAAGTGCTGTTCGTTATCAAATATAAGTAGTACTGAATCCAGGTGGACCTTAACATCATTAGATACTTTGACATTGTAACATTTGTAAGTCACACATTGCAAAGTGAAGCGTCTGGTTTAGGTTAGTACTTCGAGTCTCTGATTTCTCGAAGTGGTGAGAAACCAACAATCAAAATCTTAAATCGAAACTAGTTAGAACTACAGCTCATCATACTCGTATGTATTGTTCTCATACACCAAAACTTATTTTATTCTCCTTGTACAATTTTCTTTCCGTATACATTTGGCTTGCAGTGCATTTTTTTTCTTCTGAAAAGCATGTGTGGAATTTATCGAAGATTTTATTACTTACACTTTCGCCAAAACGAAATGTCAGATAGTGATAATTTTGCTTCATCAGTAGTACGAGGGTAACATGGTTTTAAAAGAGTTTTAATAAACGGAGCAAGTGACAAGACCAAAGGTATAGCTATAGTTTTATGTTAAAACTTCGTAAAACATTGCACATTGCCTTTTTTTAAAATACATTTGTGTTGTATTATGCGTATTAAAAATGTTTTATTAATAATTATTATAAATTATTATAAAACGATTATTCAAAAATTGTATATTATAGTTGTAAAGGAGTAGAAATTAAAATGTTACTTCCTCACAATAATTAAATAGTTAAGTGCTACAAATTACTTGAACTATATAAAACCAAATTTTAGGATGTGTTCTTTCGATTGATCACAAAGTAAATTTTGTACAATTATGTCTCGAAAAAACTGTTTTTTTTTTTGCTCGTGCTTATAATTACTGTTAAAGAAAAAAGTTAATAAAATTAATCTGTTGAAAGATGTTTTTACTTTCGTTGGCTTATCATTTGGTTATGATGTGACATAAGATATTTTGTTCTGCAATGAACGTTACGTAAGAGTGTGTGAACTTATCAAGTCACTACGACAAGCATTTTTATACTTAAAGCGACCATATTATTTGAACATTTGAATATAACATGGTTCCGAGCTGTGATCGTTTTCAAGCGCATCAATGGCCTTAAATCATCTTGGGGAAAAAAATGATTGTCACCTTTGTAACACGACCAAATGATATTTTAATTATTCCTGAGTGCACTATTCATAATTCTATGGGTCAATATGTTTTGTTATTTTACCAAATATTTCATTACTGCACACAGTTTACTGTTTCGAATATTATGCAGATAATGCAAGTTTACTAATATGCAGTATTGCAATGCATCGTCTGTTTCAAAATTAAACAGGAGTATAACGAAACAAATGCAACTCTCAGTTTTATACTTCCCGTCAGAAAAATACAAGAAATATTTTGTTTTTCGTTAAGAAATAGGTGAAGTCGATTCATATACTGCAGTAGTACTCTGACTAAATAATAATCCTGAATGTTTTTTGTAATGGGATAAGCTTAGGTGACTAAATTAAATATTATTTTGGAAGTACGCTAATGCAACGCTTTATTGTAGGTTGCAGTAAACTAGACTATGGCGAAAGAAACATATACTAAAAGTTAATTAAATAAAAAGTAGTAAATATTAACGACTGTAATAAAAAGATATGTAATGAAACACGCAGAACTATGCACAAGACATCATAAAGGAAACGAGACAAAAACTACGGAGCGAGTAACCAAACTAACTAACGAGGAGGACATTATACACAGATGCATGCAAATAGTTCTGAATGACAAAACAAAATCATAGGAACAAACAGATGTATGCACAGGAACTGTAACTGGGATTTTCATCGCTGTGTAATCCAGAGTTATTTTGTATTCAGTATTTTCCGTACTAGTCGTTCCTTCTACAGAGTTGTTTATTTATTTAGTTTGTATTGACGGTTAACAGCAGATAGTCTTGGCTCAGTTTTATTTTATTTATTAATCTCTCCGTGTGGCAATTCCTACGCCATACTACGAACAAAAATCTCTGCAGTGGCGAGTGTCAAAATAATACTTCGTTCGAGTAATTTTTAGTTAAAAACTAACATACCATACTATTTGTTCTCAAAGGTTACTATACAAATTATGATTGAAATACAGAAAGGAGTACAAGATAAAGGTACCATTAACACCCTCATATGTTACCCTATTTCGAAAAGTATTGTACGAATATTTACTATGCTAATGGTATACTAATCTGAATGGTATTTCCGCAAACCAGGTACCTGGACACAAACGTATTCAAAGCATTTCACTTGGTATAGTGAATTTCTGGTTACTTCCAACTTTTCTGAATATCTGCTTAGGTTCTCCTTTCCGGAAATTCTCGTGCCTTATGCAAACAAAGCTTTACCAAGACTAGATAATTACACCAAAGGGGCAACGTACCGCATTCGTGCGCAATCATTTTAATAATATTTTGCGTGAGAACTATTTCTGACTAGGTATTACCAAAAAACACCTATTTCCTCCCCATTTTGTGCATATTAATATTAAATGAAATATACTTTATAGATAAATCATAAGTAAAAGTACAATACAACCAAACATAAGGTACTTGTATGCTAACAGAAGTATAAAACGCCTGTAAAACATGATCTTTTAGGAAATAACAGAACATGTTTTATATGGGAAGATTATTCAAAGGTTTGATTGAAAGAGTGTGAATATACTGCGAATAGACTATGGAACTTTTCTAAAGATGGATAAAACTTAGTTACTATAATTTATTTAACTATTTTGTCCCTTTACAAGGTTTGGTACCCCAATTTGTATTTTTAAATCAGACTTGCTGCTCTAAAGCTTATGTAAATTTAAGAAGTAGGTAGGAATGTAACATAACTCAATATTTCCACCTTCATAACCACGTAAATGAGATAAATGATCAGCGTGAACATGGCCTCAAACTGCGTGTTCTTTAGTTAAACAATCCCTAATTTAACACTAAGTATAAAAATAACTTACCAGAGAGGTATTGAAATATAAAAGACAGCAGATTCAAGACTGATAAAGACCCATATCGCCCGAGCAATCGCCATAAATACTAGGATAACTTTTTCAAAGCCTCTTTGAATTTTATAGAATCATTTCCACAAACCCAAGGTATAACTTATGAGCAATGTCATATAACATTTCATCAAAGCGCACATCCAGACTTGGAAGTTTTTGTAGTAATTTCTAGCCTACTTTCTGTGTTTCTGTGTGCATGTGTGGATGTGTGTGTGCTAGATGCGTGTAAAAACTGTTCACGGTAATGTGAGCACTTCTAAAATAACCTTCGAAAAATGTCACTGTTCCTACCTACATATACTGTAGTTTAACGGTTACACTGATTGGTCTGCGTCCAGTAAAGTTGATAAAGAAGGACGAGAAGTAGTTCCATGTCCAAACGTCCAATTAAAAGTGTTATGTTAACATTTGTGAATAGTGAAATTATTTATTTTGCTTCGTGATACTTGAGTGTATTTTAAGCTTATAAATTAACAAATTTGTAAAATATTTAAGTTTTTAGAAATTTTACATTTTTACTTGACCAAAACACGAATAAAGAGATCAGGTCAATGGCAATGTCAAATCTGCATATGGTGTAATATTACACAATATGCATACAAGTAGATCTTAAGCAGTGCTTTCAAAAATGTTCAGTTTACCGTGAAGAGCCTATAGGTGTGTGTGTGTCCTTAAACAAACTTCACGCTGAATCGAATTCCTCCAAACTCAGCACACATATGATACTTAAAAAGGACATCTAGCTTTTATAGTTTTCGACAACTCCGGGCGCTTACTTAAATGGCGACCATCAAACACGTAAGGTGTTGTTGTTCCTCAAGATACATTCAACCTATGTACACCAATTTTTTTTATGGTGACAGTAAATAATGTAAGCATTAAATTTAGAGATAATTATTGATCTTGGTCCGCCATTTTGGAATAGTACACTCCATAACAAAATAAAGCTTTTACGTTTTATCTCGAAAACTACTTATCCGATTCTCGCCAAATATGGCACGTAAATAATAATATGGTAGCCCATGCGAACATATGAAATTTGAAACGATTAGGCACGTATTATCAAACTCGCGCCAGTAAAAATATTCTAGGTTTATTTTATGTATATATATATACACACACCATACAATTCGGACGATTTCGACGAAACTTTGTATGCTAAAAGTATATATTACGAGCACCATGTATGTAAACAAATAACTACTCTGTCTACCAGTTTATAAGATAGTGCCACATGAAGTAATAAAGTTTTTATGTCATATCTCGCGAAACAATTTACAGATCCATATCAAATTTGCCAAACAAGTAGCTCTACGGTAAGCCATATAAATGTGTGTGTTTTCAGTGCGTTATATCATATCTCGGAAGCACTCAACCGATTAATACAAAATTTAACTAAGTTTTTTACTATGATAGGCGGTATTAAATAATGTTTTAAGTGGGCCAGACATTTATTTTCAGCGTGGCGGGTATATAAACATTTAAGCTTAGTATGCTACGTCTACGCAAATATGTAACCAATCATAAATTAACTTTGTATACTGGCAGTAGGGTCTACCTATGCAAGCATCAAATCAGCTAATACATAAACTCTCTCGCCACAATTTTAGATGATAGCATCACATGAAAAATTAAGCTTTTGTGTCCTATATCGGGGAACAATATTATATATACCTCACAAAATTCATGCAACATGTTATACCGTTGTTGTACATCTAAATTAATTTGATTTAAGGAATTGATCAAATACTTAAAAAAAACAGCTACTTAAACATTTCTGTTTAATATACCACATGTCTCAAACATTTTAGACCAAACTTTAAATTCCGGCAGTATCTATGACAATATTCGAATGTGCTTATACATAACCTTTTCGTGCTCCATTTATGAAGCTCGTCCCATGAACAAATGGAGATTTTATGCTTTATCTCGAGGATCAACCAAACTATTCTCACCAAATTTTACATGCGAGTAATGTGTGCAGTAGGGCATGTTAAATTACTTTTTTTTTTGGCGCGGCAACCATTTTTTAAGTGGCATTAGTATAAATGATTCATATTAGTATGCTATATGTACTACATTAAACCACTCAACAAATTTCAACCAAATATTTTGTACGCTAACAATATTCAATAGAAGCACCTATTACGGGCTCAGAGATTCTATTTTGCATGCCTTTTTTGAAAATAGGGCCAAGTAAGGAAATTTAACATTTTGCCATATTTCCAAAACTATTCAACTAATTACAAAATTTAAGTGGGTTTAGCCATTGATTTTAAAATTGCAGCAATATAAATAATTTATATATGTTTGTCATGTCTATTAAAGAATTTAACCAAATTCAACCAAACGTTTATGCTGAAAGTATCTATTGAAAGTATCCTTAACAGAATCTTTTATGCTATATCTCGGGAACCAATTAACCGATTACGGCCAAATTCTTCACACAACTAGAGCTATGGTAGGCCACATAAACGTGTATGTTTTAAGTGTCTCAGACACTTTTTTTTTCAAAGTGACGGCCCTGTAAATATTTCAGGTTAGTGAACCCTATAATACAAAACTTTAGACTGGTTACATCCGAAGTTGATACGCCAAATCGTACACCTCCATAATGCAGTTTATTGCACGCTAGCTTATAGTACGAGGTTTCCTGGTTTCGAGTTCCGGGGAAGGCACGTATGTATTTGTAACTGTCTCATTACTCTTGCACAAGTTTCTGGTTTTATCTTAAATGAAATTACTGAAAACTACACGTCAAGGCCTACCTAGCATCTAAGCTTTTACAAAGTTCAATAAAAATAGAGAAAAGTAAGTTCATTAGTTATATCAATAACTTATTGTTTCGAAGTAACTTAAATGGGTCACTTTCATAATTTTAAATGTTGAAATATAAATGTTTGCTGCTGTGAATGATGAGATTTTTTTAATAGACTGGAAGGTTTTTTTTTTTTTTTTTTTTACCGTTTCCTCTCCTACAATTCCACTGAGACAAACCAGCTTTTCGCATGCGGGGAACGCAGTGAACGTTGCCAGTGGCAGGCGGGTTTTCTCCGGCCACTCCTGTTTCCTATTCTCTTGCATTCCTCTGATGCTCTATCTTTGCTTAATTTCATCCACACCGATGCGGCGCGCGCTGTTCCAGGCCTCATTGTTAAGAGCCGACGAAAACTCTCAACTCCCACCATCTTGCCGATTGTCGTCTTTGTTTGTGAAATGTGAAGAACTTGACATTGGCGGTGTTTATATTATTGCATCCCCTTACGGAGCAGTATGTCATGTTTCTTTCAACAAGAAATAGTGTCCCCAGCAGCGTGTGTTGCACCAGTTACGTTAGCAGCCGAGCGCCTAACGTCTTTATTCCTAATGTCATGGTGGCTATAGTTCGTTATGTTGGAGGTGAAAAAAAATGGAATTTCAATTCGAAGACAAGCGTTACGGAGTGCAGTGAGAGAACAATGGCGAAATGAGAGTTTACTTTAAGGACGATGAATAAATGTAGAATGAAAGCAATGCTGTACTAAATTCGGTTATGTACTCGGGGGTCGATGTAATTGTGATAATTTACAAACAATCCCCATAAAACACTTCGTATTAAATAAAAGCATATTGCGAAATGCGTGTATCTAAGACAAAAATATTTCGTTTGTTGTATTTCGTATCATCACACCATTTCCTCAGACCTCACACGACTTTTTGGAGGAATGAGTGACCATACTTGATCTGTTTGAGGCACATGGCAAGTTTAACTAAACACCAATATAATAAGCTGCACGTCATTTCCAAAGCTATTTTCTTATAATATTTACTTATTATGCTTGGTCGGTATAGTGATCGTGCACGACTCTTGCACGCATCAGTGAAGCCATTAAAATACACGAGTGCACATAAATCATCCTAATATGAGGAAATTATATAATTAGCAATCACTATATAATCAGAGTAACAATATATATCCCCGGACTGTATTCAATAATAACTCTTATTTTCAAATTGTGGAAGTTTTGTATAACAATATTATTTTTAAATAAATTCAAAATGATATCTAAAGTTGGACCATTTGTCAACTTTATTCTTCATCGTTCTTAGTACCATAGTTTTTTGTTAATTCAGCTTTTTTATGGCTACCATAGTGTTAAACTCATCAATAAATTAATATGACTTTTTAAGGAAATATTTTGTTCGAGTACGAAAACTCTAACTCTAATCACTAGAGACCTAAAAACATCGCGGTTTCAGTGGTGTCATTTCGGTACAAGCTATAATTGAAAACCCCGTAAGTTTGTGTTACGTTTGCACTGTTCTGCGAGTTTGTGTACATCTGCTGCAAAACCCTGAGCCAATAATAAATATGCAGCCAAAATGCAAAACCAATCATCGCCCTCCACTGTGACAGCAAGCAAACAACAAGCGTTTTGTATCTGCATTACTGTACGTGAGACTGTGAAGTCTAGCCTACAGATCACTGACCTCACGAACTTTTCAGATCTTTAGTAGGAGCGAAAAACAGAACTTGACTCTGTCTCGTCGGGTACGAACATTGCTGAGACGAAACGAATCTTTTGCTCTAAGTATAGTATAGTTACATTACCGATACGTACAACTACATATTAAAATATTGAAAGTTAACACAAGGCGGCCAGACATCACCTCTTCAGACCATTCAAGAAGACGATAAAATATAGATAAACTAGATACACCAATGGAAATTAAATTAAGAACACCCCAAAGTTGGATCACAAGAACAAGGAGATGATGTGTGGGACTGGTGAAATCATAAAGTCCCTGGAACACCCAGAACATTAAATGCAACACATACATACAGCAGACACCTTAACAAGAAGCATAAACATCCTGAACGGCCACACACATAGCGATTCTGGTATGTAACATGTACAATTGCTGAATGTTTCTCTGGAGTACGGTATGCCACGCTCGCTGTACATCTTGTTGTACTTGGACGACGGTCGTGGCCGGGGCTGGACTGACTGTCAGGCGCCATCCCATCGTGTTTCACACATGCTCGATGGTGCAGAGGTCTGGAGATCTAGCGGGCCAAGGTAGCATGCGTACACCGTGTAGAACACGCTGTGTTTCCTTAGCGACATTGTTTCCTGCAGTGTGTCGAGATATGGTCGGAGGACAGGATTGACAACGCCACGGATGTAAGACGCACTCCTCATGTTTCACTGAATGAATACCAGAGGTGATCGGGACGCGTAACTTCTGGTAGCTTATAACCCCCCGTACTACAATCCCAAGTGTGGGTCCGGTATTGCGACTGGGAATACACGACGGATTGTTCCGCTCACCTTCACGTCTACGAGCGCTAACACGGCCATCACTTTGTCTAAAGCAGACACGACCCTCACTACTGAACACCTGCGATATGACACTGGTCTAATGGTTGCAGAACAGTACGGGCGAGTGGTGGTGTCCCCTCTACACTTGAACAGTTTGTGTTGTAAAACCCGTTTGGATTCGATGATGTTCACTTGGCTTTTTTTCAATGCACTTCCACTAGTATATAATAATTCGTCGCTCACGAGTAAATTCAAAATTTTCACTGGCTCTGATATGAGAATGCCGCTGTGGCGTGGTTATGGTAAATGGCTTCCTTGACATATGGCTCGAGTTTGATTAATTAAAGGAGCAAAGATTTTAACATGTTTACATTAATTTTCTATACCTAATATAATAAGCTAATGACGGAAAAATTTTCCCCTAACTACTTTAAAAATAAAGAAAACAATATAAAAATTAATCAGTAAAGTCGTACTATATTTCGCTCCTGAACATACGTAAATATTTTTGAAGTTTTGTAATTCATTCCGTCCATATTCAGAACTGACTTCACAATTCCCAATGAGTTGTCAGTTACTTTACGAAGAGGCGCGGGTAATGTTTTCCAGTACTTTTCCATAATTGAAAGGAAATATTTAATTTAATGCACGTGTACATATAATCTAAGTTAAATAATTATTACGGAGATTAAATACCAGGAACTACGACAACAACTGTATGGTGGAAGGATGAAAAACAAAAGAGAATATATCAGCCAGCAAGGATCAGTCCCGTGACCTCACGAATAAGTGTTCGGCAATGTCCATAAATTTCATTTTATTCTTCTCCCCGAATATAAATTGCTTTTTTATGCGTCCTTAAAAAAACATCTTGAAGTCGTAATTGCTCAAGTATGCTGCAAAAAAGCGGTGCTTTAACAGCCGAGATCATTAAATTCTTATAAATAAAATGTCAAACAAACTTTTTAAACAAATCTTATAAACGTATAACGTGTTCGGAAAGAATCCGTAGTCACTCTATTTAATTTTGCCCACAATTACAATTATCTTTAACACTATTTGAAATAAGTTACTATGGGATTTTTTTTGTCCTGTCCTTTAATTCACAATTTGGTCTTTTGCTCTGTAAGTTTCAGAAGAAAATAAATTAAGCCGATCCAGAATTTTTTTCACTGTTTTTAATATTTCCCCTATATATTGCATGCGCACGAACAATGTCACAATTCCTAACGATCCTACTCAACGTACGCAGTGGGTATTAAAATATGTAAGCAGTAGTTCATTCACGGAAATGGCATATGAGATTTTATATTGCTCTGTTCTATGTGTTTATTATTTCTACATATACTCCCCATTTTGTCAAAGCCAGGTGCTGTTGCGTGTTCTATTTATTTGTTTATGTTTAGAGAACTTCGATTGAGTGTTCTATTTATTTGTTTGTGTTTAGAGAACTTCGATTGAGCGTCCGGTGTCAACGCATGTGCATATTTTAATAAGGAATACGATTTTGCTACGCAGTAAGAATGAAATAACATTTTCGGATATTTGAAACTGATATTGTAATGCAAAAAGGAATCGTAAAAAAACTCACCGTTACTATGTATGATTCTAAACTGGATCACAAGAGCCAAAAACGTCTTGGTCTGCTTAGTTTATGAATAAAAGTAAATATAACGCGACCCAACCGAAGATTAACTGAATCTGGTACTGTATTATAATGGATGTCAGAATGACAAAAAAAAAAAAGTGGAAAAATATACTACGCAAAAAATAGTTTTGCACCACATGTAACTGGTTGTGCATAAATAATGCCCGCTGGGATATTTGTAACGCCTGGATTGGCATTCTGTGCAGATAGTTTGCATTTTATCGCATACTTTCACTTCGGCTATGGTCAACCTTGTAACTCAGAAATCTTTATGGCGCAAAACATTTTTTAGTAGTGTAGCAAATGCCATCTATACAATTTTTTATTTGTAATTTAAGGTGAATTAGATATTTTGTTATTCTAATACAACCTTGAAATACTGGAAAGTTATTCTTTTGTAAAGTAATTTGATTATAATGTTCGTTTTTCTCTTTATATAGGGCCTAGTGTTTTCTATTTACAGGATGTTTCTAAATTCCCATTACACAATGTAAGGGCTTGTAGTGGGTACCAAGACGGTTACGTTTTGCATAGGAACTTAGGTGTGGAAACGTACCGTTTCCCCGCGACAAACAAAACACCACCACATCACATGTTGACCACTCCCACGTCTGCGACATACTGTACGTTGTTTTTCATCTAAGCCTACTTACAGGAAGGGCTCGATATGACGACCAGCGAAATCTTACACAAACACGGTACCTACGTACCATGTTCTCGTACACACGATCACCAATACCTGGAAGTCCAAGATCCGCGCAGCCATAATCCGTGCCAGCAGGTTCTCCCCTGATTCCACAGGGGTCTCGTAAATCACGCCCTTCATGTGGCCCCACATGAAGTAGTCTAGCGAAGTCAAGTCGGGTGAACGTGCAGGCCAAGCAATCAGGCCACCTCGAGCTATCCACCCCCGTCACTCGGCCTGCACGTTCGCCCGATCTGACTCCGCTAGACTACTTCATGCGGGGCCACATGAAGGGCGTGATTTACGAGACCCCTGTGGAATCAGGGGAGAACCTGCTGGCACGGATTATGGCTGCGGCGGATCTTGGACGTCCAGGTATTCGTGATCGTGTCATATCGAGCCCTTCTTGTAAGTGGACCCAGAAGAAAAACAACGTACATTATGTTGCAGACGTGGGAGTGGTCAATATGTGATGTGTTGGTGTTTGGTTTGTCGCGGGGAAACAGTACGTTCCCGCACATAAGTTTCTATGCAAAACGTAACCTTCTCGGTACCCACTACAAGCCCTGACTTTGTGTAGTGAGAATTTAGACATATCCTGTATAAACAACTTTCACATCATGTAGTGGCAGTTGATTACCAAATCTTCGAGCTTTGAATTCACTATTTTTATACCTTCCGCGTCAATGTATTTATAATTTAGTCCTTTTCCAGTTACCGACACGCGAGAGGGCGGAAGAAAGTGGTAATTTTGCTCTCACAATTACGTTGTCAAGTTCAGTGGAAAGCTTTCTTTAACTCGCGATGCATGTTTCGTATATGATTTTGATTTCATTATCTAGTCATCTTTAATAGTTTTATATTTGAAACCATATTTTACAGTATCATTAAGTTCACTCATTAGTTGTCATAACTAATTGTCATAAATAAAAACTGCAAAACGAAATACAATGCAGTTTTTAATTAATTGTACAAAAAGCAGCACCTAACTGTCCAAAGTAAATGACTTGGTTCTAAGAAAAACTTTCTCAACATTCAAGTTGTTACGTGAAATTTGTAGTCAAAAAAGTAATGACATATTTTGTGCCATTAAGAAAACCGTATTCAGCATGTTTAACAAATAATTAGAACCTTTCGAGCTTTTTGGATAGTACAGATTTGCTGCAAATAAATAGAAGTGTGGTTTTAACTTCTGATTTGTTTATATTTTCAAACTTACATCGAACATATACCTGAGAAGTCCATGAGTATGGGTGGCCTGACATTTTTCTCTAACCTGGACAGTCTAATGCGCCATATCATTACTATATATCTAATAAAACGTGATTTTAACTCACATTCTTTCAGGAAGGCACTTAACGGGAAAACAAATATGTCCGTCATAAACGTGCCACGGAATAGAATAATATTCAGAAGCAACAACGCTTGTCGAAAACTTTTAAGGTAAGCATACTCAACTACTGCTGAATGTGCAGTGCAGTTTGTATAATTGTAACCACCATATTGTGTACTCTTTTTTATTGGTTCAGCATGCTAGTGTGAAGGCGGGTTACATAGCGCCATACTGCTAAAAGGCGTTGGGACGTTTTGTTGGAATGAGAGGACGAGTTTGTAACACGTAACTGATTCGCCTCTGCAGTTTTTATATAACCATGTTATACTGAACTCAATTAAATATTAATAGCATTTCAACTGCTTTGAATATGACTTCGGATTTTGTTTTACAGACAGATCCGTTTCCCGTATAAATTATCTCCAGCGCATTCCACTTATTCTCATGTCAGTAACAGCTTCTTAAATGCATTTCTGTGAGCTAAATTTAACAAATTAAAATGTAAAAATTCAAAAACAAAAAAAATTCTTGAGTTACGCTGGCAGGAAGGTCTGTGAAACCCATGAACAGTTGTTATACTGTTGTAAGCGGCTGTATTTACAGAAGAGTATATACAAGTAGTTGTTCTGCATTTTCATAGTCCTGCGTGTGCCAGTGCGTCCTCACAGAGTTGTGAAAGCCGTCAGGAGCACGGGAGCAACGCCCTTTTCATCTCCTGGTGTCGACTACCTCGTACACAGAACCCAGCCTCCCTGTGGCGCTTAGAACTTTTGACATGCTAATACGCCAGCCTTCCCCTTGATAATCATTAGGAATCACAAGTTCCTCCTCATTATTTGTCCGTGCCTCCCGGTATCATGTAAAACAAAGGCCGGTCTTCCTATGGAAGTCAGAGCCCCATCTACATCTCCCCTGTCGTGTCAGCACCGTCGTTAAAATTTCTTACACGTTGTGGCTTTTATCGTTCGACCAAATATACGTGGATGTCATTAAAGCTTGCGCAGGAGGTGTGCAAGGGGTGCAGTTGCAACCCCATTGGATTATGTCATTAGGAAATTAAAATAGAATCATACAAATTTTCTATCTTCACTAGACAGTGTGTAAGTTTATAATGACCACTGGAGTAAAAATATGTATCTTTGGTATAGCATATACTATAAATAACGTATAAAAGTACAAAAGAACAAGTACTCACAGTATAGTGCTTGTCAACAGGCACACACACAAAGGATGACACATGTTTGACGCGGTTGTGCAGTCGCGACGTTTTGCTGGATAGGCCAGCTTCGTCAGGTGGTGAGTTGTAGGCCAGCTTCGTCAGGTGGTGAGTTGTAGCGCAGTGCCGCGCAACCGCATGAAAAATGTGTCGTCTTTCTTTGTGTGTGCCTGTTGACAAGTACTAGAATGTGAGTAGTTGAGCTTCTTTCCTTTCATATACCTGGTGAATCACTTCAAATTTGCACCACAAGTATTTCTGAAATGAAAGGTGCTATTGATGTGTAGGTTTCACAGCAGCATTATTTAGACAAGGGCTCATATTTGCAGCGCAGACACAGATACAAATATTTATTATAATGTGTATTTTTGAACAAATTTAAATTTTTTTTAAATGGGAAAAAGCCTACTAACACCAAGAAAATAAAACTTGAGGAAATTAGAATGCCAGTGGTGTGTTTTGCAGGATTATGATACTAGTAGTTTATGTGCTATCATAACATGACAATTTTAAATACCTACAGTTGTCTGCTCCATTTTACCGTACCATGTATCTGCACTCTCTTAAGATAGGGATTGACCACCGCTTTTTTTGTGAAATATTTGTTTACGTGAATACGCGTATATCGGTAAATAAATGTTCTGCAAATACGACTTTTTGTCAGAAAAGATTTAAAAAAATATCTATGTCCCTATTATTATTATTATTATTTTTACTTTTGCCACATTATGTGTATTCTTGAAGAAAAAAATACGTGAAAATGGTCAAACATCACATTTTAAAAGCTTGCCTATGCAGTTTCCTTAAGCGGCAAGATAAAAGTACGAATATACGGTCGTAGTTTAATCTATGGTCTTTCATCGCGTGTAATAAAAGCCCAACGTTACAGATCTAATTTGCATAGTACAGCGTTGCGACGGAAATACTACACTCGGTGCACGTTGGAGCGATGGGGCACTAGGTGTGCTTGTTAAATGTTGCCCGTATCGCTCTCTCGCTTCTTGACGTTGGACGCGGGGTTCCCACGAGGGTTCATCTAACTCTTAATAAATGCAAAACTAAATAAACAAATACTGTAAATTCTAAATAAGAAATAGAAAACTATCCTTCACAGGTTGTGTTCAAAATGAAGACAACCAGCTACATTGCTGCACATGTTGTAGCATTCCAGGAGAAATTTCAGAACATGCAACTATCTTCTGGTGTAGTTGCTATGTCCTTGTAGACAGTCTCTTTTAGCGTTCCTCACAGACAAAAATACAAGGGGTCAGGTCTGTTGAACGGGAAGGTCAATGTACATGTCGCCCTAGTCTAATCCAACGATTTTGAAAGAATTGGTGAACACAAGCTGTAGTACATCTTGCATAAATCTTGCACTATGCGCTGGGCAACCATCATGCTGAAACCACAGGATCCTCCTAGTCTGCAGTGGAAGGTCTTCTAACATCTGTGGAAGATTGTCTTTTAGAATGTGAATATACTTTTGGAAATCCAGTGTTCCTTCTATGAAAATAGGGCCTATAAGACGATGGTTCAAAGATTTACACTCCATGGATGCTAATGTTCCACTTGATAAAGCCAATGGGAATCGTTTACTGACCAATAGTGCATGTTTCTGATGTTGAATTGGCCATGATGTGTAAATACTGCTTCAGCACTAAACATGATAGTTGACAAATCTAGTATATTATGTCTTAATGCCCTTGTACACAAGTTAACACAATTTTTAAGATTGTTTCATTATAGCTCTTGATGGAGGAAGACATGATAAGATGGAACTTATGACAGTACAGAATGCGTAGTACACTTGCCTGACTCGTGCCACTCACTCTTGCGATTGCACATGAGCTAACTTGCGGATTGACAGCGAAAGTAGCTAGAGCATTAATTGCGTCCTCTTCTCTGGTCACTTGTTTGTTTCTGCTAAGTTTTCGCAGTGTTACACTTCCACTTTCATGTAATTGGTTAAAGAGGTTGGCAAATAATTGTCGAGATGTTTGACATCATCTATTGGTATATTGTCAAGTGTACACTTTAAAAAGACAAACAGTATTGTTCCTACATTCGCCATACAATATGAGAATGTTGGGATCTTCATCATTAGTAAATAACATTTCCCACAACGTCCTACGTCTAGGTGGCATGAACTATCACAAAGTACTGACAACGTGGTCCCAATGAAATCAGTGTAAAGGAAACAGCATCTAAACACACATACGAATGTCGTAGTCTAGTTATTAAGCAGGTAAATGGAGCCGGCAACTGCCTGTATTAAAAGTTGTCATATTATGATAGCACATAAACTACTCGCACTAGAATCGTGCAAAACACACCATTGACTTTCTAATTTCCTCTAGTTTTATTTTGTTGGTGTTAATAGACATTGCTTCATTTTGAAAATGTAACTTTGTTCATGAAATACACATACTAACAAGTATCGAAACCTTTGTCTGGGCTGCAATTATGACACTTTGCCTAAAATTCAATTCTGTGAACACAACACACCAATAGAACCATTCATTTCTGCAATAGTTGCCGTGCAACTTTAGGTGATCCATCCTGTATATTTGATAGCCTAACAACCTACTTGCCATCTTTACGAATAGCATAGACTATTTGCGATACGTTTGAATATAGTCTTATTTTGTATTTTTAATCTCGTTAATATGGAACATCGTTTTCCGGTTTGCACCCCCCATTGCCTAACTCTGCGCACGCCTATAATTAAAACGATCTGTTTATTTGAGAATCCGGAATTTCAACTAGGTTGTAGTAATCAGAAAAATGTCCATGAGCGTTAATTTCCCTATATTTCTGAACATTGTTGACCTTTCTTCCTCTGTCGTTTCGAAATCGTTTAGATTCCTCCGTAATATACATTCACCAAAGGAGTTTTTTTCGAATGTTATCATACTGATGATACCTGGCAGCATACGGTTACTAATGTTTACAACAAACTGATAACTATGCAAAAGAAAAGAATTAAGTTCTAAGATAATTTGGGAGAACCTTATAAGGACTGCATTATTTTCAATATTCGTTCAAACAAATAAACAAACGATGATTGCGATCAAAGGCTTTAGAAGACATGAAATAATTTTCCCCTTGAGAATCCTCGTCATGGAATTCGAACCCATGACTTTCAATAAAGCAAATGACCCTAAACTTATCGTACGCGGAGCTGAAGAAATATCTGAAAGTGCAACGAAACAATGCACTTTCTAAGAAACAGTGCGCATTGTTTTCCTTTTTAAATTTCCTTTATTATTTATCATTTTCATGTAATATGATATTGCCGTGTATACGATGAAAGAGATAAACGCCGCATAAATAACAGTGGTTACACTCTAAATTCGAATCAGTGGGGAGCCACTGAGTCGTAGTGAAATTTAACTACTTTAATCAGTGCAAACGGCTCCACTTAGAATCAGTGGGAAATCACTGGATGTTTCAGTGAAACAATTCCACTGATTGAATTAGTGACGTGAAACAATTTAACTGATTGAATAAGTGATGGCCGACTGCAGTGTTCAAATAAATATTGCTTTTATTGGATGTAGGCAAATAATTACGTGAAATAAACATATTTACGATAGTTTAATATTTATATTGTGCAATTTACCGTAATTAAAAAAAGTAAAAAAAGTTTCACATGACCGGGTTTGAACTCGCGCACCCTTAGACTCTAGGACGTTGATTCCTATTTTGCACGCTGACACTTTCTTGTTGCATATAGGTACTGAATACATCAACTGTTAACCTTGTCTGGCGTAACATGTCTATACATGTCACCTGAAGTTTTAACTAAACATGATTTCAACCCTTTTTGCATGCAATGTTACTGCTTCAATACATTTTTTGCTATGCTAACATGGATTCTGAAGAGATACTCAACCATTTACTATAAAATATTTTAAGAATTTCCAACTGCCTAGAAATTTTACACTTTTAGTACGTTATAAAAATCAAATATATATATACATATATATATATGTAATTTTTATAATGCATATAGGTAGACTATAAAATGTATAGCTATATTATATATATACATACGTTTGTGTGTGTGGGTGGAGGAAATTAGGATAGTTAGTGAAGTTGCCTTAGCTCATATTTACGCAGAAAATATCACATCATAGAGGATGATTTTTATTTCAGAAACTTGATTTACAATGCTGGATTCGTTGCAATTAGCACTGTGTGTTATTTGGGACTGTCCTTTAAAGTGAGAAGGTAGAGGAGAATAAGGGATCTTGAGCGCCTTATTTTATCTCGCAAATCAGCATGCTGAGCCCAATATAACGTTAAAAATAATAGGGGAAATTCTTGTCCCAAGACGCCAACTCTTGCTCACGTATACCCGCATGCGATTTCAATAATAGAGTCGGCACTAATGAATTGAGAGAAGAGAATTACTTCATGTTTAAGACCCTTAGACTGCTGAGATACTAAGTGGAGTTTGCTGAACTTCTTTATAAGATTAATGTCACTACTTCTTGAAGTGATCAAACTGATACTAGCGTGAATGTGTGAACGTTTCAAAATGTGTTTATTTAATTTACAGCAGTCTACATTATAGCAAAATAAATCTACTTCTCCAGTCTCATTTTATTTTATTTTCTCGTTTAAAAGACAGTTCTATTGAGGGCTTTCATAAAGTGGGTATACTTGAGCGAATAACATTCCTTCCGTGTTTATTTTCACGTCTGCCTCAGCTCTACAAAAATAATTACATTTTCGCTCGTCTTTGTGCCTGCTTCCGTGTGCTAGAACTTTTTTTTCCCCTCACTTACTGAGTATTTCCAGTGTATGCGGTCTGTCGCTGGCGTGTTTCCCACACCGCCGTTTCTTTATTTTACTTCTAAAAGAAAGGGGAGCGGTGGTAGGAAGGGAGAGGAGTAAGAAAAAGAGGAGGTTAAAATTTTACCGTCTCTATTTGCGAGCATAATACAAAGAGAGGTGGAAATTTTACAAGTCGATTCAAAAAGAGTTAGAGGTCTTTATTTATAGCAGGAACGCGACCTGAACTCGGTGTAGGAGTCGTGCGAGCCAGCCGGGTGGAAAATTAAAAGTTAGGTTCGAGTCAGTGGGCCGCGGACAGAGCTGGGAGACGGGGCGGCCGAACACAGAATACAAAGTGCGAACGAGAGGCTCCGCGGCGGCTAAACGAAGGCTCCTGCAAACACCGACCGAAGAACAACTCATCATCCACGGCTAAGCGCGAAGGGAGTTTCATAATTCTTATTACTTTATTTTCGAATTTCTCTTTGAGGTTTGAGGCACAGGAAGGCCCGTGGAACTAGTGCGTGACGAGATTTAGGTGGCTCGTTCGCCTTAGTGGGAGGTGAGTAGTCTAACCACTAGACCACCGTGGCCCCTCAAGCCCGTGGAATAAACAAGTACCAACTTTCAACAACAGCATAAAACGAAGTTTGTCGCTGAGGTAAATGTTGGGTACACTGTAAAAAAATGTTCTGGTAAACTTCCTAAGCTCTAATGGAAGTTTTGAACATATACGCAGTATGGTAATAAATAATACCACACATCAAACTGCAGATATAGGAATGTTTAACGTCTCTACTATACAAAGTTGGGAACTTCCCTATGCAATTGACTGTTTCCTGAGAAAATGCAGGAACGCTACAATGCATGCATTCCTGCTTTCTCACTAAGCATATACACTGGCATGGTAAATTTCCAAATAATTTCTTAGAGTATAGCTAAATCAAAAGTTTGCAAATCAAGCACGATTTGAATACACGAACTCTTTTCATTATGTTTTGCTTCTAATTTGTGGCGTATGAATGAACAAATGTTTTAAGAAAGCGAGCTGAGAAAAAAAAATGCTTTGTATAAGTTTTTATTTAATATAATTAATAAATCACTCGTTTCAAAGGAGTAAGTGGCGCAGAAGGGCGAAGGAAAGTAGTTTCGATGTAAATGAGGTTTTTCAGATGTCAAAATTCAATCTGTTAATGCAGCACTGTATTTGTAGTTCGACTTAGTTCAAATGTAAGTTAATACTAATAACCTTAACAATAATTTCCTCTGGTTAAGAATTTGTACATAGAAATCATACTTAATTTGTGAAAATCGGGTATTTATTTTAGTGGTACGGATATCTGATTTTGTGATAAGTATTACGTATCTTCGTGAGTACATAAATATAAAAATTAATTTTAAAAACACTCAATGAGTTAAATAATTTCGATTTTAAGTTTTATTTCATTAAACAATGTCGTCATAAGAATCTGCTTCAAACATAGTTCAATCCTAATTTCACTTAAATTACTGTAGATATTACTCGGAGGGAATTTGGTGGAAACAATATTTGTAGCAATATATAGTATGAGTATAAACCTTATTATAAATCTGATATAAATATACACAATGTTAACACTTATTTGTGGTAATGAAGCAATATTTTTATCTTCAACAGAAATTCAGACTTAACAATAAGAACTGTGTAAAGGTGAATAAAATATGAAAACCTGTCTAATTTCAAGACCATATAACTGGAAACATTAATAGAACAAATTGCTAACAGATCATAAAAATATATTCCGGTTTGACTAATCCCATTTCCCCAAACTGAAAGACACTACTGTAGCTGCTGTTAGCGCAACTTTCGCTTTGTGGCGTTTGCTCGCTGATATCAACAAACCACACCAGCACTGGTGGCAGCCCCAAGTCGCCACCGGTTTGTTCCCTATTAACTTCCATTAAAATGACATTTGCCCCGTAGTTCGCCACATAATCAAGCGTAAAGATACTTCATTGCCGCTTGTAGCCATTGCCAGAATCGAGGCGGAACTAGTCGTCAAGCATAATAATTTGGAAATAATATTTGTAGGTGCTAACAGGACAAACAAGGATATTCCACGAAATCGTTGCAGCAAGTAATGTCATCTTGATTTAGGCTTTCCAAGGTTTTCCAAAATAACTCCAGGCGAATGCTGGGATGGTCCTTATACAGACTCTCCACGATTATTTCCCAATTCCTCAATAATTTTTCCACTTACGAGGGCCTTGTCGCAGTTTAAACACACTCAGAAATATCAAATAATTATAATAATAATAATAATAAATGTATGGCAATTTCCCCAGCCCTCACATATAGTTAAACAGAATCTGAGTACACTATCATCAAAGGGACTGAAATGTAACTATTCTGCATTAACATATTCATTCATGGATTTTTATCCATGTACTATGATATTTCCTTCCCTTTGAACTTCTCATCAGCATCACTTCCAACATTCTTTACATTGTTTCGACGTCGCTTGAACTTGTTGGTTGACCCAGGGTTGGAATAGCAGTGAGTTGCTAGCCTCCCATAGCTAGGGTAACAGGTTGTATCGCACCCCTAGGTCGAGGGAGAAAAGAGATTCTCATTAGGGCGACGTGGTAGGCATGGTCTTGTGTGGGTTGTCTTTTAGTACTCCGTTTTCCCCGCATTCAATCTTCCTCTGTTCCATTCTTATAATTTTACATATTGCTTTCTTTGCGCTATGGTCCTGTTCCTCGGTAAAGAAGCTGTCTCTCAGTTAGCCCTGCTACATCTCATCTAATCTGTGTTGTTCCCACTTGTAGGCTTGAAATAAGTGCATATTTTAATTTATATTTCATATTAAGATGTACATGGAAAGGAGACATTGGATCGTCTCCCAAACAACACTTGATGGATGGAGTTGGCAAGTGTTTTCTTCCTGAGTGTGCGACCTCTACGAGAGGAGTCTCCCTTGTTGTCAAGAGCACTCTACAGCACATCTACGTCGGTTCGAAGTGGACGCACAAGCGGCGAAGTACAGTCGCTCGCTTCTCCTCGCCCTTCATTAGTGCCCTACCGGGGCCACACAGCAACTTCACCTCTCCTCACATTCGGCTGTGCTCTTTCACCTGAATTATCACTCATTGTTATAAGCACCATTCCCCTTCCCCGTTTTTCCCTGCGGCCGTTCCCTTTGAAAGAATATAGCCCACACCAGTAAAAATGTACCAGAGCTGTAAAAGAGTTTGACCCCGCGGAGTTACGCACAGAGGCCGAAGACAACGGGACCTCGTGGTTCCTAGCAGTCTCCGAACTGCCTGTTTCCTACTAGGTTCCTAGAAATATTTCAGCCATGCTGGTATTTAAGCTCGGAATATCGCCGGTCCATGGCGATCACGGCTTTGAACACGCGTGCTTGACACAAAATGCAGTAGAACGAACTATTTTTTGTTAATGTGAGAGGTAAATATTTAATATATGCTTCCTTCTAGCTCCCAAGACATTTTTCCCAGTACACCCGATTTTAAAGGAGAACGTAATTCTTTCAATTTTTATTTATTGTACTAATCAATTTGTCAAAGATTCTAAACGTATTGGCAGTCGCAATTGCAATGAGAACAGTATACCTAACCAATATATATTTTTAATTTAAAAGTCATCAAAAGATTTGAAAACAAAGTACTTTGCTTTACGGTAAACATTTCCCTGTAAATAATCCGTAATTGAGATATTGCAGCTTTTATTTTGTTTTAATAACAATTTTGTAGTGTTGAACTAATGTTAAAAGGCTAGGCAAGTCCTGATAGGTAATTTGAGAGATCACTTAACCTACACTGACACATGCAAGGTTAGGATCCCAGCCGAAAGTAATGTTTCGCAGATCAACTTTCAAAATTACGCTGATGGAGTGAATACGGTCACGTGTGATGCTATATTAACAGCAAATATGTTCCGTTCCTCTAGTAGAGATTACCTTTCTGCATCCGGAGATGGGAGAACGACTGATATTACGTCGCAGTAATAAATTGGAACTGTGATCAATTTTACACCCGCGTGATCCAGCACGTCGGAAGACAAAGCTAGGGGCCGCGTGCGTGCGTGCATGTGCGGAAATTTGAACGCATTTTGTCGGTTGGCGATGGTTCCTGCCCCCTCCCCTCCTTAACCCCCCCTCCCCCCCACTCACTCCTTTCAGCGCGTGCTTCCGAACCTCCATTGTTTGGTGTGCAAATATCATTTCCATTTGATTAGGCCTCGTCACCGGAGTTTCATCTCCCCAACCCCTTCATCCTCTTTTCCGTCATTTTGCGCACGCACGCACACGCTCCTATTCAACCTTCCGCTTTGCGGTCAGCGACGGGTGATCGATCATTTGCTGGGTTTATCATCAGTCAACAATTGCCGACCTTTCAACACTCTAGCTGATGATGAGCATGTGAACCGCCTGTTACCTGTAGCTCATCTCTGGCAAATATTTAAGCTGGGCGCGAAAGAGGCTTTCGGCGGCGAGAAAGACGAAACCACGCGGCTTGCAGCCAAGTACCCGTCGCTCAGCCAGACCAGCGTCCAACCTCGACGGGACTACCATCTTTTTGATCTTCTTTCCCCGTGTCAACTCTTAAAGCGAGTAACATATAGCTGAAGATTCTCCCTGGGCTATGCCAATAAAAAAAACACTCAAGTACGTAAACATTAATGACGAGCAGATAGCCAAATTTACATTGAGCTCCGAAAAACCTTGTCGCAACTGCACTAAGTCGTGAAGGCTGACGGGCCTCCACGACACACGGCAGCGCCGCCTAGCGAATATGTTCGCATATTTTTACACACTGTTACGTTTATTATAATTTCGTATTAATTTCAGCGAAAAGTGACGGTTCTTTAAGGCGCGTATCCTTGAGGAGAGTAATTACTCTCGATATGTGTCCCATAGCTCAAGATTAACTGGCAGGACTGTGTCCATTGCTCTCGTGAATGTTCCCTCCGAAGTTGTGCGACCTAAAAATCGAGATTTTTGGGTTCCGGACACTCAGAACAGTGTCCATCTACCAGTATTCGCAATCGTGGCACCGATAAAGGCACTCAGGAAAAATAAAAGGTTTTGTTGAATCGAACAAAGTTTGTTTGACGAAACCATATTAATTGTTTATATAGGGGCAATGAAATATTTTGTTGTTATAAAAACCACATTATTTTGTTGTTCTTATTTGGTTGCCTCAAACAAATATTTTGTTCGTGCAACCAAATATTTGTTTCGCTCTATGTACATTAAACAATTTCTGTTAATAAACAAAATAATTGGACACCCAACCGAGGTTGGAGCCTGAACCACCTGCAGCCAAGCTAACAGATATATAGTAACTACTTATCAAATCATAATGTTTTTTAACACATGCGTTTCAAAATACTGTACAACGTACGCTAGTAAATATTCCAAGTTCTAGAACTTTATTTTTGTTTCCTGTTGAACTTTATTTATTAAGATGTATATACCATTATTAAGAATCAATAAAACCACTACTAAACACTGTTACTGTCCATATTTTCAAAAAAAATACAAAAAAAATGTCGAGCTGTAAATCGAAGGAACGCAATCAAATGAGTGATCCAAACAAATACATACAGTTGATTCAACATAACGTTTTGTCTAATTTATTTTGGCCTAACACAGAGGTTTTATTTTTTCAAGCGGGTAATTTGTTAGGTGAACAAAATTGTGTTTTTTCAAGTTTTGTTTACTTAGCAAAATATTTTTCTGGGCAACTAAATGTATTTTTGGACCTATAAAAACAAATGTTTTGTTGACTGTTCTCACAGTGTTTGAAAAAGTTATTTAACTCACTCACTGAGAAATAATTTCTTTAAAACTCATTTTCCATTTAAACTCTGCTTCTGTAGACTTGATAGGCGGAGCCCTCAAAAAACTGTGGGTACTATGTGTCATTTCAGTAACAACACAACTGATTTAAACAAAAATTGTATGTCGGCAGTCCAGAAATTCTACATCTAATTCAGGGACATGAGTCGTACTTGTAATAAGACATCACATAAATAAATTAAGTTCTTAAGTCTTACCAGAGAAATCGCTCAACAGATTTCCGGCAATTTCGGTAAACAAATAGTGATATGGCAATAGTAGTAGGATTTGGAGGAGTCTGGGCCAAGGGTATGGGGATAGGAATGCAAGAGCGAGGAGCCGCCATGTCGTTACGTTACTGTCCGCCATTTTTTCCCTTTTTCCCTCAAAATGTTCCTTTTTTCCCTCAAAATAGACCAAAATACACTAACAATTTCCCTTTTTCTCTAAACATTTCTCAATCAGCTCCGCCTCCACAATCAGCTCCGCGATCAGGTGCCATTTTGGAGTCATTTAGGGTCACTAGGGGTCAGTATAGGTCAAAGGGTCAGTCTTGTGAGGTGTAGGTCCGACAAAAGGAGTCAGTTGTATACTTTAAGAGTGGCCATGATTTATAGGTGAGAGAAGAACATTTCTGGAAGAAACTGTCGAAGATATAATTGCATGACAATGTGATCAAGGTACTGGCATCTAAAGCCTGCCTACCTATCTGTATGCGTGTGTGTGTGTGTGTGATGTCTCAATGCCTGCATGTGATTGATCAGCTGCAATAATTTAGTAACTCGGTGATTGGTTGGTCGGTGTCTGTACAAAATATTAATGCTGCAATATGATTGATTCAAAGTCAATATAACATCAAAGGGTTTGCACGTGCGTATATTATAAGAAGCAGGGAGGTAGGCTGTGAGGCTTAGTGTGACAACGGCTGTTGTACAGATACGTCGTCTCGGCTAGCTTCTGCATCTTTGCATAGATTTTTCTAGAGTTTATGTTTTCAAGGTCATGGGGTGAAGGTTAAGGTAGTCTTCATATAATATGGTGGTGGTATTCTGTAATGTATTATGCTTGCAGACTTTTATGCATTTTTCCTCGAGTTTTCGATTTCAAGGTCATTAAAGGTCATGGAGTCAAGGTCGAGGTAGTCTGCATTTATCATGGTGGTAGTAGTCTGTAATGTATTCTGCTTGCTGACTTTTGTGCAATTTTCCCGAATTTTGGTCTTCAAGGTCATTCAATGTCGTGGGGCCAAGGTCATGGCCATTGGCTTCCAATATGGCAGTATACCAAGATGATGGTCGCTTACCAAGATGTTGGTCACCTACCAAGATAGTTATCACCTACCAAAATTGCGGCTACCTACCAAGATGATGGTCTCCGGTAATGTATAAATAAATGACGAACGAAAAAATCAAAATGACGGAATGATTATAGGTGAGGGGTGTGGGGGTGATGTAGTCAGTCATTTGCTGGAGTCGAACAGAGGTGAGTAATTGGTGGTGCTCGGAGGACCTACGGAAATGTAAGTTTTTATTTTATTTTATAAGTTTCGAAATAATTTTTAACAACTTTTTAGTAATTTTTAATAATTCGTTTCTATTAATACATTATTTGGGATTTTTTTTAGAAATTTTTCTGATTCTTTTTATTTTATTTTAGGTTTTTGTATTTTAAAAGTTAAAGGTCAAAGGTCATCTGCATACAATATGGATGCAAGATGGCTGATGCTTAGGCCTGAGTCCTATCCTGTATGTATTGTATCGATTTCGCATAAGATATGCCTATAAAACCAATATGGCCGCCACTGCTCTGTAGGTTCTAAGGAAGCCCCTCAAATTAATTAAATTGGCGAAAATTGGATTTCAGAGGCTTTTTTTCTGCACGAGGGGGGCTTCTAACTTCCTTTGAGGGAAGAAAAGAAAATTTTTAGGGAAACAAGGGAAATGTTTAAGGGAAAAGGGAAATGTTTAGGGTATTTTGGTCGATTTTTGGGGGAAAAGGGAAATTTTGAGGGAAAAAGGGGAAAAGGGGAAAATGGCAAAATGGCAGTCGACGATGTGACAATATGGCGGTTCTTTCTCCTGCGCTCCTATTCCCCATCCCCGTGGCCCAGAATCATCGAAATACTACTACTGGCAATTCACCACAAACATGTATGATTTTACCATATTAAACTCTTATTTTAAAACAGTGGTAATATACATATTATAGGTAAGAATGCCACATTTGCCGAACTATATAATCGAGTTCAGCAAAACGTAGTAGGTAGATAGTTCCTATTCAAGGAATTAAATAAACTTCACAGACTTTTTGAATCCCATTTTCTAATATAAAAATACTTTTAAAAATAAAGATCTTACATCGCATCTCTGAAGCTATTCAACAAATTACCAACAAATTTGACTATGAATAGTGCTATAGTAGGCCATCCTGATATCTATTGACCAGTAAATTATTTTCGAAGTGGCGGTCATATAATTATTTTAGTTTATTTCTTATGCCGTATCTACCGATTGATTTACACAATTTTAACAAAAGTCGAAAAATCTTATATATAATATTTCTGAAATTAGTCCCCAAAACTTCAACGTACTGGTGGTGCTTTACAAATTACCCGGAGAAAGGACTTTCAAATGGACGATGTACACATTTTCAATAGAGCTCCCTTGTCACAAATTGTTACATATTATAACTATGGGACTATTTAACATCCAACTTGCTATGCTGACAATTCTTATTGTGTGTACAAAATACGCTAATTGATAGTTTTAAAATTAAATGTTATATCTCAGTAACTTGATAACCAATTCCCACTAAATTGTGGACACAAGCAGTATTATGGAAATCAAACAAAAACTTTGATAATGCAGTTTTTTTTTTCAAAATGGTATTGTTATTCCTGAAATAATCTGTTGTACCGTAAAAAAGTTTTTACTTATCTTTGATGCACTTAAATATGTATTGTTTGTGCTAATTACAATAAGAAATTACTTTAATTGTCTGCCATTTTCAAGGCATAACTACTAATAGTTATCGTTATAGGCAGACATCACACCTCAGGAAATGCTCGACTGATCACTCTCAAACGAAGTGTAAAATTTATTTAGCAAGGACTTTTATTAAACACGCATGATCCTGGTGTCTGCATTTATGAGCCTACCATAAAGTTAATTGCATATAGCAGAATTATTTTTAACTGCAAGTACAAACGTTGTGAGGTGGATTCCCTATGCAAAATACGATAGAAAACTTTATATGACCCATGTTCTTACAGTAAGTCGCAAGGGAGCTAGGTACCCTTGAAAATAGATATTTCAAAAAGGTTTTAATTCAAAGTAATAAAACATTATTGAGATGAAAGAAAAAAACCGGTAGCTGGCAAGATACCAAGTGAGAAAGTCACACCTGGATAATAGTGTTTATGTACGTTGATGAACACATATTTAAAACGCCATTAAAAGAATTACATCTATGGGTTACACACACTTTTTGGATAAAAACATAGAACTCCCTGCTTCCTCAATGAATGGGGATGCTGTTACCCAACAACCGTTCGCAGATTTAAAATCTGGATTTAAGACAACAGTAATCACGAAAAAGCATTTTCATCTCAAGTGGGTTTTATTACTTTTAATCAAAACCATGTGAATGATCGATTTTCAAGGCCACCTACCTCCTTTACAAATTACTGTAGGACATAGATAGTATAAAGTTTTCAATTTTATTTTTCATAGGGGATCACCTCGCAACTTGTACGCGTAGTTCAGGATCAACCTGTACATGTACAGGACATAGGCTGATAAGTTATGTCAGTAACGTCTTGTACCTAAGTACAATTATATGTTTTATACAGTTGACGGCTTAACAGTTTTAAATGTAGCGCGTGAAAATAAGGCTTGAATTATAATGCCTTTAAAAATAAGCCAGTAGTTTCTCCTACGATTAAGTTATAATTGATGAGGAATGTGTGCAAATTGTATTATAATGGCCGACAAGGAATCACCTACGCTTTGAAGGATAATTTACTCTCCCGTGTAGAAAATTGGGGTACAGCAACGTTACACGCCAACTTGCTTCTGGATCCACAAGTAGGAATATTTCATAACAATCTCAGGAGAGCTGCGACTCAGCCGTATTAATCTTCCTTCTTTGACGACGGGTCGAGTTCTTTCTTCCCCCGACACCAACACTTAAGTGGATTGATATTTTGTATCGTATAATCGATGAGGACTCGAATATAAAAGTGATATATCGCAAGGAATTTCTCTTCGCGCTTCTTGCGAAGAAGTTGCCGCGTTGAATAATGGCTAGGGATCCAGGAGGAAGAGAGCAGGAGACACTTTTTTCCCTTTCTCGCCAGCGGTCGATATCATCCCGACAAACACACTTCGCGCAACACCTCCAAACCATGCATCTCTGCTTTCAGTCGCCGCTACTTCGATTTGAGTTTCATGGAGCTTACTGAACGAGAAGTTTATAAGATATATATATATATATATATATATATATATATATATATATATATCCGAGACGACATGCAAGTCATTCGCAGACGTTTTTCATTACTGTGCGTATGGGGGATCCAAGAATATGTAACTTTTCCTAATGATGGTAAATTGGCGCACAATCTAGTTCTTTAGTAAAAAAGTAAATTTCATTATATATATATATATATATATATATATATATATATATATATATATATATATATTATATATATATCTGTACTTTAAGTGCGTCCTAAACCACTTTTGTACTCGTCTGTGGCCGTACTGCCTTCGTAATGTAAAGTCATGACGTCATGTACATTCCGTATGACAAGCGATACACATCACAGACGGGAATCATTGAAGAGATTTGCTTGTCTCGAACTTTATTTTCGAGGTAAATATATTTTACAGCTTTGATCAATGAGCTGGCCTGTCTAATTTTATTTTCCCCTTTTCCGGTCTGTTTTTCCTTTTTTTTTTATATTTATTGCTTCCGCTATGTACGCCCATCGTCAGCTTACATATGTATAGTCACTAGGCCCTAAGACATGTCTACACTTCAATTACTTTATTAAAAACAATCCCGCTTTTTACTATAACTAACAATTGCATATCTATTTAAAAATGACAATAGCTGACTTACCTTGTAGTTCTATCTGAAATCATTCTGCTACAGAAATCCTATGTCCCTACTTCAATTATTTTCCCCTTTTCTGAATACAAATACTGAGATGAGGTATTTTTCGTGGCGTGGAATTACAACGTGATTCCTGTAATCATAAAATTATTTACCCTAAAATTATTCATCAATGAACTCAAAACTTTTGACCCAACAAGGAACGCAATTTTAAGTTGTTTGCAATGTAAAATTTTACTCGTGCCTCACGTCAGCGTGTAATTACTGTAGGTAAACACCTGAGGTAGGCTGTGACACCAGTAGGGTAGTATACTTTTAAGCGTATTCGGTACGCGCAACTCGTTACCTTTGTACTCCCATCTGTATCAAAAACTGAATTAATAATAACAAATAATAAGTAACAAATCGCACTGAAGTTAGAATTTATGGTCTTACTTTGCATGCTCCTGAAGAGAAAGGCTAAATACAGCGGGACATCGTGATTACAGTGGACTTCGTTCCACGTGGATATAATATGCTCATTAACAGTGCGTTGGACATAAATTAACGCTATACACGTTACTAACAGTTTACATTTTTATGTAAGCCAACATAGACAAAATAATCGAAAGCAATGCTACTTAATTATTTTTACTAATTTTTGAACAAATATTTTTCCGAGCTATGTATTCCGTCGGACTTTTTAATATGTCGCTGCGGCGGGAATTATTATGGAAAATAAATGCATCAGTATGACATGACATTTACTCACAAGGTTGGCATAAGTTTTGTGGGTAAATCTGGGATTGCCTTTCTTAGTTTGTATTGTTTTTGAAAATATAGTGGACTCGAACTGACGTATTAGAAATTAATCAATGTTCACGCCTTCTTAGCTAGTTGACGCCTGAGGCTGTGCACAGGGAGAGCTACACGACAACTGCCACCAAGCAACATCCTGTCGTGTCAACTTGTAAGGCGCCCAACTAAGGACGTTGTCCCGGACAAAGGAGATATGTGCAGGTCGCGGAAAATTTCAACGGAAGTGAAGGATGGTGGGAATTAGTCGGTTCAGCGTTGCCGGAGGCTGTCTGTTTGAACGCGTTGCCCCTGGGGCTGGGAGTTTGCTCGGCAGGTGGCGGGACCGAGTTAAATACGGGTGCTGTGGAGGTACAGGATCGCCGTGGTCAGCTCTACGTCACAACCAAGTCGGTTCACTTCTGATTAGTGGCTGCACGCGTCGGCAAAACCCATATCTGCCAAAGTAGACTAAGGGCAGGTTCACACTTGCGTTGACGAAACGCGCGACGGTTCAAAGCGCGTTTTACCGACACATGCTGTAAGGTTCACACCTGCGTTAGGAACATCGCAGATTTCAGTTGTCGGCATTCTGGTGTCTAGTGACGTCGTGTGCAGCAACATAATTCAAGTAATTCAGAGGAAAAAAAAGAAAATAGTTTTCGTGTGACATGTGTATACATGGATGTCGAAACATAAAAAAAAAATATGTCGGTTCATCCTTATGTAAATATCAAGTTGTTGAAACACGTACTTATTTGTTACAGGTTTTATGGAATTACGAGAACGTGTTACTAAGTTCTCAAATTACTTTCTAATGAAAGCAAAATCATTCGATGAATTGTTAGTAAACCTTGAGGATGGAATAAAATTGGAAGACACCAAATTAAGGGTTGGCGGAAATGTTGGCGATTATTTGAAGGTAAGTGTGTTTAAACCACAATACTAATTTGTCGTAGTCGGTACAACGTTATTCATTATTTAAGCAAACAAATCAGTAGATATATTCGCAGAAGAGATCATTACTTTAACATCCCGTTGATGTGGCATTGTCTGAATGCCATCTTGTTGAGATACTTGGTGTGGGCTGTTTAGATTATGCAATGGATTAGGAGTCGAAGTCACCTGGTGCGTTGTCAACGACGTACTCGCAGTTGAAACTTGGTATGATTTCGAAGCAGACTGTCGAAGCAAACCGTGGCGCAACAAATGTGTGTTGTCGATACATTGATGGAGTGACAAAGGGTGGATAATGACTGTGATAAACACTCAACGTATATGCATGTGAACCATTATTGTTGTTGTAGGGTGTTGATCCAACACTGTAATTTAGTATCGGAAGAGCGTTTGAGGAAATGTTTGCATGATGTATATTATTCTGTTTCGGATGAACTTCATTACATTAATTACTTCATACCGTAATTCGAGTTTTTTATCAACAGAAAACGTATTTACTGTCGGCAATAAGGACTTGAAAAAATGTACGTCACCATTATTTTCGCTGTTTGTTGTAGACATTGGTAACGGCGTATCAATAAAATCCATTAGACACATTTGCTAATCCCTTCGTCTTTCATTATATTAAATACGTCCTTGGGTGGAAGTGAGGTACAGTTCAGACTTTCCATAGACATAAAAAGTCATAAAGAAATACTCCCTTTCTTTGTGCCAAATCAAACTGTGTGTTGTCTGGAAACTGTAAGTGAGTGATACTCAATTGCCAATGTCTCCAGAGATGTGCCCATAATCTTAAATGAATCAATGAAACAACTGTATGTCTCGTATACCTCCCTGCGAGCTTCTCCCATGGGGAATGTATTCTATAATGCTTTTATAATTTTCTGAGGAGATTCTAATCACTTTGATACTACATGGATTTTCGATTATCACGGTTACATCTGTGTTGTATTAAAAGTTTAATTAATTTTTGCGTATTATATCAATTTTTTACTATTGTTAACAATATTGATTATGTATTGTTGCAGATTTCATCCAGACATGTATCGGAGACAAACATTCTTTCTTCTGGTTATTACCCGAGGAATGTTTATCATAACATTGTGTCTTTTACTAAAGATGTCAAAAAGATGATAGATCTTGGACAGTTAAGATCCTTGATATAGAAGAGAGTTATATTTTGTTGTATTTTTGTACCATTTTGGTCTTCAAGGAAAAACTGTTAAAGCTGGTAGTGGTTTGTTGGAAATGTGTTTTTTCAGAAGGTCTCATGTCGAGAAGGAGCCTGCACCAAAGGAGATCAGTGATAATCTGTTGGAAGACTTTTCCAGTTCATGACGGCAAAGTCCTAAATATCATACTAATGAAGTATCACTGGCCTGTTAGTTTTTTAATTAAGAGTAATGCCCCTTAAATTTTATTTGGCAAGTATAAAATAATACTTCTTTAAATATCTAGGTTCACTTGAAAATAACAATTTGATTAAAAGTGGTTAACTAACTTAAATCTTTTTGCACTACATCGTTTTCAAAACAACTTTATAAATTGTAACACAATAACAATGTGTTTTTAAGGCGGCCATATACATGGTGCTTGAAATGCCATTGTAGCGTATTTGAAAAATGCGTATTTAAAAGAAACTATTAAACATGCCCCCAGTAGGATAACCTACTAAAAGAAGCCCATTCCAAAAGGTGACGGAATGATACAATCAAGACACTACGCACACTGGAAAATTTATTTTCATGCCCACAAAATATCTAACAACGGCTTACTTATTTGGTCTCCTTTTGCGAAGTGATGCAACCAACATCACTTGTTATCCACATTTGTCCACACCTCATGTTAGTTCAACTATTTTATGCATTTTTCGCCATAAACTATCCCATTGGATGTGCGGATAATTACCAAATCTGTAATTACTTAGAGCCAGGAATCGTAGCGGACAATCTTCACATTCCAGGTACACAGTAATGTCTTGGTCTTGTCTCAAAGTGCTGGGAGGAAGTTATAGGCGAATTTAATTTAATTAGCTGCAAAATAAATAATGATTTTTTTCGGTAAATATACTAATTATTCTACAATGTTCAGTAAGAACAAAGATTTGCAATGGCTGTAAGACAGTATAGATTTGTACATGTGCGTGCAGTTGGGATCGCAACACCTGTGTGCTCCATTTTCCGGCCTTGAATCGATTCCTGTGGTGTGCTGAAACGGAGAAAGCGATTCTTTCATTTTCTATTGAAGGCCTCGGGGCAGCCATGTTGTTCTCTGCTGCACGAAGCTCTGTGCTATGTCTCGTGAAGGCTGCTAGACAGACTCACCACACAGTTTGTATGCCTCTATGTTGTTGATGGATGTGTGCTCTGAGTAGTCGAGTTCAGATCTCGCATGCTGTAGTTCCAACTGATATATTTTTCTCTGTTGTTGATGTTTGCGTGCACTGAATATTCGAGTTCGGACCTGGCTTGCTGTAGTTCCCAGTGATGGGGATTCTTGCATCACAGGCCGTCTGCAAAGCGACATCGTCGACTTCAGAAGTTAAAGTGAATAATTTTTTTTATTAACTCCCATTCTTTTATATGCCAACTCAATCCAAGATGGCAGCAGTGGTTAAAAATTGTTTCATATTATCGTTCAGCATTCAGTTGCTCGGTAAGTGTCATGGGGTGCGGATGTAGTCTCGCTAGGTGCATTATGCATACTTGTAAGTGTGTATAAGTGTGTACTTGCATAGTTATGGTGATGTAGGTGTGTACTTGATAATTACGTAATGAATATTTGCACAGTTACGCATGTGTACATGCATACTTGGTAAATATCCATTGTGCCATTATGCTTATGGTTACGCAAGTGCATAAATATCATTACGGTTACATAATGCAAGTGCCTTACCCCCTCCCCACTCAACTTACAGTTGCCTAGGCAACACTGCCAAGGCGACACCGCCAAGGCGACTAGTGCATCAGTCGACCGGGCCTCAGTCGCCGAGGCAACATCGACGAGGTAACATCGACGGAGCAGCACATTTAAATAAATGCTGCTGCGTTCCCTGAATCTTGTTCTGTCTGGGAATTGAACCCTGTAGTCCCAGAATTTCCCAAGCAGTAGCCGAACTCAAAAATAATAATTCCGAAAGTTATCCCTGTCTGGCAATCGAACTCAAAACCAAGAATTCCCATATCCAAAAATAACAAAAATATTACGTACGCTGCCCGGGAATCGAACCCGGTAGAACAAAACAAAAAAATATATATTAAGTAACCTCAGCGGGAATCGATCTCAAACTTTCATAAATCAAAAAATATAAATATATTAGTACCTATCCTACAAAGGACTCGAATCCAGTTTAAAAAAAAATAGTAATTTCCAACAATTAACCTCACTGAGGATACAACCCGAATCGGAAATGCCCCAAGTGGGAATCGGACTCAAAACTTCCAAAACCGCACTCACCGGGAATCTAACCGGAAGTGCAACCGGAAGTGCGTGTGCACAAAACTGCAACCGGAAGTGCATCTGCAAAAACATTCGCGACAGTAGATCACCATGTGTGCTAAAAATAGAAAAGTAAATTAAAAATGCATTCAAAATTAGGCCAAATACTCTAAAGTAGGTCAAAAGTGCATCCAAAAGTAGGCCACGAGGTCAAAAGTAGGTCTCGGAGTCAAAGGTCAAAGTGAGCTCCGAACCCTACCCTCTCACTACTCGCGACACAATGCGTTCAGGCAGGTGCCGCGCGTTGACAAAGTGACGCATGTAGTAGCCTGCCACCACGCGTCATTTCGTCGCTAATGTGTATTGTGGTACACTGCAACACATGGTGACGCGCGTCACTTCAAGCAAGTGTGGACCCGGCCTTAAGATTTTACTCTCTGTAAGGTCGAATGAGGCTGAGGTACGGGCTTATCTGGGTCGGCTGGCTGCAAAATTTATTTTATACATTTTAATCTGAAATGTTGTAATATTGTTTGAAATCACCTCTCCTCCCACGAAAAACCTTTAAAACAAAGATAAAATGATTAAAATTTCTATTTTATCTAATGACCTATTCCCGCTAATTTTGGTTTAGCACCAGGGTAGCCACTGAAGCAGGTAGCATCAATATCAAGCACCATCAGAATGCAGTTAGCAACTTTACATCCACAATGGTCATAGCCACAACTGCATTAAAGCAGTTTTAAAACGACTGGTGGAAACCAAATTAAAATGTTCTATATACTTATCCCAGATACTCTCACTGGGCTTCGATGTAATCCAAACAAAATATATCATGATAATCGCGAAGAAACGTAGATTTCGAAACTATCAAATGCAGCCAAATACAGTATGTTAATTTATGAGGAGTGCGAAAAAACTATTATGTATTTTATAAATGAAAAGTTAATTACGATGTATATTTTAGCTGACGTGCATAAAAAATGCATCACCAATTAGGCTTTCGTGCGTATAAGTGCTGCCTTTTTACTACCAAAGTTCAAAAGGCGAATTCCTGGAAGTTGCGACGCGGCCATTGGTGGCTTATAAGGACATTTCAAATGCGGACTTTCTTTGACAATTTGGTGTACTTGATGATTCGTAACCTACGACATCTCACAAGAAGTGAAGTGTCACTGAAGGCGAAATTAAAATCTAAATCGAATATAAATCTAGGTATTATTTACTATACCCCTTATATGTCTTACGCGAGGTTCGAGCACAGAACCATTCGCACAAAAAATTTGGATTCCTGACCTACTACGATACGAAGATTGGCCACCGCCAATCGAGCGGCAGTTCGAAATGAGTGTTTATTTTGCAATGTTGCACTTCATCTGAAATTATTAGAAAATAAACATTTAACTCCTTAAAACTCTTGGCAATAATTTTCAACAAGGTGTATTGTAGTGACCACCACTATATTTTCAACAAGGTGTATTGTAGTGACCACCACTATATTTTCAACAAGGTGTATTGTAGTGACCACCACTATATTTTCAACAAGGTGTATTGTAGTGACCACCACTATATTTTCAACAAGGTGTATTGTAGTGACCACCACTATATTTTCAACAAGGTGTATTGTAGTGACCACCACTATATTTTCAACAAGGTGTATTGTAGTGACCACCACTATATTTTCAACAAGGTGTATTGTAGTGAATACCACTATATTTTCAACAAGGTGTATTGTAGTGACCACCACTATATTTTCAACAAGGTGTATTGTAGTGACCACCACTATATTTTCAACAAGGTGTATTGTAGTGACCACCACTATATTTTCAACAAGGTGTATTGTAGTGACCACCACTATATTTTCAACAAGGTGTATTGTAGTGACCACCACTATATTTTCAACAAGGTGTATTGTAGTGACCACCACTATATTTTCAACAAGGTGTATTGTAGTGACCACCACTATATTTTCAACAAGGTGTATTGTAGTGACCACCACTATATTTTCAACAAGGTGTATTGTAGTGACCACCACTATATTTTCAACAAGGTGTATTGTAGTGACCACCACTATATTTTCAACAAGGTGTATTGTAGTGACCACCACTATATTTTCAACAAGGTGTATTGTAGTGACCACCACTATATTTTCAACAAGGTGTATTGTAGTGACTACCACTATATTTTCAACAAGGTGTATTGTAGTGTCCACCACTATATTTTCAGTGCAGTCGCGTTCTGGCCCCGACTTTCAGTACAGTTAACTATCACGTGGTCCGCAGCCTAGTACTGTTGGGAGATCACGCCGTTTGCTATTGCTACGTAAAACGATTGTTTATTACTGCACTTCGAAGGGGCGACCAATATGTGCTGGTCAATTATACGCCAGCATTTAATGGGAACTGGAAAGAACATGCACCAATATTTTCCCGGAAAAGGGATGGATAAGCAACCCACAAAAAACCACCATCAATGACATAGGAAGCTATTGAAACTATGTCTTCCCAATTTCGACAGCAATAACGGTAATAATAATATACTCTGAACTAACGCCGATGCCACTTATTTCAGACTATATTTTTTTCTTTACTCTCGCTGTACGGGAACTCGCTACACTCATTTTTGTTGGCCGAAAAAGACAGGCAGATTACACTTCTCAGTTTGGAAGTGGCCATTTTGGGGAAAATAGTTATCCGTAATTCCTCTAGAAACAACAGTTACGTAGTTGCCATAACCTAAACGCATAACGTAAATTCAGTTTATCTGGGCGCGACTATTGCTTAATCCTCAAAGCTCGGAGTTTTCTCTAGCAAGTTGCAACAGGACCGCATGTCGAGACGGATGGCATGCATAGAACCAGTTCCACAAGAAAGAAGAGATTTTTTCGTAAATTTCTGTTCTGCTTTTGTGGCCAGTCAATATTATAGTATAATTTCCTGGTGCCACATGAATTCTTATAGTTCGATTTAAAGGTAATTGAGGCGAAGACATTTCTTGTGATTTTTCTCGTCAACATGATTGGCTTTCATCTTCCTCGTGAGTCGTCTTCTTTTAGAATATCTCAGCAGTCATTTTGTGAGGTTATTCGATTCTTGCTAACGACGTTAGCATATTTCGCCGAATTTAACAGCCTAAAAACCAATTAATTTCTTTTTCATCTTTTAAGGGAGATATGTATAACACAAGGAACGCCAAGTTTTTATTATGTTACACAAATAGGCTGAATTTTCTGTATACTAATAAAATTAAAATGAGGCACTAATAATGACACTATATATATAAGTCTAACACTGCGCACCACTCACTTGAGTTATCGCAATATGTTATTATTTTCTCCAAACAAGGCTAGGTAGTTACTTCAATATAGGCCAGAATATGAGTACACGTGCAATATGCGTATAATTACAATGTAACGATTTGTACTTGCAAACAATGTTGATAATTCTCACTTTCAGTCGCAAGAAAATGTCACCTAAGGACGCAGTCACTGAATTGATTAAAAGTGGAAAGCTGAGCAAATAAAATACTTTCTTTTCCCACGACAACATGGAATCGCTAGCAGACAAACCGAACTCTTATGGAGAAAACTAACCGAGCGCGTAGCGGAAATGGCTTGTGCGAACAGTCGATGCCGCGCATTCTTATTTCAGTTTTGTTCTCGTCTCTGTTTCATTCTGATGGCTATCGTTGTGTGTCCACGCAACTTCCAATGGAGCTCTGCAGAACTGACGTTCCACAGCAAAAAATTTCATTGTTCTAGCAAAGCCAACGGCAACACTTCCGCTATTTTTATTTGTATACTGAAATGGTGCACATTCACTTTACGAAACCTATGCAAAAAGAGAGGAATAAATAATAAAGCGCAGACATTTCGCTAAAGCTATTAATTTTACATTATATTTTTAGAAACAAAATAGGCAACTGAATCGATTTAAATGAGTTACGTCACGTCAAGGTTGCATAAAAGAACGCATTTTTCAGACTTGATTTATATTAAATGTTTCAGGGCTGTTAAGATTTTTAATAATAAAGACTGATTCATATACAGCTGTTATTCGTTTCTTCAAGTTATACGAGAATGTGTTTGAAAAATACAATTTGAAACAACTTCTAGCAGCTCATGCATTAATTTGTTTCGCCTTTGAATGTAGCTTTTCTGATACTTCAAGAGCATATCATTTCTTAAGCGTCGTTAAATTTTTTAAAATAAGAATGAAATTTAGAATAAGCACTAAGTAAAATCAGGATAACTATTAAGTTTCAAAGTAACTATCTGTTTGCTGGAAGAATTTGTGACTACACTATTCACAAGCGCAAAGACGAGAGTTATTACAAAATTCTGCAAGTTTTAACAATAGGCCTATACTAGATGAACCTCAGTGTGAAGGTCTAACTTTTCACTAGACTATGATCGTTATAACTGTAAACCGAAATGGATTGGCAGTGGTATTACGAGGTACTTGTTGTTTCACTGCCTCTTGCAGAATTTCGAAAGCCACAGTAAACCAGTTGAAAAAAAAAAAAAAAAAATTGAACTAAGTTGGCAGCACTGCTCTTACTGTGACATAGGAAATATTCGAACGAAAGATGCCAGTAGCTGTTTCACCGTCATCAAAGGGCCTATATCTTTTATAAAGTTCTGCGTGTATTGAATGATTGGGAATGGGAGGGTCCGCTACAGCGTTATTACTGGTCACTGCACTACCGGGCTTGATTGGCGGCATTTCAAACCCGGACTTTATCTTATGAGTAGCGTGAAGGGCGTTGCCATTTGCAGGTGTGTACTCCCCTCCCCCCTCCCCCTGGACTCTCCTCGTCCTTTGCTATTGCTCCATTCTCAGTTCGGGTCACCGCTATGGGCGATATAAATATTAGTTGTTCAGAGCACTGCACGAATATGTAGCAGTCACGTATTCCCTTTTTAAAACATAGAATCAATAGTACGTTAGTGGAAAATAATTGGCGTTTTCTTAACATGAACTGCGTTATGCGTAAGTCGATTAATTACTGAGCAGTCTTTTAGCCATGTAGTGTTTAAAATTAATTTTAACCGCGAACATCACTGTGTTATGCCTCAAGAAATATAAATCGGTGATCGACGTTGGCATAACGATCCAGGTTTTCTGTACCAAACTACAACTCTTGAAACATTCGTTTCAGCCATGTTATGCCAGAAAATGGTGTAATTTTCTTTAATTGGCGTTCATAATAATTTACAACTAGGAATTAAAAGACGGCCTTATGTATATAATGGTTTTCATTTAAACTAAAGATGTCAACGACATTTGGAGTGTTAAAATGGCATTTTTAAAAAGTTTATTATCCAGGCTCAAAATCTCGTCTAGTAGGCCTTACGCTCGGAAAGAATATTCACTTTAAAGCGATTTCCGATTTTCTTCTCCCCTCGCGACCTTATCAACCCCGTTCTTGCATATGCCCCCTCCACCACTCCTCCTTAACGTCGTAGTTTTATCTCTAGGGGACGCAAAGTCTGTAGTAATTCCCACCCCCAAGCCCTGCTTCTCGGCGGCACTTCACGTCGGACCAAGTTTCCACGCGGGGGCTCGATTATCCGCTGCGGGGTGTAAGTATTCCCGGCAGCTCGCAACTTCCCGAGGGATAGCTGTGAGGAGGCGGGAGCACAGATCCTGCTTGCGCTACCGGATCGCTGTTCAACTCGCGGCTCGCAGTTATTTGAGAGAGAGAGAGAGAGAGAGAGAGAGAGAGAGAGAGAGTGCGAGCAATCCGTGAGAATTCCCTTTCCTGTACGCATTTTTCTCTCTCCTCTCCCCCCCCCCCCTTTTTTTTTCTCCTCGCACCAGGAAATAATAAGGATTTATTCCTACAGGTTACTACAAATATAATTAACACATTGTAAACTATCTAGACAGCCAATTATGTTACGTCGTTTTTACAGAGTGCGAAATAATTAATCATTGTTCGTAACTATAACTTGATGCTTTAAACAAAACACCAGATTGTTTGGTTTTGTAGGGTTGTGGGTTCATAAGTGAAAACTAAGTGTTTTTGGTCATGGTACAACACGTAGCTCGCGATCGGAAGGTCGTTTCTCGATGTGATATCCGCCACATTCCAGGAAATTTGTCTATGCCTCTCCTTTATATGTGTTTTATTAATTTTGACCGTTTTTAAATTTAATCTCTGATTATATTCGTTGCATTATATAAGTGATTTTATAGTAATTATGTTCGGTATTGGCATTACCATTTTCGAAAACCCAGAAAGAATGAATCCAAACTCGGAGGTTGTGTAGAAGAGTGTACCTGCAATATTTGATTACGATTGCAGAAATATGGCATACACGTAGGCCCAGCAGTGCCCTCTCTTGTGTCACCGAAAAGGTCAGTGTTACGCCAAGTTCAGTCAGTGAAGAGCCGTCAAACGAAGTGAAAGGAAGTGACAGTATGCCTCGTTGACTTCAAAGGGCGCCATATCAGCATGCGATTGAGTTCGAACGGGGAATATTGATCGGGTCTCCGGGAAACAGGGTTTGTCATACCGTGACATTTCGGCTCGTACAGGGAATTCTACTACGACAGTGATGCGTGTGTGGCACCAGTGGATAGAAGAGGGCCGTACGCAGCGACGAGCGGGTACTGGACTACACAATGTGACCACAGCACGCACGGGATGACCGCCATCTTGTCCGCATGGTCATAACGGACCGTACAGCCTCGTCCATAGTGTTGGCTCGACACTGGATCACTGCAACAGGTGTGGTTCGACGCCGTCTGTTGCGGGCTGGACTAGTGGCACGCATGCCACTGCGTCGGCTTCCATTGTCCAGAACCCACAAACGCCTCAGACTGCTATGGACACGTGAACGTCGTCGGTGGCGTGCTGAGTGGCAAGATGTAGTGTTTTCGGACGAGTCCCGCTTCAACCTGTCCTACAGTGATGGCTGCATACGTGTCAGACGCTACCGCAGTGACCACAGTCTGGCAGCCTGCATTGTGGAGCGGCAGAGCGGACAACACCAAGTGTGACGGTGTGAGGCGCAATTAGAGACAACGTGCGATCTGGACTCCTTCGTATTGAGGGCAATCGGGATAGCAACCGCTATATCAGTGAGGTTTTAGAGCCCGAGGTACTGCCCCTCCTTCAGGCAACTCTACATGCTATATTTCAGCAGACCTATGTCCGGCCATATGGGGCGAGCAATGTGCTAGCCTTTTTCATTGAACGACAGGTACCACTGCTTACCTGGCCTGCAGGTTCGCCTGACATGTCGCCCATCGAACATGTCTGGGATATGGTTGGTCGGCGAATTGCTCAATACGGTTCTCCTGCAACCACTGTTGATACTTTGTGGACTCGCATACAAACCGTGGGGAGAAGGATTCCCCAGGAACATATCCAGGACCTCTTTGAATCCATGCCACAACGTTTAGTGGTTCTGATCACAGTACGTGGGGCCTTCACACTATACTGAATTTTCAAGGAAAGAGATCATGTACAGTTCTGCAATGCTAACCATTTATGTATTGTCATGTACCTAATATCTGGTATAAAGATAATTTAAATCACTTATGTCCTTTTAGGTGCTTTTAGGTGCCATGCTTTCCAAAATTTTAAATACACAATTCTTTAAATTTTCTCGATGGGTTGTACCCACTTATACTCGTATAAAAATGTACGTTACGGATTCAAGTAACCCCGTCTGTCGAAATATCAGAGTATTTAGTTGAGCTGAGCGTAGTTTCGAAGCGTGTAATCAGCCTGAGCGTGACGACGACAGGGCTGTAACTAACTCAGCTGTAAGCCCTCAAGCGGCAGTCACCGCCCTCACAGAAGGTCCGCTCAACAGGGCGCTAACAGACGAAAAAAAACGTCGTGATATTGCCGGCGAGCGATCTGGATTTTCATCCCCCTCGGCCCCAACCTTGACCGTTCTCGCGATGAATTTTAATGTTTCGCGCGCTGTGCTTATTAGTGTGTGTGGGATCCAGGCGAGAGGTACCGCGTTACCCGGCCGGCACAGGCGAAAATGCCAGCCCCATTAGCGCTGACGCTGCGAGACCCCAAGTGCGCCAGTGCGCTCCTCTTTCGCGGAGGACGCTGCTAATATGAGCTTCTTTCGTGCGCGCGGGGTGTTATTCCGCTCTTCTTTGACCCCCTACTCTTTTTTTTCCCCTCGACGCGTATGCTAATAGGGTACATCCAACACTAGATTGCGGGACCGCGCTCCATATGTAAATTGCCTTCCCACACACCCTCTCTCTCTCTCTCTCTCTCCCCCCTATATCTCTCTCTACCCGAAACCTCCACTCTTTTCCCGTGTGGACGCTAGTCGGAGAGACTCGACTCCCATACCACTGTGCTCCGTTCGGAGAATGGTCCAGGAGGATGAGGTAGGAGGGTGACGTTTTGCCACATCCCCACCCTCTTCACTCACTCAGTTCCCACTGGCGCTGATTTGCATGAGGCCCGGGTCACTGACTGCTCAGTTAAAGTTAAAATGTCTGCTGCCGCTCCACGCGGTGTGTGTGTGTGTGTGTGTGTGTGTGTGTGTGTGTGTGCATGCGCACGTTCGTGTGTAAACACCAGGGCTGGAAAAAGAAACGCGCAAGTATTTATCATGCCAAAGGAAAATCTGGTTCCCGGCTGGCGAGGTTACCTACGCCAGATGTATTCAACCCACAGCCCGGAGACTTTATTTAGAAATAAACACTCTGTGTACCCTGTTTTTCGAAACAAATGGAGGTTATTCTTGTTTTAAATAAAGTAAGTGATGTGTATATTTAACATACACGGTTACTCCAGAGCACGCTATTTGACTAAGACAGGCGTAAATTCTGGGTTTCGTTTTCAAATAATTCCCAAGTTAATTTTATATTGTCTTTTAGAGTTGCTGTTATATTACATCTATGTCTGTGCTTTTTTATATATCATGAATAAAAATATTCTAATATAGTTTACCTAAATTTCCTCATTAATTATTTATTTGTGACAGACTATACATTGCAAGCGTGTACTGTATTATACAAGAGCATATTTCAAGGCATTCAAGATTCTCTCGTGTAATGCACGTTGACCACTTGAAGGCACGCAATCCACATTATCATAAATACTTTGTGCATAAATTCCTCGAAAGCAGCTGTATATGGGAAGATCATTCAAGGCGACATTTTTAGTTAAATTGGCACACTGTTGAATAACCCGTGTTTAAAAACTATAAATGATTCAGAATTACGAAATTCGATGCGACACAAGGTGCCAACAGCAATCCATGTTCCGCATTCTAAAAGCTTTCTGTGACAGTTTTAATAAACTAGTGGTTTGATCATAAGATCAAATATTATACTACACTTACGATCCACTTTAAACCAAAAATAGGCTATTATATTCCTGTAGTTTGTTTTTTTGTAACGTACCCGCAGTCGAAGGTCTGACTGAACTACGCTTTATGTACCGAGGTAATGCAGTTTCATTACAGGTGTATCTGGCTAGTGTTGATCGATATTCATTCGTATGGCTCAGTCACTTGACACTTGAATGTAAATGGGGGGGGGGGGGGGGAGCGGCGATGGCGTAGTGGCAAAACTACTTGCCTCCCACTATTGCAAACCGGGTTAGATACACGTCCGAGAAACCCGGTATTTTCACATGTCGGGAACATGGCAGATGTTGCCATTGGCCGACGAGTTTTCTCGGGATACTCCGAGATTCTCTCGCTCTTGCATTCCCCCGCTGCTACGTCGCCATAGTATTCCACCCTCGCCGGCACAGTGAAGCGCCGGCCAACACTCCCAGCCTCTCAACTTAAGTGTTTGAGTAGTGTGAACTTGATGGCTCACGATGAAAAGTGACGTCAGCAGGCTGACTGTTCCCTCAGGCGGGCTGAACTGACGTCAGTCCCGCCTCCAATCCAGACACAGGTTAGGTATTATCGAGTGGTCAGTGTTGTTTGTGCAGCTGGCTTTACATCCTCGTTCGAATGATGTGAAGAACTGTGGAACTGACAGCTGTTTACTGTTACGAGTGGCTTGCCCTCAGTGAACCATATTTCTAAATACTTAAAGGATCAACATGGATTCCGGGTTGAGTACGAAAAGAAAACCTTACCGACCAATGTAGACTATTTAAAAAACACAGGTCTACCCTATATATATATATATATGTATATAAGGGATACATAACCTATGTTAATGTGAGAGGCGATGTGGCGGTCCCAGAAAACCCTGCGCAAGCATGTATCAGTGGCTTAAACCTTTAAAAACCCGATCACGTGACGTCAGAGTTTATGAATTAAAGAGTAAAATGTTTGATCTCAAGAATGCGTCACCGAATTTGAAATACTGATCCAAGCAGTAGCTGTTGCGATGGTGGCGCGCTCACCGCCGCCTTGTTTGGATAACGAGCGTTCTTCGGCACCACTCGTCTTCTACCTCGGTGGAACTCGGTATCCCCTCCTTATTCCGCTCCTTGATCACCTACCTTTCTACCCCTCCTTGTGCGTCATGTTTTTTTTTTTTACTAGGGGTCATGTTAATATAGATTGGTATGTTCATCCTGCCCTCTTTCTATTCTTCCGGCACTACGATCATGTTCACGTCAGAGCTGCGTCTGTATCACTTCAACAGCTGAGTGCTGTATGTAAGCTGGGGCACCAAGCTTTGAGAGCTACACTCTGTGGACGTCGATGTCGTTACATTTTTCAATTATGTTGACCTGATCAGTGACCAGCAACATGGGAGAGCGACGAAACGGTGAATGGTAGACGAGTGTGCTGAAAGTTTTTTCGGCTTTAGTGTTTTCAGCTTGTGTCGTTTTTTAATTATGTGCTTGTGTTGTGGGCCTTGCAGTAAGGAAGATTTTTCAAAAATCTGTTTCTACCGCACTTTCAAAATTTCTGCCCGGCTCAACTAAAGCGCGTTGCTGCTTGTGTTTTGTCTGATTTTAACGTGTAGTGTCCATTTATTTGTAGCCCCATTTGGCCCGCCCAACCTAGTTTGCCATTGCGCGTGTTCGTCTGCTATTTATTCTTTCCGCCAGTTTTTAAGCTTTTTGTGGTCGATGTTTTAAGAACTGGAAGCTCTTAATAGTGCTCTTATCATTTCGAGCTGTTTCCCAGTTCGTTACGTTTTAGTAGGATTTTTAATAATGTTTTTAATATGTTATTTTATCACGGGAAATGCTTTGATGGCCCTCACCTGGGCGTAGTTTCCAGTATATGGTTCAGCTTCTTGCAATATTTGTTGTAAAGAAATATTTTAACATTTCTCGATTATTAACAAGTTTTAAAAAGAAAGAATCTAGTCAGTGCACAAGCATGAGAATTTTACTGTCGCGTAAATTTGAATATTATTTATTACATTTGATGTGTTGTTTTATTGGAATTCTCAAATTATTTATTCCTCACGTATTTTTAATGGTCTGTATAATATAGTTAATGCCAAGCTCTGTAATTAATGTCCAGGCTTTTAATTGAAATGTTTGCCTTTATTAAATATTTTGGTAACTGTTTAGAGTCAGCTGAACGCTGTGTTTAAGGTGTTTAATAGAAAACTTTGCCAGAGCCTTTATGGAATATTTTTTTTTGTCACTGTTTAAATCAGCTGAACGCTGTGTTTACTGAATGTGTGAAGTCTCTACGTTTTATTGCTCTGTATTTTGTAATATTCACGCCTGTTTGTATCGACGTTCCGTATAAGTGGAGCTTGGACAGATTTCCAAGTAACTGTTTGCTGTTGAGAATAAAGATTGTTGTACTATCGTGGAATTGGGAAAAAAAAAATACGAGTGCAATCTGTTTCTTCTGTCGTGTATTTTATTTAAGTCGATTGGCACTCTGTAATCAATTTAAAAAAATTCAATTTTCACGGCGGTAAAATAATTTTGGGAACATATTAACGATATAAGTATACCCTGAGAAAACTCAATTTCTTGAAATAAGCTTATTGTCATATACCAAGATCCAAACCACAAGCGTAGTTAAATGGACGTTTGGTGGAACTAATGAGGCCAGCGACAGTTCACAATTAGCTATCTTTGATAGTGGGAACAATATATATTAAAATTTCGCGTATTATATTGTTGCCACAAAAGTAAGTGATCGTTATAGACAGGATGAACGCAGACTTGAACCGACTAAGGTGTGAAAACTGATGGGCCCCGGCAAAAACGGAAGAAGACGGGGGTGATCTAAGAGACAACAGCAGCCGAAACTACGCTGGTTTGCACTATGCGTACTTAATATGGCACGAGATACTCTGTGCTAAGCACGTACCTGCAAGCTGAGAGCATAATGGCAGTCATCAAAGTAGTTATTTTATTCAAAAGACTATAACCACGGAGGATATTAAGAACGTGGAGATATATTGGCGATAAAATTCTGAGACAATTACAAGTTCCAAAAGTAACAAAGTACCTCAACTACGGCTCAAGCTGAAAGAAAAAAAAAAATCAGAAATTCACGAAAATTGAACGATGGTAAATGGAAGTGCGAGTTTGCTTGACTAGAGTGTAAACTATAACTTCTCGAGATAAAAACATAATTCACATGTTAACATTAAAGGTCAGTCAGTTGCGTGCTTATAGTCAAAACATTTGAAGAAACATTTTTTTTTTAAATCAGAATTTTACACCATAATATTGCACACTTCCCTTCTCTTTTGGAGTACACTGATCACGACTCTTTAAATTACGCCAGGGTTATATCGGAACTAAGGGAATAATTCCTAATTTTGGAGAACAATCCCACGGTGTGAGAAAGAATTCTACACCATGTTCCAAGTATTCAGTAAGAGAAATTGAAGCTTCACACTCTATTACTCTAAAGTCTCCATTAGCATCGATCAGATTTCAGACGACCTGCAAATGGAGTGTGTTGATTTTCAATGCTCACCAGACTTGAATGATAAGTTCAACAACTTTTTTTTTTGGAAATTTTCAGAAACTTTGCCTCGCAGAAATGTGTCTCGGGGATTCACAGCACGTAATTTCCATTATTAGTTTGAACCGTTACCTGAAAGCTGGGATTTGTTTTATAACGAAGGGTATGAAACCGAAAGACACTGACTAGCATCTAGAAAACTAATTCGGTTGCTATTTTTCCATATACCTAACACTTAAAACATTTTTGTGAAGAGCATCACTAAAATAATTGTATAAACTGTTCACGGTTAAGTGAGCACTTTTGAGGCCCCATTTCTTTATTATTTCAGATATTTTTTTTAAACCACTTTTTAAAATAAATATTGCCATGCAAGTGGTATACGCAGTGTCTAGATTCCACCACACTCGGAAATTAACGTAGACGGCTAAAATAAAATATATTTACTGACTATTATTCCCAATAAGAGAGCTTTCGATCGTGCTCACTTTACAGTAAATAGCCTATACGTATATATATGTATATATATAAGTTACAAAATATTTTGGAAAAATACACCCTGCTACTTTTTTATTGTGAACATGCAATTATTTTTAGTAGTTCTCTAAACTTTCAAATCGTTTACATATAAATATAATGTTTAAATAAATAAATTTATATATACACATATAATAGACTGTGTTATTATTACCTAACAATTTTGTGAAAACGTAATAACTTCGTGCTCACGACAAAAATGGTTAAACCGCTGCTTATAAATCTCCCGCTTTTTCCCCGTAGGGTAATCATGAAAACTGAACCTATGAAAGGCATGTTTATCAAAACTCTTCCCAGGGTTATAACACAGGATTCATCACATCGTAAGCTAACGGCGTCCCAACAAGCTACGCCGCGGAGATTAACTGCTGCGTACGAGCAACGCCAACATCTCATCTCCACTTTCTTTCACCTGTTTCTCTAGATCTTTACACGTAATTGGTAGATTTCCTACCTTTTTTTGCTATTAAGTTCCGCCTTCAATGTAGCCTATATAGGGAAAATTAAGCTATATTTATAAAGGCTGTTCACGATAAATTCAGCACTTTTGAAATCAACCTTAGAAAAATTCACTGTCCCTACCTGCATATATTTTAACGGGTGAACTGAGTGACATGCGCCCAATAAAGTTGGTAACGATGATTGGAAAGTAGTCTCATAGCTTAACGTATACTAAAAAGTGTCGGGTAACTATTTGTAATGACTTAAATTATTTATTTTACTTTATGTTTTTTTAATTCATCGAAGTGTAACTCTGAGCAGATTTGCAAAACATTTTCTTTTGTAATAATTTCACAGTTGCACTTGACCGACGCATGAATTGGCAAGACCCAGAGCAATGTTAATTTTACATAAGGCGGAAGAACACACAATGTGCATAGAAGTAGATCTTAAGCAGGGCTTTCAAAAGTGCTAATTTTACTGTGAACAGCTTATATAAATAATCTGTCAGCACTCCCTGGATCCGTCTTCATTCCAGCTTGCACCACTGCATGACGTGCGTAAACCGTGACAGCTTGTTTAGAACAGAGTCCGGCGCTCGCGAGTTTAGAACGATGAAACACGTCATCTCATCTCCACTGACCTAAATATACCGAAGTCACACGCAAACTTCTTACTCGACCATAACAAGCTGCCATCAAATTGTGGTAACATTTGCAGTGCACTTATAAGGCCAGCTATCAAAACGGTCGTGTGTATGCTCTTACGAAATAACGTGAAAAAGGGCAAACCCAATTATCCACAATCAGTTTGCATAAAGTCGAAAAAGTTTGTCCCTCACTTATCATTAAATAAATATAGTCAATATATTTATGTGTAAATTTTTTTCGTTTCTGAAGTGGATGCAATAAACATTTTTTGATCGTACTTGGCGTTCTCGTTGATGGTAACCGAAGGTCGTCTGGGCCAGACTGCAGATGAGGTAGACCGATTTGATTCTGCTGTGCATGTGCCCGTTACTGAATTGATCGTCGCAAATACAACTGTAAAAGTTACGTGGTCATCACTGATAAACGTGTTTGTATAAATTTGAATTTTCTACATACTAACATTTTTATATGGATTTAATAATTTGACTGAATTGGATATATTCTTGTTTCGTTAAAACTAGCTTGAATAAAGTGTACAAACATATCAATGCACTTACTTACATAACCATAGTTCTAGCCTCAGATCCGACGGTGGTTTTGCAATCCAATAGTGGAACACGAAAAGTGGCTTCTGTGCAGCTCGTATGATCACTCTGCCTCTTTTTCACTCTACGTCCTTGGCTTACGAGTTCTCTTGCTCGCTAGTTTTTAGCCCGCCACGGATCGGTCTGTAGCTGAGCGACAACAGAACGGCACGGCAACAGGCGTCGTTCCACAAACATGTTGTCTTCGGCCTTATGTAACAGCAGCAAAGATGCGCCCGCCACCTGATGTTTGTGAAACAGTTCATAGAATGACAAACGTTGCGCGCGCAACTCCCTCTTTCACAATTTTCACCCCGCTTGCTCCCTTTGAGGCTTTCCCAGATACCTGCTTGTCATAGTATCTTGAATGTGATTTTTATAATTATCGTATCTTTACCTCCGGTGGAGCCGTTTTGGAGATGGATAAAAAAAATAATGTCAGCAAAGCAAAGACTATAGACACCTTGTATTGCCAGAAATGGAACGTACTTCCAGTCCAGGAGAACATGACGCAAGTCAGTAAAGTGTGAGGTGGTGGGAGAATCGAGAACTGATGATGTCATTGGTGTCCGTGAACAATATATCTGCAAAGTGAGTCAAGCTCTTCTCGGTCCACCACCAAGCTCGAGTAAATATTTCCTGCATTAAATAAAATCCCCTTTAAACATACTGGCCTAAACGCCATAAATTAAGAACACCATAAATTAAAAAACAACGGAATTCTTCTCCGGACATGGCATTTATTATAACAGCTTCTCAAGCAGCATCAAATTATTATAGCCTTTCTTAATTTTGACTACTTACTGCTGGCAATAAATAGTCAGCTTTAACTCGCAGATGATTACAGAAATGACACTAGCAACAGAAGTCAAGTAATACGAATTTTAGAAAATGTGCAAAGCAATTTCCTATGCCTTGCCAATGTCTAAAATAAAATACAAAATCAGTAATGCACGGTAAGGCAAAAAATTTCATAAATCCATGATGGCAGGTCGAAATAAGTGAGTGACCTGACCAACGTTCAAATTAAGATGTACGCGCCTCAGAAGGCGTGAGACGTAAATAAATTTTCAAATCCGATAATAAAAATCTGAAGGTTTTTGGAGGTCTTATAGAAAATAAAAAAAGGTTTGGGGGGGGGGGGGGGGGGGGGCAGTTTTACTTTTGGGATTTTGCCAACTCTCTGAGCATAAATTTTACCAGTGTTGTATTCCTTGAGCTCCATATCCTGCGCCGCATCTAGGAGTACATAATTTCCAAAATTTCAGCGTTTTAAATAGCTTATAAGAAATGCATCATCATGGCATAATATATGTCCAAGAAGTTGGAAAAAACATTAATGTAGGATTGCTCATTTTTAAATTTTATATTTCGGCGTCCCAAAATCTGTACTCTACGATTATCGTGCTTATGGTTAATTTTAATCCCAGTCGTCCCTAAGAGCACTGCTAACCGAAGTTCCTTACAGCGGAGAAGTTTCCATATCAAGTATAGCCTGTTAGCAAGAAATTTTTAAAAATTATGTTTTATAAACAAAAGTACATACTGGCTATCTATATTGAATACATACGCTCGTAGGGATCTTCTCCTTCAAAGTTCGAGAAGAATACATTTTGTTTGAAAAGCCTATCTTTAAAATTAACTCATTGATGCAAAATTACCTTATCATCGAATTTCCCATTTAGATTTTACAGCTGCCATCCGGCAGGCAGCGCCCTTAACGGGCAATGCTTCTTTAACAGTAGTTTATTCCAGAAGTTTAAAACGAAATGTGAAACAGTTGTTGAAGCAATAGTGGCGCGGCAATTGATAGGCGTGTCCACGTCGCCCTTGCCATTGCTATAGAAAGGCGCGCCACAGCTCGAGGTAGATGATCGCTGTGAGTGCGGCTATGCTAACCACAGTGATACGCAGCTACTGAACGCGCCACGCCCTACCCTCGGGTGGCAATAACCCCGCCCCCCCGGAAGTGTACGGGCTGAGGGGGCGGGAGCAATGCTGCTAGGATTAGAGTCATTGTTTGTTCCCGACGGGCACCCGCTGTCGGCACGGCCCATCTGTTGCAGGACTTTAGCCCGGCCCTTCCTTGTTTTAATTACGCCAAGAGCTCGCCAACTGTAAAGGGAAGGTTCCTTCTCCAGGAGGGGGGTTACGAGAGGATCGCAAGGGAGAAATGAGCCGGCTAACCACGATGGGGGATGCATAAAAAAAAAAACACAGTAAGCAAGGCATGAGAAAAGGGAAGGGGGTCCTGGCAACCCCCTGTGACGGGGGGAAAGGGGCATTAATTTCGGCGAAAAGGGGACGAAGTGAAAATTGTGTTCCTGTGGATTAGACAGAACAATGAAGTGAGGGTGGTGGGGATTCTCCCCTGAGAGCTTGCAACCAGAGGGGTTAAGAGGATTGCGTACGGGACCCAAGGAGTCGTAGGCATCCGGGAAATAAGCAAACAAAAAAGGAAGTTTTATCACTTCGGGAGGGTATTAAGAATTGCGAGGGCGGTTCTATTGTCATCGCTGAAGGCGACGCGAACAAAGAATCATAATTCAGGTGGGTTTGTGAAGTTGTTAGCACGTGAGTTACACGTGCTGGGGTTGTTCAGCACGAAGACGACGTAGTTTTAACTTTCATCCCAGCAGCGAATCGTTTGTGGGAGCGGGAGTAATGTCAGGACATATGTTATACTCTTGAGTGAACGGGGAACGAAGCTGTGTTAACTTTCCCTTCAATTGTGAAAGTACCAGAACATCGATCTTCGCCGCGTTCAGGTATCTTAGTAACTAATCCCGATACTGCTGGTAACTCCAATCATGCAGAAATATACAAGTACTAAAATAATTCAAAAACTAACGTTTTGATAAAAAAAAATTGTTTTCTTTGAACGCCTAATATTTTAGTTCAATAATTATTTTATTTGATATTATTTTTGAATTTATGAAGGAACTTAGATTCATTTCAAAAGTTCTAGTTTCCAAAAATATTTATACGTTTGATATGACGTACTAAAATAATGAAAGGTGACGATACCCTGATGCTAAGAAATAATTTAACACTAACTATACGTTGTATGTGTACGCCTAAGTGGAAAGTAGACTTTTTAATTTTAGAATGTCTATCTACATCTATATCGCAAAATTATTTCAACATAGAAGAACGCCAAGTTTTAACTAGAGCAAAATTATCTTAGGGCGCAGTCTATACACGAGTAAATTCATGTAACTTGGTGTACATAGAGAAATTCAGATATTTCATGCAAATATAACATTATACATCATTCATTTTTTATATCACAAATTATAGGATCATTGGTGGTAGAATTGGCAGCACCGTAATCTTTGTTCCTTGGTATATTACCATGTTCCAAGGCGATAGTTTTGCATATTAGTGTCCACATATCCAATGGTATGCAAGTCCATTGTATGTAATATACAGAGCATACTGGAGCATGCGAATATATGGCAGATTATTATGATAGACCCACATGCATGTCCAGTCAAGTAGTATCATTAATTTATAGTTCCTGCTTGGAGTTTGAAATTTGCGGCATTCATAGATGCGATGGGTATCTTCCTGACCTCAGGGATACGGTAATGGCTTGATATGTGATGAGTTGGTCACTATGACTGGTTCGCCGCTAACCGGTGCACTTTCGAAACAAATGTTTATCGTTCGCTCACTTCAAAAACCTCGTAATTTCATTTGAGGAAATGGTACTGGTGAGTAAAATAACTTGACGGAAAACAATATGAGGTTTCATTGCTTTGATATTATAGCAGTGTGATGCACATTAGGCTTAAGAGGGTTTTCAGTAGACAGGCATTGCGAACAACACAGAAATTTCACTCAGAATAAAACATTAAGAAAAAACTGGACTTGAGGCTTTATAAGTACGCCGACGTTATTTAATTCTTTCTGCCCAATATATCCGTTCGCCGCAAGTAAAAATTTTGAAGGACTTTATAACTACAATTAGAACCTCATTAAAATGATATGTGAAAACGAAGGAAACGTAAATGTTTGAATTACGCTAATTACTATCCTTGTGTACACAATAAAAAGAATTTTAGTTAAGTGAGTAGAAAATACTCTAAGTAGCATGTTAATACATAGAACTATATTCTCCAAGTCAATGCCAGCTTTGCTGTAAGTACTCCTCGCTGCAATGCACTAACGTGTTCTGACTGAACTCAGGAGAGGAAATGTGGGCTGAAGCTTTGCAGTGGGAAACTCAGCTTGGATACCTCTATGCCTTGAGTGCGTTGAACCGAGACGTTAAGACAATAATTATTTTGCCTCTAAATAGAATCGCCAGATAAACATATTGCTGTGTTGCACTTACTGTGTCACAAGGCTTCGGTGAAAATTGTTATTTATTTTGTAATGTTACTTAAATTGGCAGCCTATTTAGGTACATGTCCTCTTAATGGAAACATGCCTAGTGTACCGAGATTTCTGGTCGTGAGACAATACGACTGACTGAAGTTCGGGAGGTCGTGGGTTCGACCACTTACAACTGCACTAGTCAGTCATTTCCCACTAAAATGGATTTATATTACAACTACTATAGTTTTTTATCCGCGGCTTTGCCTGCGTGTACTGAACTAAGCAACTACTGACTGATTCCCTTTACCGAACGACCTATTTGTAGACCATATTAGTAGTTCTACCCTCAAGTGCTAGGATTGCCAGTTGCTAGGTAAACTAACTCTGGAGCAGGACACTTAGAACTGAACATATGAGAAACAGTCCTCCCTCTCTCTGCCACTTTAAGTGACTGTCCCTATACCTCACTTATAGTCATAGCAATACAGACCTTAAGGGGAATTACAGTCTCAAATTAAAAACTGTACTCGGATGGAACGAATGGTATGAACGAATGGTATGCGCGTCATGAAGACATATCCCCCCCCCCCCCCGCGCATATCCAGAGAAGGCTGTGACCACGATTACATGCCTTCACTCGGTGCCTGCCATTGCAAAGTTTTGGCGGATTAGGTTTCTCAAAAACATTAATGGGCCCTCAACCTTGAAGAGAAGCTTGTGTGGTGATACGACAGGAGGGTAGATGTGATGAACTCTACTGGATAACGAAATGCATCATCCACTTTTGAAACTGTGTCCAATGATTTCTAGTCCTTTTCAACCCCTTTGAACAATCTATGCTAACTATGATAATGATTTTTCATATTTTTAACGTTGTTCAATCGCCGTAACTGCTTTTTCGGCAATATTTTTCAACTATTTGTTCATTTACGTTGAAATAATAGACTGAAGATTGAATAAAATTATTTTTATGTTCTGAGCAATCCTAGCATTAACGTTACTGGAATACATTCAAGTTACCTTCGCTATTATTTACATAATTTTTTCGAATCCAAATACAAATAAACGAAGGAGAGTGGAAATATTTTGGTGGGTCTTAATTAACATCGAGGTCTTGAGAGCCGATGAAGGTGAGAGGATTATGGAACAGCGTTGGGATGCAAGAGTTATTCCTAAGCAAACCTGCCACCAGCTGCATCGTCCGGCACGATTCCCACATCGAAAATTCGGGAGCGACTCGACCGGGAATGGAGCCCGGTTCGTCTAAGTGGGAGGCAAGTAGTCTGACCACTACACCGCCACGGCCCCACACAAACAAACGTCCTCGCCATTGTTGTAACATGTGAACTCGACAGATTTCTTGACAAGATTTTCGTTCTGACATTTTTCTTTGAAAGAAAAGAATTAATTTTTACAGAGATTGGTCACCACGCAGCTGGCATGGGAACTATATTCTAGTCCATTTACAATAGAAAATTATGCACGATATTGTTACCCGCAGTATAATATGTGATTTAAACTATATGGAATCATACAAGGAAAACATAAGATAACGCGATGTATTTCACCGACCGCGCAATTTATGAAAATAAGATACGGTGTTTAATTACATGTCCTACTCAATTCTGACAACTTTGCCTGCAAATGTAACGGAAATTAACTCTTTGTTTCACAGTAAGTGACGGGTTTCCTTTGAATTCATACTTTTATTGTTTAATAAGTTTTATTAAATACGCCATGTTGCTGCCATGGAAAGTATTTAATGTAGGTATAAAAATTGGAAAACGCCTTTTTTTCACCTCTTTTCACCTTTTATGAGGTTTGAAAAACTACGTATCCATAAACTTTCTTTAGGTATTTATGTTGCTAACCTTTGGAAGCAGGATTCCTGGAAACTACTTTTTTTTTTAACCTTTTTCCCTCCGTAGTCGGTGTATTTACTTAATAAAATTTCAGAGATTTGTGTAACCAACTCTATATAGTAAAGGGCATAACTGGGTTTATAAGCAATTGAAGAGTATTATAAAACACATTTTACTCATTTTCACCTTGAGAGGGAATGAATTTCAATAATTTCCTAAAATTAATTATTGTGTACTTATCTGGGTAGTCTTTTGTAGCAGACATCATTACAACGATATTTTATGGGGTTAATGAGCTATTAATGAGTTCTTTAAAACACCTACTACCTCTTTTCAGCCTCTAAGGGGTTGAATTTTTAATAAAACCCTAAGATTAGTTTTTATGTTTTTATATACGCAACCTTCTGAAACTAGGTGGAAAACTATGCCTCATATAGTTAATGAGCTATTGAGGTGTCCTGAAAAACATATTTTACCTCCTTTCATCTGCTTAGAGTTTGCATTTCAAAAATCCTAAAATTAGAAATAAGTTTATATAATCAGCTCTTTAAAGCAAAGAGCATGACGATATCTTATCGGGTCGATGTGCTATTGAGTAGTTCTCGAAAACATATTTTACACCTCTTCGCCCTCTCGGGGGTCGAGATTCAAAACATCCTTTCTTAGTGGGTGCCTGCACCCTAAGAAGAAGCAACTCATATATTTTCATACATTTGGGTCCAACGGTTTGGGCTGTGCGTTGATGCGTGCATGAGTTAGTCAATCAGTCAGTCGGGACACTTAATTTTATACACACAGTTTAAGAACCAAACTGCAAGGGTGCGCGGGACATTAAGCCCAGCTAAACACGTGTGTTTTAGTCTACAGTTTTTGGAAGCGAATATATAAAAAAAGAACCGCTTAAAAAAAAAATTTTCCCAACTTCGTAGGCAAGAATTTTGTCGGAGTCATCCATTTCTATAAAGTTTCTTCTAACACCGCAATGATGTATAGGTTTAATATGGCGTAAGATATTATGCTAGAGGAATTTAAAAATGCAAATATATGTTCGCACGTAAGTACGCATAACAGCATTATTCGTCCTGATTGCTTGTTGGTAATATCGCGTCTGCCTGTTAACAGTTAACAAGAATTACTAACTGATATCAAATGTGTGTTCTGTGGAATATTGATATATTCCGTCCAAGTTACCTGTACATTAACGCGATGGCCTGAGACTGGTCAAATGTAATTCGCTACAATTTACAAATGTCTTCTTTGAATGATTCATGCAATTGGAAAGATGATTAATGGTAAATTATTAATGTATTTATACGCCATTGCAGAGATCTGTCACCACAGAAAACCCGACACTATTACGTGAAAACATATATTGACAGCAAGACAAGATAGGCTGAAGGTAAGAGATATTTTTAAAAAGCATAGGAAATCCCCGAGCAATATATTTAACGTAAAATAAGCAAAATCAGACAAATAGAATAGATCAATTAACCAAACAAATGAGCAACAAGCTCGTAAGAAAATAGACTTACCCCAAAA